>NW_020869025.1:25000-87500 GCF_003789085.1 Penaeus vannamei | reverse complement strand
GGACCTCGGCCGCTCGTAAACAACTGGGTGGGACGGAGGATGCTCTAGCAACGCCCGCGAGACTTTCGCTGGACTCTTCCTTATCGCGGACTGCTCTCGGTCGCCGTTCATATCGGACCCGCTGGCCATCCTTTGTGGATTGTCCTTTAATACGATTCTGAAATAACGAGTAAATGTAGTAATAGTCCGAGAAATCCCCAGGACGTGGCTCTGGAAGGACGGCGAAGGACTCCCCCCCCCTCCCTCCCCACCTCGTTCAGGACGCCCATCAGTCCTCGCGGAGCCCGAAGGCGGCACGTCGGGACCGCAAACCTCGCCTGCATTTAGGCTCCCAATTACACCCGGCCCGTAATTGTTCCCGTAAGTGAGCGGCTCGTCGGCGGCGTCGGGTGTCGAGATAACACGGGCATACCTGGCGGAGTGGGTTTAGGCCAGTAAGTTGTGTGAGACACGGCACACCTGCGATAACGTCAGCTTCACTTGGCCCAGGTAGTGTCGGCCCCATCGCCGACTCGACGTGAACACCTCCCGCCGGTCACCTTGTTAGTGGACCCACCCGGCCACCGCCCCCCTTGAGGCCGGCGAGGGGAGGGGAGGGGGACGAGGTGGAAATGAGGGAGAGATGAAGGCCAAGAGGTTGCAGATTCGGTGTTATCTCGTTAGAGGCAGACTACAGCGTTAGGCCTGGACGGAAAAAATCGGGATATTTCAATTATCTGCCTCGAGAGACATGGCCCTTTCGTGCATGACATTCATTCGCATTCCTTTCTTGCATTCATGTAGCAAACAAACGGCGGCGGTTCTTGCCCATGTAGTGACAGCCAGGGACATGTGTCGAGCATCCTCTTCCGGTAACAATCTGACATTCAAATGACCTTTACCAACGAAAAAAAAGGGATTGGGCTTTTTCGGACAAAAAGGGTGTAATTGTAACCCAAGATGTAATTCTGGACTACCATAATTAACGGCTTTAAATCGGGGAGTTTCGACGACAAAAGTTCTTACGCGCGAGAATGAAAGCACAGGCCGAGGGATTGCCAAGGGAGAGAGGACGACCTTCCTGAACAGCATTACGACCGATCTACTCATGAGCAGCACTTCAAAAATAGCACTTCCATCGACCCTTTTAAAAATAATACAGCAGCCGCCGTACCCATTACAGACGGAGACTCCACCGCACAGCTGAGACGGCTCGCTCCCCCCGCAGCGGCGGCGCAGTCTTCAAAAAGCGAGTGAACACCAGCTTCGGCAGTAACTGGACCTCCTCACGCCGGCGCCGGCCCGCGAGCCCCCGGCCCCCTCGGCACCAGTACCTCCGGTGCGGATGTCACTCCCATCCCCGTATTGTAAGCCACATTGGACACTGTCACAACAAATTGGTTGGAGCGTCCGGTTACGTGTCCACTTGGTGTCCACTTCTTTACCGCAGACACCGATTATCGCATTGGATCTGTCGGGGCTCCGCGCAGGACGGCATTCTTCCACCAAATTGATGGGGTCGAGGAGCCGTGCCCGGGCCCGGCCTAATTGGCACGCCCCTTCACCCCCATCGCTACAAACATGCCAACTTATACACGCCGAAAATGACAAAAGTGAACTGGTCTGAGCAACACGACGGCGCTTGTCGTGTTCGGGGATCCCGGACGAGGTTATCAGCGGGACACATCGGTCCCCGCGCCAACGCGTTGCTTCAAGCCTGGAGGCTGAAGGCGTCACCTGTGGGTGCGTCTCGTGACATGACAGCGCAGGCCCACACTGATTAACAAACGGAGAGATTTATAGTTGGTGTTCAAGTGCCGAATAATAATGCGTGGCAATAAAAATGATCGCTGATTATAATGGCCTTTATTCATGAATCTTATTTTCCTATACCTAATCTCTGCCTGCACAAAGATGTGTCCAGATGATGCGATAATTGGAACGATTAAATATTCCCGATATTGTCATCCAATAATCTAGAACCTGAATCGAGACTCTCGCTGCTACACGTGGGCGGCCGCCATCTTCTCCTCGCCTCCATAGAAATAAGAACGAGGAAATTGTTTGAAAAGGTGAAGAGTCCGCCCTCAGTTCGTTTGTGTAGGTGGCAGCCTATTCATAATCACAGCTGATAATGAGATAACACACACACGGCCCATTCCTATGGCCGTACTCACGATAAACACACACATGACACAAATAAACACCTGAGGATCGGAAAAATCTCATGTTTACCAGTTACGATTTGGGGAGAATAGCACATCAAAATATCGCCTCTTTTCCTTCAGCGTCTTTGACCAACACGCATGCCTTCTGCCCCTTCATTGACACGTCCGAAACGCGCTGCAAATATGCGCAAATATTCACAAGAATAAGCACAAAAAAAGACGGAAGAGAAGGCTATTTCAGAGCGGAATGAATGATGTCCGCTCGCGTGGCAGCAGATGCGGGGGCAAAGCAGAGGAAGCAGGTGTGGAGGCTGACCACCGAGGCACATAATGAGTGTGAGTTAGCACTTGACCTTCGTGCCTGGAGTCTCCAAAGATAAGGTGGCCTTTGGTGGCCCGCCCGCCTCCTCGCCGGCCACCAGATACCCTAGCGATAGCGCCTTCGGAATTCCTCGTCCTATCAGCCTGGGAGGAGATAAACCTCGCCGGCCTGACAATGGACGGTTACTTCTCTCATCTGATAGGCGCTATCAGCAAGGTGACGACGGCAAACACCTTGCTCAAGTACCAGTTTCCTGCAACTCTGCCAGCACTCTAGACATGTCAATGGCCGAAGTGTGGTCCCTTCCCCGATACCGAAGGCTGGGCCATGCGGATGCTGGTATGGGCGCACGTCAGCACGCCAATCCCCTTGATGATACACTAACGATCAATGCCGATTCTTGCAACACGTCGAACCATATTTCCAAGGCGAGCTCAAATAACGGCGGACCGCTCAAGAGGCAGAAATCTCGCCGCAGTTGACGCCCGTGATCGGATTCCGCTCGGAGGACTGTCCTTTGTGGGCAAGACCCTCCCGCAACAATGCGTAGTAACTGTTAAAGGCATTGCAGGATGTAAGCGATAAGGTCGCACGCGGCCGCGGGCGCTCGCGGCACAATTCCCGCTACATTGCACAAGGCATTGTAGGAAACAGCATGGCCTTTCATGGCCTTTCGACATTCGGTCCAGAGCAGAGTGAGCCCCGCCGGGTCGCAGGGCTTATAATGGCGTAAGAGGGACGGGTTTAAAATTATATATCTTCGGCGCTCGGTCTGCCTCTAATTTAGGAGGGGATTTTAAAGGAGGCCAAAGCCGCCTCGCTTCTCGGCGGGGGTCGAGGGCTGCGGCGCGGCCGGGGGGGCGCGCGGGGGGCGGCGCGGCGGAGAGGACGAGCCTCCCCGCGAGGACAAAGTGCACAAATCCGTGGTGAATGCGCGCTAAGGTCCGCCGTGACTCGCCGCTGATGAGCCTTTATTGCAGCGAGCGACGCCGCTCAGATGGAGGAGATTTCGTTCGCTCCTTCAGGCCCAAATCGGGCTCGCGTGTGACAGGGCTGACTACGCGGGTTGACACACACGCTGTGAGTTACGATGTCGTACATTAGGTGGCTCACCCGGCCTTACCTCGCCTTCCCGGGAAGAAAGCCGGGGGGGTGGGGGCGAAAAGGGGCAGGGGGCGGCGGGGCTCCCCTCACCTGCTCGCCCTCGTCTGGTGAGGGCAGGGCGCATTTGACTTGCAATGCGGCGCGGGCCTTCGCCTCTAATGCGGCTTCCCGGCGACGCGAATTCCTCAGCCATGCTCCTCTAGTTTTGATACTTGCTCAGTTCCAGTTCGTCCGTCTATTTTGTTTTAGCACGGCCGTGTGTGTGTGTGTGTGTGTGTGTGTGTGTGTGTGTGTGTGTGTGTGTGTGTGTGTGTGTGTGTGTGTGTGTGTGTGTGTGTGTGTGTGTGAGTGTGTGTGTGTGTGCGTGTGCGTGTGTGTGTGTGCGTGCGTGTGTGCGTGTGTCGTGTGTGTGTCGTGCGTGCGTGCGTGTCTTACGTCAATATCTCCCTTTATATTCATATATTCCTCTGCCACAACGCACAGTATATTTCACAAAGGTCTCCTGAACGATAACCCTCTCCCTTTCGGCCTAAAAGTGGCGCCTGCAATCACGCCCATCCATACGCCTCCACCACCCACCTCAAAGACCAACAGAAACAACCGTTGGACGAAACCGATCCGTATATTACAATTCCACCCCCCCCCCCCGCCCCCCCTTCCAAAAACGACCCCCCCAAAAAAAAAATCAATAAAATAATAATACCCCCAAAAAAAAAAAAAAAAAAAAAAAAAAAAAAAAAAAGACAAGCCCCCCGAATACTTGAGACGCGTTTAACGGCGTCGGCGAACGTCCCCCTTGAACGGCGGCGCAGCGAGAGGGAATGCGAGAGACGGAGCTCGGCGCGATCCTCCGACCGGCCGTTCCCAATCTCGCAAGTCTTGATCAAATCTCTTTTACTTTTCCCGAACGAATATAAACCTTTTTTTTTTCCTTTTCTCGGGAGGGGTGGAATTGGGCGAGGGGGAGGTGGGAGGGAGAGGGAGAGGGAGAGGTAGAGGGAGGAGGGGTGGGGGAAGGGGTGGGAGGGAGGGGAGAGGAGAGGAGAGGTAAGAGGGGGGATAGGGGAAGGGGGGCTGTCCGAAGAGATAGACGGGGAGGAAAAGAAGAAGGAAGAATAGTGATGAGCGGAAGGAGGAGGAGGAGGAGGAGGAGGAGGATGGGAAGGAGGATGGCGAGGGAGGAAGAGAAAAGGACGGAAGGACAAACGGGGAGAAGAAAGAAAAGATATGAAAAAAATATATAAAGGGATATTCAGATAACATCAAATTTGTAGGAAGACATTAAAAGAAAGAAAAAGAAGGTAGAGAGAGAGAGAGAGAGAGAGAGAGAGAGAGAGAGAGAGAGAGAGAGAGAGAGAGAGAGAGAGAGAGACGAGAGATAGAGAGAGAGAGAGAGAGAGAGAGAGAGAGAGAGAGAAGAGAAGAGAGAGAAAGAGAGAGAGAGAGAGAGAGAGAGAGAGAGAGAGAGAGAGAGAGAGAGAGAGAGAGAGAGAGAGAGAGAGAGAGAGATCCGCGACACCAGCTTGGCAGAGGAGGAGATTTCCCTAAACGAGGGCGCTAAGCAAAACATTCCATCTGCCTCGAAATCTGGGAGCAAACGGAAAAAAAGGAAGCATATTAAGATGGCTTTGTGGTGGTTCTCATGATAATATTTGGCGCAGTTCCTGGCAGGGAGTGGAGGATAACCCCCCCCCCTTCCCCTCCTCCTCCTCCTCCCCCCGCGACTGCCGCTACGCCGTCCTGCCGCCTGCCGCCAACAACTCTGGAGCTCCTGCAATAAATTGTTGCGTGTCAGCGTGGAAGTTGGCAGAGGAAGACAGTTGCGGAGTGCCGGGGCCATAACCGTCAGAGGCAGGAGGCGCCGCTGACGAAGGGCCTCGCAGGAGTTCACACCGTCCGTAAACAACCCGCAAAAAAATCCCTAATATCCCACCTAGTAAAAAATAATCTCGGGGTCTCCAGCCCGTTCTCTCGTCGCCGTAAATATCAGGCGGGAATAAACGCCCCTTAACAAACGGCGCCTGAGTGCGTGGGTCCGCTCCCGCCCGCCGCCCATCCGCCCGCCCGTCTTGCCATGCCCAAAATGGTGGCAAGCCAGCGTCCGTATTACCGAATTCAAAATGGTCGCAAGCCAGCGTCCGCATTCTCGTATTCAATAAGTGCCAAACCAGTGTCCGTGTTCCCGTATTCAAAATGGTGCCAAGCCAGCCTCCGTCTCATCATATCAAAACGGTATTAAGATAACCTGATACCCATACAAAAGCGGTAAAAACCCAGAAGTAAATAGGCAAAAAACACACGCTAATCGCAACAGAAGATCGAAAGAATACAAAACGCTTGAGACCAACATAGATTCCAGCTGAAGCCACGACAAAAAAAATAATGGTACAAGTAAACAAACAACCAAAACATAAACAACAAATGCACAATAAACAACCAACGAAATCAAACCTTCGCCCTCGCCATAGAACACGTAATAAACAAATATTCTAATGAAGACGCTACTCCAAAGGCGAGGGGATAAATGCTGGTAATCCTACAAAACAAAGGAAGATCCTCCCACAGGATGATAAGAACACTTAAAGACCCAAGTCATTATGCTTGATGAGCTCTCCTTCACTAGACACTGCAGAAGCGGCGAAATAACAAAGGCAAGTTGAATTACGGGATACAGACGATGGACTTCCAAACAAGGGGGGGGGGGGGGGTTAATCCTGCCCGGTCGTCTGTCTGTCTGTCTGTCTCTGTCTATATTTCTTTATTCTTTTGTCTTGTCTGTCTATATTTCTTTATTCTTTTGTCTTGTCTGTCTATATTTCTTTTTTCTTTTGTCTTGTCTGTCTATATTTCTTTATTCTTTTGCCTTGTCTGACTATACGTCTGTCGGTCCGTTTTGCTATCTGGCTGTTTATCCGTCTATATGCCTGTCTATATGCCTGCCTGTCTGTCTACCCGTGTGTCTGTCTGTCTTTCGTATCCCATACTCATGCACCATCCCCCCCCCCCACCCACACACACACACCAGCACCGCAATCAAAATCCACACCTATGTCCATAAAAGAGTAAAAGATAACACCAAGAACGAGTTTTCCCGGCCTCTCCCACTGCCTGCCCTGCCTCTTCCTCCTCCTTCTTCTCCCCCTCTCCCTCTCCTCTCCCCCTCTCCCTCCTTCTCCTCTCCCTCTCCCTACCTCCCTCCTACCGCCCCACGCAGATCTCGGTAGTGCACTGCCAGTTCCGCTGACAACGACACTGAAATAAAAATTAGAAAACGAGAAAAAGGACGGACACACAAGGTCTCGGCGTGGGCGTGCGACTCGGCCGAAAACGCGGCGTCGATGGGAAGCAGGTGTGTAAGAGGAGATAAGGGAATGGTAAGGAGAAGGAACAGCGAGCACAGAGAAATGAGAAGCAATCACAGGAGGAGACGGGACGGGGCGCGTGCTCTATAGACCAATGACTCGAAAAAAACAAAAAACAAGTGACGCAGATAAAGAAAAGGAACAGGAGATAAAACGAAAGAAAAGGATTGATAGCAGATAGAAGAGAGGTACTCAAAAGGAGGAAGAATAAAAGCTGAGAAAAATTAGCCCGAAGCAGACGCGGAGCGCCACGGGGACTTGCAGCACTCCAGCGCGGGAGAGAGGACGCCATTACCGATTCCTGGATCGTAAACAGAACAAAGCCTCGCCGTCCTATCAAATCCCAGCGGCTTGATAACACAACGCACACATGATTAGCTCCGCCAAACCGGAGATGAACGGAATGGTCGGGCTTGGGGGGAACGGGGAATGGAAGGACGGTGATAACGGGGGAAACTGGGCGATACGAGGCTGATAACGTCGCTCTAAGGACGGATTCTCCTCTCCCCATCGAGTTCGGGCGCTTAAAGCGTTGCTCGTTGGATCAGGCCTAACTGAATGTTCCCTGCTATTACGTCTTCGCTCGCACGCAGAGTGCCTGCGACGCACAATCGGGTAAGCAGTTGTCTTTGCCTGATATTAATACCAGACAAGTACAGATCTGCGAGGACGTCTCGACAGGGCCTCCAGCCCACGGACAATTCTTCCAGAAATCTTTTCACTGATCCGCTTGCGGCGTCCTTTGCATCTGGGATTACTCGCACACTCATAAATACCTGCACAGTCAGCCATATGGAGGAAGGCCCCCGTCCGTCACCTGGACGCCGGCCGCCCAAGACCACGCGGGGGGAGAGGGGAGCGGGGGCCATGGAGGCGGCGCCCCAACAAAATCCCGCAGGATAATGGCAGGCGTACACATGTGATAATCACGGGGGAAATGGCTAGCGCTTTTATGCACGCGGGAACCAATTGTTGCGCCGATCTGTTCTCGGAGAACTGGCCTTGTTCGCCTTGCGATGCCTCTTCGGAGTAACACATCTAAAATAGCTTAACGCCTGTTGCGAAGATCGCGTGTCGAATATTGAACGCCCAGAGCTTCGGCAGGGGGCGCGCCGCCGCGAGGCGCCTCGCACACCCCGCCGCGCGCCGAACATAAGCAAGAACGCAGCTCTCGCTCCACATCCACACGTCGTTATGGGCCTTTATGGCCTTTGTACTGCATATTTCATCGTTATTTCCCATCATCGGTAGGCCACAACATCTGGCCGCTAACATCCTCGTTTCTGCGCCAAGATTGAAATACATGGGCTTGCGGTTTCCACCCCTTGCAGACATACAACTCCATACCGACCACTGCCGCACCTCGCCTGCGGCGTTGAAACAAAAAAAATTGCTACCGAAAAAAAAAGAACAAAAAAAGAACAAAAAAAAACACCAAAACTAAAAATCACAGCGGCGTCAGACCAGCAAACAGCACATACACAACCCCGAAAGCCGCCCCGCAAAAACACTACAATTTGGTCTCCGCCGCAAACCAAGTGTCTGACCCCCGTGAGCAAACGAAGCGCCGAGTAATCCGTTGACACTCGGGCCGCTGTCCTTATCTATACATCCTACAACGTCGCTTCCGCGTCTCTAGACGTGAAAATAAATCCGGCCTGACTTCATTGACGCTGGCCCTCGTAAGTGCGCCTCTCATTCCGCATGACGCCATGTGAGCAGCCATCGCTATCTTTTGCTCTCCGTAGGCACCCGCCAACAGGGACCTACTCCGAAAGCCCACAGTTGACAAATAGTAGAGTAAGTATAATAAATAATATTATTAGGGATTAAATTTTAAATTATTTCCATAAGCCTATATAATGCCCTATATATTAGTTATATTATTAGAAGAGGAGATATAGGTCATATATAAATTGAAACGGTAAGGTATGATATAACCGGTGGCGGCCATAGAGTGGCAGGAGTGAATACGGCTCTCATTATATTACCAGGGTTATTACAGGCGGCCGCCGCTGATAGCCCTCAGAAGAGTGATAACTCGTTTGACCCGCCCGAAACGCACGTCTTCTCATTCAAAATATTAATTTACGGAGACTGTATCTCGACGTCATTGGGACTGGTGCACGCATCCCACGCGGGGCTCGGCGAGGAAAAAGACCAATCTGATACGAACTGGAATTTTACAAGGCCATTAAAGGTTTTCAATTCGAGGATGACCGTTTAACCGCTTTTGGGATACCGGCTAATTTGAAAAGGAAATAAAGACGTAACACAAAGTGAGGTCCTCTGTATGGTATGAGTGTCAGGTCTCGTGGCGTGGCAGTAGGGTTGTGATGTAGAGGCCTCCTGTTATTTAGTACAGTTTTCTTACATCATTCCGTGGCTGTGGGTACCTCTGTTTGACCATGAATTCACCGTATTGTTTGGTCTTGCTTCTCTCAGGTGATCAGGATCTGCACTCTCCTCCTCTCCGCTGGGCCATTCGCCCTCCTTTCCTCAAATCGTTGTTTCCTTTCCCTCTACGTTTGTTCGCCTTCTCCGCATCATCTATCATCATATTATCAGTCCTCATTGGCATCCAAGCATGCCAAGAGTAACATTCAATATCTCCGCCATAAACATCAGCGTCCTTCCCCAGCCAGCATTCATCTACATATTTCTTGATACCACTCGATAACAAAAATATATTTTCCACAACCCTTTCGGAATAATATAGTTTTTTTTTCTCTCTCTCTCTTCTCCTCTTCATCTCTCTCCTTCCATACATAATAATAATTGGTTCCTGGGAAAAAAAAGTCCTACATTTCACTTCCCCGTCGTCTCTCTACAGCGCCGTTTCCTTCCCTTTTCCTCTCATCATAATTTCCCCTCGAAAGAAGGCATTTCCCCCCATTCAGCATCGGTATCTCCCTCGCCATTATAGATTCCGACGGAACATCAACATCCCCTGACACCACTAACTCAACATCTCCCCAGCAACTCCACAAACAACTTTCACCCTCATGCAGCACTTTCTACTCCGAGGCCCACAGTCAGTCACACTCCCATCCCTCCGTCGCCCTTCCCTCTCTCCCGCACACTCGCTCTCTTGAGTATTACTTCCTCCTCTCTTTGTGGTTTACTCTCGTAACCTTCCCTCGCCTTGTGGAGGTTCTTCTTCATCTAAATACATTCGTGCCACTGAGAGCGACGCTGACCCGAAGCGCTGTTCCGACTTTCTCGTCCCTTTGTACACCGAGTGGCTCTCCCGGCGTCCTGCTACAGCCCCAGACTGCTGCCAAATCCGGCCCCATCGGCGATCCCGAATCCCGTCCCTAGCCCCCCGCAATGGCTCTTAGCAGCGGTCCAACATCAACACCCTCCCACCGGCCCCCATGACAGCCCCAACAACACTAAATAACGGACCAACGTACCCAGATGGGCGCCAAAAACATCTCGGGATGGCAGCGGCGCTGGAACCGGACCCGGCATTTTCTTAACATTTGATTCAAGAAACGCCCTGCCTCCTTCCCCAACATCCCCGCCGCGACCCACAGCTCTGCGCCAAAGCGAAGCCCACGCCAGGGGCCCGGGCGAAGGCGAAGGCGGCGGCGGCGTCAAACGGCGGCCCCACCGAGGGAGAAAAACCCTGTGGGCGAGGCGAGGCACGGCCAACGAGGCCCCGTCGAACCAACTATTACAACGCATAAAAACGACTCCCCGAAACTTCTACAAGAAAGCCCGCGAGCCCCCAGTGCGCCCGGCGACGCCCGCTCCCCCAGCAGCGCCCAACCCCAGAGGCCCCAGCATTGCGGCCAGAGTGAAGAGTCGGTGCTCAATGACCCGCGCATTTCCACGCTAAATCATCGCTGAAAGTCCGTAATGCCATCCTATTTGCAACCTTCCTTTCCGCTCCCCATAGCCCGGCGCGGAGCACACGCCGCCGCCGCCATGATGTCCTCTCGGCCCGGGGAGGAGGAGGAGGAGGAGGAGGAGGAGGAGGAGGAGGAGGAGGAGGAGGAGGAGGAGGAGGAGGAGGAGGAGGAGGAGCGGCGCGGGGGCGAGAAGGAGAAAGGGGCGGAGGGGAGGAAGATGAGGAAGGAGATAAGAAGGAAACGGAGGGGAGGGAGAGGAGGAGGAGGAGGAGGACAAGAGGGAGACGAAAGGGGAGCAGGAAAAGGAGGCTGAGAATGCAACTGCGGTGGAGGACCAATAAAACGAAGAGGAAAAAAAAAAAAAAAAACACAGACAACGAAAGAAAACGAAGATACGGAAAACCCGAAAAAACGAAAACAAAATCCGAGAAACGCAGAAGAGAACCAAGAAAGACGCGACGAGAAGAAAGGGGGGAAGAGGCGGGAAATGAGAAGGAGAGGCTCGACGGCGCTGGTCCACTGGGTCTTTCCCCGTGATGGAGGGGTCGGGAGGGAACCGCGAGGGGAGGCTGTGATGAAGGGAGGGGGGGGGGGCGGACGAAGGGGAGGGGGGAGGGAAGATGAAGGGGAGGGGGGGGCGGACGAAGGGGAGGGGAGGGAAGGATGAAGGGGAGGGGGGGCGGACGAAGGGGGAAGGGGGGAGGGAAGGATGAAGGGGAGGGGGGAGGGAAGGATGAAGGGATGGGGGCGGATGAAGGGGAGGGGGAGGCTGTGATGAAGGGGAGGGGGCGGCGGATGATGATGAAGGGGAGGGGGGGCGGATGAAGGGGAGGGGGGGTTGTTAAGGCCAAGCGTATGGCTCAATGGGCGCGGAGGGCTCGTGTCTGGGGCGTCGGAATGGGGGGGGGGTGTTTTGGGTATCAGATGAGGTGCTAAGGGGAGGGGGGGATGATCCAAATGAATATAATAATAAAGATAAACGTGTATAAATACGAAGCAAAAATTGAGGACGCCTTTATAACACTCATCAGCCTATGATAGTGGTAGTAATAAGAGCAACTAATAATGATAATGATTATGATGATGATATTAATAATGATAACGATGAAAATCACAATTATCACAATAATAACAACAATAACAATGATCAAAATCACTATTATCATTACCCTTATCATCATCATCATCATCATCATCGCTATCATCATCGTCGTTAATATCATCATCACCGCCATCATCATCATCACCATCACCATCACTACCACGATAACCAACGAACAAAAACGAAAAAGCGAACGAAGCCCCCGAGCAGCGAAAACGGACGCGGAGAAGTGAAAGTGGACGAGACAACGGCGACGATGATGAAGGAAGTGGAAGAACGGGAGAGAGAATACAAACAGCGCGAGAGAACAGCGACGATGATGAAGGAAGTGGAAGAACGCGAGAGAGAATACAAACATCACAAGACAACGGCGACAGCGAAGGGCGAAAGGAAGTAGCCAAAGACAAGGGCCGATAAAGGGGACGACGAAGGAGAAGAAAAGGGAAAAGCGAATCTTGAGCTCCGTCGGGCCTGAGAGAGAAAATGGAGTGGCGTAAAATATACGTGCACCATCATTAAGCTATTTAAATTCACTACGTTACCGCTAACGGGGCCGATGGAGTTAATAACAACAATAAGAGGGTCGTAAGAGCCATACGGATAATGATGGTAATAATGATGATGAGGATTATCAAAAAAAAATGTTAGAATGATGATGATAGTAAAAATAACAATAATAATAATAATATTAACAATAGCAATTGCAATAATAGTATCATAAATAATAATAATAACAATAATAGTGATAACAGGAATAATGATAGCAATAATAGTAATAGTAATAGTAATAATAAGATGATAATAATAATAATAATAATAATAATAATAATAATAATAATAATAGTAATATATAGTAAATAATAATAGTAATAGTAATAATAATAATAATAATAATGATAATAATAATAATAATAATTAATAATAATAATAATAATATAACAATAATGATAACAATCATAACCAAAATAAAAACACGACCAAAAAATATATATATATAAAAAAAGCTAATAATCGACCTTCCCTTATTTCCGCGCGGATTATCGGCGAATCAATATTTTCCCCAAGTAAACGGAGCGTTCTCGTGTCGGCGCCGCGTTTCTCCCCCGCGTTCATTTTCCCCCGGCGGCGGATAAAGGCCGTTCCAGGTGCGCGTGTCCCACCTCCACCACTTGATCTTCCATGCAAACCACACCAAGCCCCAGCCAAACCAGCCCGACCTGCAGCCCACCAGCCCGCCCTCAGCCGACTCACCACCAGCCCGCCCTCAGCCCACCAGCCCGCCCTCAGCCGACCTCAGCCCAGCCCCCCCAGCCCCCAGCCGCCCTCAGCCCACCAGCCCGCCCTCAAGCCCACCAGCCCTCCGCCCACAGCCCAAGCCCCACCAGCCCGCCCGTCAGCCGCCCCAAGAAAGCCGACCTCAGCCCACCAGCCCTCAGCCGACCTCAGCCCACCCAGCCCGCCCTCAGCCGACCTCAGCCCCACCAGCCCGCCCTCAGCCGACCTCACCAGCCCAGCCGACCATCAGCCCACCAGCCCCGACCCAGCCAGCCACCAGCCAGCCCTCAGCCCCCCCGCCCCAGCCCCTGCCAAGCCGACCTCAGCCAGCCCCGCCGACTCAGCCCACAGCCCGCCAGCCGACCTCAGCCCACCAGCCGCCCACCCAGCCGCCACTCAGCCCACCAACCCTCAGCCCACCAGCCGCCTCAGGCCACACACCAGCCGCCCTCAGCCGCACCACCCGCGCCCCAGCCCACACCTCAGCCCAGCCGACGCTTACAGACCCACCAGTACCGCCCCCAGCCACCAGCCCGCCCTCAGCCCACCAGCCCGCGCCCACAGCCCACCCAGCATCGCCCACCAACCCGACCCCTCAGCCCCACCAGCCCGCCCTCAGCCCAACCAGCCCGAACCTCTCACCCACCAGCCGCCCAAGGCCCGACCCGCCTCAGCCACCTCAGCCCGACCTCAGCCCACCAAGCCCGCCCTCAGCCCTCAGCCCACAGCCCGCCCTCAGCCGACCTCAGCCACGCCCACGCCCACGCCACTGGTCGTCGAGACAGGGTGGATCCAGCGGCGGTGACAACGACGATAGCAGTATAAGCAATAACAACAATAACAACAACAACATTGACAATAACCAGGACAACAGCAACAATAACGACAACAACAACAGCAACAGCGACAACAAAAGACAATAACGACACCACCCACCAACAACAACAATAACGACAACAACAACCGTACAACTTCCGTCTCCTCCACCACTGCTGTTCGCCCCCCCTCCACCCTCCCATCACCACCACCCCACCCCTACGCCTCCAACCAAGCTGCTTGCTTAATTGGGCGTCACTTGTTTTCTTCTTTTTTTTTTCTCTCTCTCTCTCTCCTGCTTTTCTTCGTCTTTTTGTGAAGGAAATAAGACACTTTGCCTTGTGCTATAAATGATATTCCTAAATCTCCGAAATCTCCGTCGCTGTGTATGCAAGCCACTCCCGCTCTCCACCCCTTTTTCAGAGAGGAAGGGGGGGGGAGGGAGAGGGAGAGGGGAGAAGGGGAGAGGGAGAGAGAGGAGAGGGAGGGCGTAGAGGGAGGGAGAGAGAAGGGGGAGAGAGAGGGAGGGAGAGAGTAGGAGGGGAGAGTGGAGTTAGGGGAGGGAGGAAGAGAAAATGAAGGAGGAGTAAGAAAGGGAGGGTGGAATAGGGAGAGAGAGAGGAAAAGAGAGAGGGGAGAGGGAGGGAGAGAGAAAAAGAGAAAGAGAGAGAGAGAGAGAGAGAGAGAGAGAGAGAGAGAGAGAGAGAGAGAGAGAGAGAGAGAGAGAGAGAGAGGAGAGAGAGAGAGAGAGAGAGAGAGAGAGGGACGGGCGGGGACGGAAAATGAACCGAGGGAAGTGGAAAGAAAGAAAGGATAAGAAAGGAGGGAGGAGGGAAGCAATGGAAAAGCGAGAAGGGAAGGAATGACAAAAAGAAGAAAAAAAAAAAACTGAAAAAGAAAGAGAAAGGAGAGAACACGAACACAAAGTGTAGAGAGAGAGAGAGAGAAGAGAGAGAGAGAGAGAGAGAGAGAGGAGAGAGAAGAGAGAGAGAGAGAGAGAGAGAGAGAGAGAGAGAGAGAGAGAGAGAGAGAGAGAGAGAGAGAGAGAGAGAGAGAGATAGAGGAAAGCGACAAAAAATGTCCCGGGCCCTAATAACCAGAACTTCAAACAGCCTCGATTCCCTCAGCAGCGGCAGCTTACCCAGGCCGTGTCTGCTGCTACTGGCGCCTTGACGATCATTGCGCTACTGCAGAGAGCGATAAGGGTTAGTTCTCATTAAGGTGCCACGGGTGTGTTGGCACTACGGTAAAGAGGGCCATATAAAACTACCGCCACCACATTTGCATGGAACTACCTATCTTCTGAAAATACGAGCGCGCTTAATTAAAACATGACCTCCGCAAATTAAGGGCCTTTAGAATTTATAAAAAAAAAGAGTAAATGTATTAGCGGAAACGTATAGAAACTTTTAACGCGTTCGTTCATAGACGTCTATCAAGAGTAATGGAATCTAAAAGCTTGTACATGCACGGGGAAAATTACAAATACATATGCCATTCGAAAACCAATGGAACCGACGGGGAATCTACGAACGAGATCGAAATAAAATTAAAAAGGAAAAAGGACGGGAACACACCAAGGCCTCGGCGTGGGCGTGCGACTCGGCAAACTCGCGGGCGGCGATGGGAAGCAGGTGGAGGAGGAGAAGGGAATGGAGGAAGAAAGGAAACGAGTAGAGAATGAAAAGCATTAATAGGAGGAGACAGACGGGGCGCATGCCTAGACCAGCTCGAAAAAAACAAAAGAAAGAAAGAAAGATAGAGAAAGGAAGAGAGAAAGAAAGAAAGGATGATAGAAAGGAAGAGACAAAGGAGGAAAGAATAAATGAGAAAAGCCCGAAGACGCGGCCGGGGGCTTGGCACTCCAGCGCGGGAGAGGACGCCATTACCGGAGGTGCCTCATCCCCAGCGCTGATAACCACAACGCCACACATGATTAAGCTCCGCCAAACACGGAGATGGACCGGAAATGGGTCGGGCTTGGGAGGAACGGGGAATGGAAGGACGGGATAACGGGGGAACTGGCGATACGAGGCTGATAACCGCTCGCTTTAAGGACGGATACCTTCCCCTCGCGTTCGGGCGCTAAAGCGTGCCGTTGGAAGGCCCTAACTGATGTTCCTCTGCCTATTACGTCTTCGCTCGCACGCAGAGTGCCTCGCGACGCGCAATCGCGGAAAGCAGTGTCCTTTGCCTGATATTAATACCAGACGAGTACAGACGCTGCGAGGGACGTCTCCGGCAGGGCCTCCAGCCCCACGAACACTTTCTTCAGAAGATTTTTCAGATCGCTCGCGTCTTCCCGGGATTACGCATCAAAACCACAGTAGCCATAATGAGGAAGGCCCCGTCCCGCCCCTGGAGCCCGGCCGCCCAAAGAAGGGGGGGAGAGGGGGGGGAGGGGCGTGGAGCGGCGCCCCAACAAAAAACCCGTTGGCGGCGTCCTGTAAATCACGGGCGATGGCAAGGCTAACGCGGGAATTGTTGCTCGCGTTTCGGGAACGGCCTGGCGGATGTCTGGAGTACCACATAAATTACGCTGTTTGCAGATCGCCGTCGTGATATTGAACGCCACACGAGCTTCCGCAGGGGAGCGCGGCCGCGGCGCCTCGCACACCCCCGCCGCCGCCGCCGAACATAGCAACAACGCAGCCTCTCCTCCCACATCCACACGCTCGTTATGGGGCCTTTATGGCCCTTTGTACTGCATATTTCATCGTTATTCCATCGGACCATCTCGGCGCTACATCGCGTTCTGCGCCAAGATTAAACACGGCTCGCGGTCCTTGCAAGACACCTCCTCGCGGCGAATAAATCCCGAGGCAAAGAACACCAAGCCACGCATCCCCGAAGCCGCCTCGCAAAACAATTTGGTCTCCGCCGCCGCGACCGCCGCCGACCGGCACTCGAGCCGCATCACACGCCCGGCTAGATGACATAATCCGGCCTGATTAATGACGCTCTGAAGTGACAGCCTCATTCCCAAGACGCAGGAGCAGCCCACCACTTGCCGGCACCCGCCAACAGGCCTACTCCGACAAGGCCGCAGGAGAAAAATTGGGTAATCTAATTTTCCACCTCAATGCCGATTTGAAGGGGGAGGCCAATGACGGAGGGACCGGCGGCCGAGGGCGGAGGACGGCCTCTCAGGGTTCATTCAGGCGGCGCCGCTGATACCCTCGAGTGATAACTCGGCCGCCGACGCCGTCTTTCAAGATATCTACGACTCCGCGTCAGGGCTGTCACGCCACGCGGGGCTCGGGAGCAAAAAGACCAACTGATACACTGGAATTTAAAGGCCATAAAGGTTTTCAACGAGGATGACTTACCGCTTGGGAACTCTTTGAAAAGGAAATAAAAGACGTAACACTTAAAGATATCTATCACACACACACACACACACACACACACACACACACATACACACATATATATATATATATATATATATATATATATATATATATATATATAATATATATATATATAGAGAAGAGAGAGAGAGAGAGAGAGAGAGAGAGAGAGAGAGAAGAGAGAGAGAGAGAGAGAGAGAGAGAGAGAGAGAGAGAGAGAGAGAGAGAGAGAGGGGGGGGGGGGGACAAAATAATACCATCCCTCAGATCGCCAAACCGTAACCTGCCCTTCGGCGAGCCCTTCCCTCGGCCCACCTGGAGGTCACCCACAGACACGAAGACAGCCACGAGCCAAACGTCATCCGTAAGCATTCCAGACCGTACAATCCTCCCGACACAATAAACTGCAATCGTCCAAGTTTTTACATTCAGCGAGAGGAGAAAGATCCTCCAGGCCTAACTCTATTGCGGCGTCCCCTCTTTCCCCAGCGACGAGGGGAAGGAACCACTTCCATCTAAATGCTAAGACGGTGACCGATCCCCCCTCCCCACCCCCTACCCCGCCCGCCAACACTCGCACATATACAAGCTTCCTTTCCTTCCTGTCACAGCTCCCAGCGAAGAATGAGGGGAAGGAGGGCGAAGACAGAAGAAAAAAAACCTCACTGGAAACGCCCTTTTCCCCCTTGGAACAGCAAGAACAGTTTTTTTTCCATAGGAACAACAAATATTGTATTTTTTCCCCAAAGGAACAACAAATACAGTATTTTTCCGTAGGGAAAATAAATACAGCATTTTTCGTAGGGACAAAAATACAGCATTTATCCATAGAAAAAACAAATACAGTAGTTATCCATAGAGGCAGTAAATACAATATTTATCCAACCTATGAACAGCAAGTGCAGCATTCTCCCCAACGAACAGCAACCCGAGTACCTTCCGGGGAACAGAAAGCCCCGCACCTCTTTCCCCCAAGAAACAGCAACAGCAGCTCCCCCTCGGCGCCCCTGCAGCGACGCCAGCGCTCCCGAACACTCCATCAGAAAGTGCACAACCTCCGAGAGTACATACGGGCACTCCGGCGCTGTCCCGACGGCTCCATTGCGGTAATGCCAGCCCATTTTGCTTCCCCCTCGCGCGTCGTCGCCGGGACAGCCAGCTCGTCGCGCTCACCTACCTGTGAAAGGAGAAGAAAAAAAGAGAGGTTAATTAAGTTTCTTGGTATGTACACAAGTCACATGTATAACATAACGAGGCATTAAAACAACACTAACTCTGGTTGTACTTCCCGCGGGGGAGAGGAATGTTGCCCACTCTTTTTGTCTGCGTCCACATTTTTTCGTCTTGCAGTTCAGAAACAATTTTTTTTAAGCTACCTCCACCACATTAACCTTGAACTTTTAATAAAACATAAATAGAACACAAACATATTTTTCAATAAGAGAAAATGACAGGCGTTTATTATATCGTATAAATGTAAGAACTGAATGGTGATAGCTATGACAGTCATTTCCTATCGAGGAACATGATCAGTAACATCAAAATGAAATATAAATGAAAAGTAAAACAAAACATAACGAGTTTTCTTCGACAAATGAAAGGTCGAAATACTTAAAAGCAACACAGATGTTTCAAAGAATTGCAACTTCAGCCTTCGCGACAGGAAATGCTGGAAATCCGAGGAGCATCATGCACGGTGACAATAATTGCGACCACGTCCATCTTGGCTTCTGCAGAGCCATGGCTGACTGGTCCCCAGCGCTGTCCGATACAGACAAACATCCAATAGAGAGGACTCTGTGGATATAAATCCCGCCGATAAAAAGATATGAAGCTCAAGCAAGTGATACGCCAAGAGGACGACAATCACGACCAGTGCGGCAGTGTCGTCCATATTGGCTGCGTGTGGCAGGGCGGGGCCGTGGTTGGCCACATGGCCTCAGCCCCTACATCCTACCTCGCTATAGTGGTGTAGCCACGCATACACCTCCATCATGGCGCACGTGTCAGCCCAGGTGAGGCTTGTGTGCTGGCGACAGGTGTGGGTGTGGCAACAGGTGTGTATATATAGGGGTGTGGGCGGGGAGGGCAGGGGCGCCCCTCCCCCTGGCCGGCCCCATGGTGCTGTGTGGCTGGGGAGCTGCTGATTGCATTGTTGCACGCTGGTGCTGCCGCGGGTTTTTACGAGCGTTGCACGAATAGCGCGGGGTGGGGCGAGGGGGCGGGGGCGCGCCGTGGTTGGCGGCGCGGTCGTAACCGGGGGTCGTTAGCGCGGGGAGGCCGGCCCGCTCCGCGCGGCCCTGCCCAGCGCCCACCCCGCCTCCACGCACACCCACACCACGCCACTAACCACGCCCTCACCACACCTTACACATCTATGGTGCGGGACACGCGCGGGCATCCCTGCCTGCCTCGAGATTGAAGGCGGAGGCCCAGCGGCGCTCAGGGGCTGCGAGCCACGCCACGGCAACACCTCGCCGGCGACGCGACGGCCTCCAGCCCCGCCACTTCGCCTGCCCCGCCACGACGCCGCTCGCACCAGCCACACCTCCGCCACATCGCACACCTGGGTCAGGCCGCTCAGGGGCGAGGTCCCCCTGCTCGGGGACGGCTTGGTGATACGGGCAGGCGGGGCGTGCGGTGTGGGTGAGGAGGGCGGCGGGTGGCGGCGGCGGGTGTAGTGGTGTGGGTAGCGGCCAGTGTGTGTACCTGGCTGGGCACAGCGCACTGCAAGGATCACGCCGTCATTTGCATACTGGCCTTGCCGCCTCGCGCTCCCTCCCCCTCCCCCCTTCCCGCCTCCTCCCTCCCCCGTCCCCGCCAGAGCGTCTACCTTGCACAGTCGCTGCAACATACCACATGCACCGCCATGGCCACGTTACTCCCCGCGTGATGTGCGGCTCGACGGCCTACACGACACCTTATACCTGACTTACAATTACCGAGATAACACTGCTTCCACATTAAAAGCGTGGCGGCAGCGGAGGCGGGGGAGGAGGAGGAGGAGGACAGAGGGAAGCATGTCGCCCCGGCCCGTGCTTCTGCCCTGCCATTCCCACGGCGGGACGAAGTGAATCCACGACGACGCCAAAAGGTGGAAGCTGTGCCTCCCAGGACATTACAGCGCCACGTGGGGATGCGCGGTGCTGCATATGCAACGGCGGTGAAGCTGTACTGGATCTTCATCAAACGTGGTTCGTTTCGGTGATCATGTACTTTTAATACTTGTAACGATGGCCCCATTTGAATTCGCATCGTGCCATTATCTCCTGGAAATATCGCAACGTCACTGGCTGTAGTGGCGTGGCTGTGAGGGCAATCTGAACGTCGGTCGCTGCAGTAGCTGTGAACCTGTTTGCTGTGCCATCGGGACCGTGCAGCTTCTCGGCCGTCGCGCCGCTGTGGCTTAATTCAGCGATGATGTGACAGCGTTCTCGAAGCGCCTTGCCAGAGCGGACACATCGGTACGCACATGACGCCGACGAAGCCCCTCCCCGCTCCCATTGTCTTCCGAAAATAAAACCGCATACATCACACATGCGCCGGATCATGCGTCCAACATACACGGTGCGAGCGAGTCCGTAACACGAGGATCATACATGCAACCGATCATGTTCTAATGAAGCCATCAGCGGGCACCATCTCGCCTTGTCTCGTGCCTCAAATGCAACATCGTTCCGACTGCGAGGATGTGAAAAGACCTGCCACGTGTTCCGAATCCCCGCTGAATTGTGTGCTTGCGAAAGAGAAAGAAAATATGCGTAAACTAAGAAAATACATTTCAACCGACGCGGAACTTCCAAATCAACCCAGCACGCTACAGAGACTTCAAACATACATCATCATCATTATCCAAAAGTTTTTATTATACTACTATCCGAAGATCTTACGGCAAATCTTCACAACCGCCAATACACACGAGTACCATACATCATGTCCCGAAAACTCATTAAGAGCGAATATTGCGCAACAACCAGAACCATAGATTAACCACAGCACTCATAACGATGGATAGATCACTGGAATATTTCGTAATAGACAATGGGCACTAATAAACCTGATCTGGTAATCATTAAGGTAAACAGTTTCTAAACCATTTAAAGCGAGTAGTTCAGGGCACTAAAATATATCTAAATGAGACAGACAAACATGAAAGCATTTGCGTGCAAACACACGCATATAGACAATTACAGGCGCGCACAATAACCTTCTCTCTCTCTTTCTCTTCTCTCCATCTCCCTCCTCCTTCAATCTTCCTCTCTCCTCCCTCCCTCCCTCCCTCCATCTCCCTCTCTCCTTCCCTTTATCTATCTATCTATCTATAATTGTTCTCTCGTCTTTCCTTCTCTTTCCCTCTGCCTCCCTCCCTCCACTTCTCTCTCCCTTCCTCTTTCCTTCTTCCCTCTCCCCCTCCTCTCTCCCTTTCCCTCCCTTCCTGTCCATCTCCCTCCCTCCTCCTCTCTCCTTTTCCTCCTGCCATCTCCCTCCCTCTCTCTCTTTCCTTTTCCCTTCCTCCCTCTCTCTCCTTTTCCTTCTCCCTCTCTCTCCCTCACCCCCTCCCTCCCTCCTCCCCTCACCCCTTTCCACCCTCCTCTCACGAATCCCTCCACAGCGACGCCAAGCACACACACACACCACACACGCATCACCTAACCGCACCAAGCAGGTGAGCAAGAGAGGGACGACTGCGCACCCCGGCTCGTGCAGGTGTGCCACTGATGAATGCTCGTGTCTCGGTCTCTGTGTGTGTTGTGGAGACGGACAGGCAGTCACCAATATGCTCATCCCAACATCCATTATAAAAGAAGGGGCGACACTTCAATGGCACATTGAGAAGGGAGGGAGGGAGAGGAGAGGGAGGGAGGGAGGAGGGAGGGAGGGAGGGAGGAAAGGAGGGAGGGAGGGAGGAAGGGAGGGAAGGGAGGAGGAGGAGGGAGGGAGGGGAGGGAGAGGAGGGAGGAGGGAGAGCAGAGTGAGAGAGGGGGTAAAGTGAGAGAGGGGATAGGTAGAGTGAGAGAGAGGTGGTAGGTGTATATATATATATATATATATATATTTATATATATATATATATATATATATATATATATATATAGAGAGAGGAGAGAGAGAGAGAGAGAGAGAGAGAGAGAGAGAGAGAGAGAGAGAGAGAGAGAGAGAGAAGAGAGAAAGAAGAAAGAGAGAGGGAGAAGAGGGAGAGAGGAAGAGAGAGAGAGAGAGAGGAGAGAGAGAGAGAGAGAGAGAGAGAGAGAGAGAGAGAGAGAGAGAGAGAGAGAGAGAGAGAGAGAGAGAGAGAGAGAGAGAGAGAGAGAGAGAGAGAGAGAGAGAAGAGAGAGAGAGAGAGAGAGAAGAGAGAAGAGAAAGAGAGAGAGAAGAGAGAAAGAGAGAAAAAGAAAGAAAAAAGAAAAAAAGAGAGAGAGAAGAAAGAGAGAGAGAGAGACAACAACTCCCCGAATATCTTAAACCTCCCTGACATTTGAATGCCCAATAGCAATATCGGATGGCATTTAAACAGCCAATGAGACTGCGCATCTTAAGTCTCAGCTTAATGCTCTGTCACTTCACAAGAAAGCTAATTTGTTGATTTGTCTTCTCGCTGCCTCGACCCCGCGACTGACGTGCTGAATGAACACTGCGGTTATGAGACCATTCACAGGCCGTTGGGTAATGTGACGCTGTGGCCACTGGAAGGGGGGAGGGGGGAGGGAGGGGCTGTATACAAATGGGTATGGCGGTGGGTGATGTGAGCGCTCCAGTGGGTATGGTCGAGCGGACGGTGTCATTCACGGGGGCTGCACCGCTATCGAAGTGTTTACGATTAAATCAAGTATGTGGCGGTCCGGAGGGGATGTGTCTCTCGCCATGACTAGCCGCGTGGCCTCTTTACACGATTCGCACTGACACAAAAGGATAGGCGGCAGTCAGGGTGGAAACACGCGGGCATCTACAGTTACGCGGGGCAGCGAGGGGCACCGAGGGCTCAAAATGCTGCGACTGGGCATGGGACGAAGGCATGCAACCCTCTCTCTGGCCGGGAGCAGGGATACCAAGGCTGTAGAGGAGGAGGATGCCGGTGGTATGCACGCCGAAGGGGGGGTCGACGGTGGCTCGAGTGGGCCTGGTGCGAGAGTGGACTCGGCGGTGGTGATAAGACGGCAGGTGTGGTGTGAAGGGGAGGCGGAGGGGCACGCTGACGTAACCAAGTCTCTCGCCTTTTTTTCTTCTCCTTCGTCCGCCCTATTCTATAATCCTCCACCTCTCCTTCTCCTCTTCTCTCTTTTCTTTCTCCTCCATACTCCAACCTCTACCCCCCCTCGCATCTATCCCCCCCCCCTCCTTCACCACCACCACCTCCCACCCTCCCCCACCACCTCCCACCCACCCCTTGCCCCCACACCCTCCCTCCAGCCCCCCCCCCACCCCCCCCCCCCCTTCCCTAAGTCCTCACCCCATCAACCTAATAACCACTTGCATCAAAACTCGCACACAAACCAATATAACAAGGTGCTGATGTCAGGTCTCGCCCTCTGATAGGATCCAGCGTGGAGTCTGATTCGACCTGTGGTGTGTCCTTGTGCGAAGAGGAGACGAGGGAGAGGAATAAAAAGGGGGAGGGGGGGAGAGGGAGAGAGGGAGGGAGGAGAAGGGAGAGGAGGAGAGTACGAGAGAGGAAAGAGAAGAGAGAGAGGGAAGAGAGGAAGAGAGAAGAGAGAGAAGCGAGGAAGAGAGGAAGAGAGAGAGAAGAGAGAGAGAGAGAGAGAGAGAGAGAGAGAGAGAGAGAGAGAGGAGAAGAGAGAGAGAGAGAAGAGAGAGAGAGAGAGAGAGAGAGAGAGAGAGAGAGAGAGAGAAAGAGAGAAAGAACAAAAAGAGAATGAAAGAGAAAGAAGAAAGAAAAAAAGAAAAAAAAAAAGAAAATAGAAAATACGAAAATAAGAAAAAGAAAGAACGAGACCAATAATAAAAAAAAAAAAACGCATCTGGAAATATACTCCTGACAGTGCTGGCCAAGATACGTAGTTGGGGCGTCTGTAGACAATGTGGTAATTTTGTGTGACCGATAATTTTTATGTCCCCGTCCTCATTAGCAGTGGTAATAAAGGTAGTTCGCGTCTTCCCTTTCTTGTTCTGCGGACGTTTTTATGCGTTCTTTATTCCCCTAATCGCCACGGCCATTTTGAACATTACTGCAACGGCACATATAATAATAAAATAAAATAATAAAAAATATAAAAATATATATAAATAAAATATAAAAAATATAATAAATAAATATAATATAAATAAAATAAATATAAAAAATATAAATACAATAAATAAGAAACAAAATAAGATAAAAAATATAAAAATATAAATAAAATAAATATAAAAAAATAAGATCAAGATATAAAATACCCCCCCCCTGCCCCTTTCAGATCCTCAAAATCTCCAAACACACACACACACACACACACATACACGAAAAAAGCGCTCCACTAACACCAGCATCACCGCAGTCATCGAAGACTAAAAAATAAAACAAAAAAGCAAGAGAGACGGAGCGAGAACAGGAGAAGAAGAAAGAACAAAGCTCCGTCATCAGCGAGCGCCCGACCTTCGGAGTCAGCTGGGTGCATCTCGAACCATTATCATAACAAAAACAACGAGCCCCACACGCCTACCAATTTGCAGCCGTAAATTACGCACAAACTTGCCGTCCACAGTCGGCGGGACATGGTCAACCTGCGTCTGAACACGGGAAACATCGCCTCCTCCCACCGCCTTATTTACACACGCCACCGCCGCGGATGCCGCCGCCGCCACGTCAACTCCACCGCTCGCCGCCGCCTCTGCGTCTACTTCTACTCTCCGAGGGGCCCTTTGCGAGACGCCCCTGCCGCCGTCGGGATCTCCTGCGACTGCCGCTTCGACCCTGCGCCCTCCTCTCGCGTTCCCGCCGGCGTGCCTGCCTCCATCGCCGCCTCATTTGCACAGACATGCCCTGTACCTCCGCTGCCGCCCTTGTCTTGTAGCACTTTGCCTAAACGTTTAATGTCCTTTACTAGTGCCAGCAGAATGCACTTGTAAATGGTTACTGCCCAGTAAGAAGCGGGCAAGCGCACGGTAAATAACAGCACCACAACAACAAACAAACAAACACAAAATTTAATCTTTCTCGAGAGGGAACTCAATCAAACTTGTGCGCACGAAGCTGTTACTTGCTCAAGTGCGTTCGGCTTGGATACCCGAGTCCGGTCCTCGTGCCTTCGCCTCCTCCCTTCCTTCTGCTCTCCCTTCTTCGCAACAGTGATGCCACCGAGGACACGCACGGCTTCTCCCTCTCTCTCTCCCTCTCTCCCTCTCCCTTCTCTCCCTCTCCCTCTCTCTCTCTCTCCTCTCTCTCTCTCTCTCTCTCTCTCTCTCTCTCTCTCTCTCTCTCTCTCTCTCTCTCTCTCTCTCTCTCTTCTCTCTCCGTCACACACACACACACACACGCTGTCACTGGCCTTCTAAACTTTTTCTTCCTCCCTGAATTGCGTTTATGCATCATCGCTCTCCCCTATTTCCCTTTTCTTCATGACCTAACCCACATACCGCCTTCCTGACCCCCCGCACTCCCTCCTCTCGCCCGTTTCTTGCTCTCCGCCTCTTCTTCGTTGTCCTCGGTTCTCCCCCCTACTCCCATCCCCCTCCCCTCTTCCTCTTCTACCTCTCTTCCTCTTCCCCGCCTCTCTTCCTGGTCACCTATCATCATTCCCTCTTCTCCCTTCTTCTCTATCTCCTCTTATCTCGTCTCTCTTCTCTCTCTCTTCTCTCTCTCTCTCTCTCTCTCTCTCTCTCTCTCTCTCTCTCTCTCTCTCTCTCTCTCTCTCTCTCTCTCTTCCGTCCCTCTCTATCTCTATCTCCCTCTTTTTCCTATTGCCTATCGCCCTGTGATCTCTCCCGGTTTCTTGTCTTAGCGGCCCGTCCATCATCTTCGTGGAACGCCATTTTTTAATATCCCTCCGCCATCACATAATTGTCAACTGCCTTCTTCGCATCGCATCCACGTTTCTCATTCTCCTTTATTGCCATTGCTGTACAATCCCTCTTTTATTGTGTAACGCGTTCTTCCTCTTTCTCCACCTCTCTAATCTACCTACGCATTTTCCCTTTTCGCCCGCTGACCGTGGCACCTTGAATCTGCAACTAGTCGACGCTAGAGATCTTTTTCCCCCGCCTCCCCCCCCCCCCCCCTGTGCTGAAACTCCTTCCAACACTCTCCGGACCCCCCCGCCGCAGCACTCGGGGATTCCAAGGCAAAGCCACGCAAATACAAACCTACTTTCAGAACTCGAGGAACACACACTCGCCACCACCACCACCACCACTGTCGTCGTCATCACCACCACCGCCACCAGCACCAGCACCAGAACAGCACAGCACCGCCGCCGCCGCCGCACAGAAAACCCCCTATGACGAAATCCTAAGCTCCTCGCCACAAGCCCTAAAAAGCCCTAACTACGATTCTAAGACTCGGGATAAGTCTTTGATCCCCGGACAAGCGAGTGCCGTCAGAAGGCTTGGAGATCCACGAGAAGGCCTGGCGTGACGTGGTGCGGAACACACGAAGAATAAGTAATATGCGGCGCCAGGATATTACCATAGCAAAGGCTGCAAATATTCAAATCAGGTCCCTGCAGAGCATACTCCATGGGGTCTAGGTACTGGTGCGCCATGTAGGGACCTAACACGGGGGCGGGGGGGGGGGCACGGGGAGGGAGAGGGGAGGAGGGGGAGGGAAGATCCTGCTGTATTTACGGCTTGTGTCGGCACAAGCACAATGTCAGAGGATAGCCGCTTGTAATTATTAATGCTTAAGTTACACACGCGGGACTGTACCCTGCACCGCAAGTGAGCTCTCCTCTCAGTATTCACCCGCACCCACCGCCACTACCTTGAGAGATAGTTGTTAATCAGGACCCCGGGAACGATCGCAAATATACCCCAACGGGTTAATGACGACAGAATCGCATTAATCACACACGCATCGACAATGGTAAGCTGCTCTGTTTAAGCGTTACACCCGATTGGCGAGGCAGCGAGTTATGGCCGCGCCCGACAAATAAGAGACCGGCCGCATCATTTAGGAGAGCTGCCTCGCCCTGCGCCCCTGATAGTGACGGATTTTAATCGGCCGGGAGACGAGCATGACTGACAGATGTAGCCACACTTAAGCTGTCCACCTGCCCCTGGCCCGGACAATCATAATAAAACAAAACCGGATCAGGGTACTCACTGTCTCGCACTCATAACCTCATCTATATGACATAATTGGCTCTTTTACGGCCCGATGTTATCTTTCCATCACCCGCCCCGTGCGTACGCGCAGTCGGCGCAGCAGTCTGATTATTTTCTCTCTAATCACGCTTGTTATCTCTGCAATCATCATAAGCATCGCCATCAACAACTTTATCCTAATGAGTCATCGAAGTCTGGCCCGATTAAGCGCCGTCCCGCAGCGTTGCAAGCAGAGGCGGCGGCTGCTCCCGCCCGCAGCAACCCCTCGGCGCACTACTAACCTGCATTGCCAATTCATTGCCAGCTCCTCCGCCGACAAACAGGTTTTCCTCTACGGCAACCGGGCTCCCAATAAACCCTACACCGCCGCATTCCCACGTAGGTCCTTGACATATCGCCGCGCTGGAGAGGCCCTACAACGCCTCGCTCCTCGGCGGATCCTGCGCGACGGGACACGCATACGGGATCCCGGCCGCTAGCGTGACGTGAATGAAAATAAGTTCCCATGAGAGGTTCAGGTAAGTCAAGGTAAAGTCTAACATGAACTCAATGGCGGCGTAATGCGCGAGTACGGCCGGGTCTATAAAAGCCGAGTCAATCAGTGGTTACATTATGTGTGAAGTAACAACAATGTGATAGTTGGCCGGTTATGGACTATAAAACAGGTCCCCTTGAGCCGCGAGCCACAACCTAGCGCTCGCTGCCGGAAAGCTTCGCTCGCCGGCTGCCACAGCGAGAGGCGGAACCGCGAACCATACTGAAACAGATGCGCCGCGCTCTCCGTGTCCATCATACTGCTAATAAATAATGCTTGGCCATAGCTGTAAATTAGCCGTGTATAAATACGTATGCACGCACGGTGATTTACAGCAAGGGCTCAGGGTAGTCCCGCACGGCCTGCTTGTCACTCCGCCGGGCCTGCTGGCGTTGCTGCCCCTGCTTGCGTCGTCGGCCTGCACGCCACCCGCCCTTCCCGCCCCTCCACGGCCTTACATCACTATTCAGGGCTTCACTTGTAACAAATTTCTGGGGCATGGACACGCGGCGGCGCAGGATCGGGTGATGGACGCGCCGAGGACCGGTAAGGCCGTAAACAGCGCCCGTCACGTGGTCATGAGGAATGTTGCGAGGCCACTCGACATATGACGTAACTTGCAGAGGCACACCTCTTGTTGCATGCTAATGAAGCATTCTCTCTTTTTTCGATCGAGCTCTAAATGCATGCTTTTGTCTGGCTGTTTATTCATCTAATTCGTGCTTTTAATGCTAAGTAGTGCATCCAGCTCCTCTCCTTGCACACATCGCAGACGCAATAAGCAGCGGGTGAGCTCCTAGAGGACCCAGACAGCCCGCGAAGCCAAAAGGAAAGGGTGAGGCGACAGTAAGAGACACAGTAGGACCATAAAACGAGTAGGAAGATGAGCCGTAGGTCGCGCCGAGGTCAGCCACAGGGGCCACGGGGTCAACATCAACACTGCAACACGTTATCGCCGCGAGGAGCTCGGGAGACCCCGGTGCCCCCTCCCCCCTACCCGGCCCTGGATCCTTCCATTTACCTTAATGGCAATAAAACCAAGGAGGCGGCTATTTCAGATAAGACAAGTCGCCGGCTATCTTGCAACAATGTCATCAGCGCCTGACGCGACGCCCTCGGCCTCCTGCGAATTCCTCGGGCAAAACCATGCATCATCTCGCCAAGCCGTGCAACACGCCCCCCCCCCGTCAGCCCGGCCCTCAGAACGCCGCTTAAACCCCCCGGGGGCGCCGTCAAAGAAGGAGATAATCAAAAGAAATCGCCCATAAAAAAATCCGACATCCAAATACATTCAACTTACAAAAACGGTATTACAAATAATAAAAAAGGAATAAAAAAAAGCAACATCTCCACTCCCTCCACATTCATTCAACATTTAAAAAATAATAAACCTTCGTCCCAATATCTAAATCCCTCTAACGGGACAAAATTATCATATATATCAGCCATTCCGTCTCTTATTGGCAACATTTTTGGTAGAAACTTCGTAATTTGATAACATCATCACTTTGTATCAACGCTATCAACTCATTATGCAATCAAACTATCGTTATCCTTTGAATAAAAATGTGTATTTAGAAAACAACAAAAAAAAAGTGAATTTGAATTAGATGATTGGGAAGGGGAGAGCGGGAGGGATGGTGGGGAGGGGGGAGAAGAGGGAAGAGGGGAAGAGAAGGAGAGAAGGAAGGGAGAGGGGAGAGAAGGAAGGGAGAGGGGAGAGAAGGAAGGAAGGAGAGGAAGAAGAAGGAAGGGAGGGGGAGAGAAGGGAGGATGGGGGCGAGAAGGATGAAAGGGGGAGAGATGGAAGAAAGAGTGAGAGAGGGAAGGAAGGGGGAAAGAAAGAAGGAAGGAGGAGAGAAGCAAGGAAGGAGGAGAAAGAGGGAAAAAAGGAAGGAAGGGGTGGGTAAGGGAGACGACGAAATTAATCAAGATGAAGAGGAGGAAAGGGGAATATGGCAGGAGGAGAGAGAAGGTATGAGCGGGGGAAAAAAGGAAAGAGAGAGCGCCAAAGAGAGGAGAGGGAGAGAAAGAGGGAGGTAAGAGAGAAAGAGAAAGAGGTAGGGAGGGGGAAAGGAGAAAGGGAGGAAAGAGAAAGAGAAAGAGGGAGGGAGGGATAGGGAGGAAAGGGAGAAAGAGAAAGAGGGAGGGAGGAAAGGGAGAAAGAGAAAAGAGGGAGGAGGAAAGGGAGAAAGAGAAAGAGGGAAAGGGAGGAAAGGGAGAAAGAGAAGAGGGAGGTAAGGGAGAAAGAGAAAGAGGGAGAGAGGGATAGGGAGGAAAGGGAGAAGGCAGGTGTCCAGGAAAGGATATAGAGACTGAACAGCTGTTGGAAACGACGCTCGCCAAATATGCCCCTGGCAGGTGGACTGTCTCAGCATTTTTTAAAAAGTATATTCCTTCAAATGCAAATTATTCACACGGAACCGGCACTTTACCTTTATTTAGAGCCCCATTAATAAAAATCAGGATGCTTTAAAATTCATAAATAATTTATCACACCTACACGTTATAATTACAAAGCACACCTATAATTTTAAACACATGTACATATTTTGCGTGTGGGTGAGAAGGACAGAAAAGGACAGATATACAGATAAGCAGATAAGACCATGGTATATACATACGAATAACACAAAGCACTCACACTATATATAGGCCTATGTGTTTGTGTGAGAGAGAGAAGGGGGGGAGGGAGGGAGGGAGGGAGGGGAGGGAGGGAGGAGGGAGGGAGGGAGGGAGGGAGGAGAGGGAGGGAGAGGGAGGGAGGGAGAGGGAGGAGGAGAGGGAGGAGGGAGGGAGAGGGAGAGAGAGAGAGAGAGAGAGAGAGAGAGAGAGAGAGAGAGAGAGAGAGAGAGAGAGAGAGAGAGAGAGAGAGAGAGAGAGAGAGAGAGAGAGAGAGAGAGAGAGAGAGAGACAAAGAGAAAGAGAGCGAAAAAGGCAAAGAAAAAGAGAGAGAGACCAAAGACAGTGAATGGAGGGGGTTATAATACCAAAAGCAACAACTGAGGGCGGCGGCCGAGGCAGGTGGGAAGCCGAAACACCCATCTCGTTGGTCCGAGGCGAGGCCTCCCAGGTGAGGAAAACAAGACTGGACACTTCCTCGAGTTACCAGCTAATGCACCAAGGATGACGTTCAGATAAATACAATTTTTCCTTCCTCCTCTTCTCTTTTCTTTTCCTCTTCCTCTTTCTTTCCTTCTCCCCTTCTCCTCCTCTCCCTCGCTATCAACCAGCAATCCGTCCATGTCTATCAGTGTCTATATGGATGCCTGTTTGCCTGCTCTATCTGCCGCCTTCCTTCTGCCTTGCTCTCTTCTGCTGCCTGCTAGCTTTCTGCCCTGTTTGCCTCTGCCCTGCTGATTTTCCTTTCTGCCCAGTTTCTGTCTGCCTGCTCTGCCCTACCTGCCCCTCTTCTCCTCCTCCCCGCATCCCCGTCCGCCCCGCAGACTCGCGGCCTCGGGTTTCGCTCATCATCGCGAGGCCGATAAGACACAGGTCCAAAAGGAATCCCTCGCGCCGTCGCCGATGAGCGTGAGACGGGCGGCGGGGAGCGCCGAGCGGGCCTTGGTGATACGGCAGTAAGTGTTGCGTTTCCCCGGGAGGATAATTAGGTTAAGAGCTTCCCCCTCCGACGGCGAGACCAGAGCCAGCCGGATCACTCTTTTACTGCCGAACATTGGCTCAATCACGGCGCCCCCCCCTCCCGCCCCCGCCCGCCCCCTCCTTCCCCTCGCCCTTTCCGTCCTAGCCGCCCGGCCCGCTGACCCCTTCCTCCTCCTCCTCCTCCTCTCCACGTCACTTTCCTTCTCTCCTTCTCCTGCACATCCTCCTCATCCACACGGATATCGTCCTCTACCTCCTGCCCCTCCTTCTCTTCCCTTCCTCTTCTGATTATTATCATTCCTCCCTTCCTCCTTTTCTTCATCCTCTTTCCTCTATTTCCCCTCCTCCTCCTCTTCCTCCATCTCCCTTCCTCTCCCCCTCCTTTCCTCCTCGTCCTTTCCTCCTCCCCCTCCTTTCCTCCCCTCCTCTCTTTCCTCCTCCTCCTCCGTCGCCCCCGTCAGATGAGATCAAACGGCGTCTCCGACCACTCGCCCGACTTAAGTACCTCCCCGCTATCTTTATTTTGAGAGCGAGTGTACTATTCACAATTAACATTCCTCGTAGATCATTCGTTGAATCCCGGGATCTGGGCGAACACGGTTTGTTGCGGTCGTGTGTGTGGGCGCCTACATGGGGGGAGACGCGGGCGTGCACTCCCATCCACTCCCCCTCCCGGCCGGGTTTACGACCAATAAAAGGCGGTCGACACTTGATCACGGAGGATTTCCTACTTGAAAGGGTTTGAGGGTGCTGCCAAATACCGCTAATATGAGGGTGGATACTCACACGCCTGATTACTCTCCTCCCATTCCCCTTAACTCATCCCGCCGCCCTCCCTCCCCTCCACTTTGTACCTAGCAACTTCCCTTAGCCCGACCACCCATCTTCCTGCCGTCCGTAGGAGGGTCTGCGCATTAACCTATGGTAATGCTCCGTACAACAGCCTGGTACTGGACCCGCGGTATTGCACCCTACTCTGTACTACACGGAAGCGCCTTTTTTGGCCCGACGATCGAAGCCATGCCCTCCGCTGATCGTGGATGCCTCATCTCCCCGTCTTGGTGACCTCATCGCTCACAATCACCCCTCTGCCCTATCAACCATCGACGTCCCGCAATCCCCTGCATCAGCAACCGGCATTATTCCAAAACAACCTTCTTCCGCTCCACTCCCTGCTTCCTTCCCCTCCCCCCCAACCCCCCAAACGCCTCAACCTCTTCCCCTAAACACCTTGCCACCGGCCGCGCAATACCCCCCAACCCCACGCCGGACGGAGAGCGAAATGCGCAGCGCGGCACACGAGCGTCGCACCGACTTGTGCGCAGATCCCCAAGAGCCAAAAAATGACGCAACGGCACTGGTGCGACGGGCGGGAGGGGCGGCAGTCGCGGGGCTGATGACACTCGGCCCTGTACGAGGAGACTCTTAGTAACATGAGACAAGAAGACCATTTTAAGATACCAGCGAGAATGTGTTAGTGGGGGTTTGTTGTTGTTGGTACTGCTACTACGGCTCGCTTTGTTGGTGTTGATGGCCCCGGGGAATGCTGATGCTGATGCTCACGACGTGATGAAATGATGCTGTTCGCGGGGTAAGCATAAAGACGATGACGAAGAGGGCGTCGCAGGAGAGACTGAAGGAGGTGATCAAGGGAGGAGGTGCGAAGGGAAGAGAGAGGACAAGGGGACGGGAAATATTAACGACGAAAAGCATGACGGAATTAACGGATGAAAAATTAAAAAGACGTAAAAAAAGGAAAAAGAAGGAAAGTGTGGGTGAGAAAGAGAAGAACGTGGGGAGGGAAGAACGGAGGGAATGAACGGGAGAGAGAGGGAGGAGGGAGGGAGGGAGGGAGGGAGGGAGGGAGGGAGGGAGAGAGAGAAGAGAGAGAGAGAGAGAGAGAGAGAGAGAGAGAGGAGAGAGAGAGAGAGAGAGAGAGAGAGAGAGAGAGAGAGAGAGAGAGAAGAGAGAGACAGAGAGACAGAGAGAGAGAGAGAGACGGGGAGGGAACACGAAGGTAGATAATAAAGTGGAAGCTATTTAGTGAAGGACAAGGGAGAAGAGAAGGCCGCAGGATTGAAAGGGAGAGGAGATTAAGGGAGAAAAGGGATACGCTGCCAGAGGGAGGAGCAGAGGGAGGCGTGTAGGGGGTGGGGGAGGGGGAGCAGAGTATGGGAATCGAGTTGTTGGGGAGTGAATGGTGGAGCTGGAGGAAGGAGTAGGTGTGGGGGAGTAGGGGGAAAGGGGAGGGGGGGGGGATGGAAGGGGTGAAGAGGGGCGTGTGGGTGGGGAGTGGAAGAGGAACGGGCGGCGAGTGGGTTGGGGAGTGGGAGTGGAGAGGGGGGAGTGGGTGGGGTAGCGGGAGGGAGATTGGAGCAGGGGGGGGAGTGGGAGGGAGGGAGTGGAAGGGGAGTGAGAGGGGGGAAGGGAGGTGACGGGCGGGACACGGGCGGGACACGGCGGGTGGCGGTGTCGCTGCCAGCCGCCCGCCAGACCGCAAGGCTATGCACCTTGTTTATGGGCGCCCCCGCGACCCCTCTCGGATTTATGGAGGGTAAGAGGAAAGTGGTAGGCGGGAGTGTATTCATGACGCGACGTGTGCCTGGTGAGCCTGGCTGGAGGTCGAGCATGACGAGGACACACGGCGCGACCTATAAGGCCCGCCAGGCAGGTTTTCGGAGTTTATGAGCCTTGCCTCATGCCCCAGCCTCCTCTCGAGAAACTCTCGCTGCGACAACACACGCGCGGGCCGCACTCACTTCCATTCAATCACGCGGAGGGGGCGGCCCACTCGCCGTCGGCCCGGGGTCAGCGCGAGCCGTTCCCGACACGCCCCGACGCCGAACCGACACCGCGGGACGACAGTTAAGCTCGTCCCGGGGATCACAGGAGGCAAACAAACAGCACGCCCCGGCCCGCACGCCAACAAGCGAGCAAGTAAAGCAAGCACACAGAGCCACCGATGGTCATCTGGAGGGATATTATGAAAGTCATATCGGATGAACATCAACCCCGCCTGTAAAACTCTGCCACCTTTCACGATCACGCATGACGCCCATGCTAACAGCTTAGGACGCACCGTAATCTCGGTATTAGGAGGCATCACCGACGAGCTTTTCAACGACGAAATGAGTGACACTTCGGATGGCATGGGTGCTAATGGGGGGCGCGACCTCCTCACTACCTCTTGCGGCGAACCCGGAGGCCGCGCTGGGGAGTCTCCTGAGGAGTGGCTCGAATCAGAGGCGCACACGGAGCTCCGAGCACGAGGGAAGGGCTCGGGGTGTGGGGGAGGAACAGGATGAAGAGGGGCAGAGAGAAGAGAGAGAGAGAGAGGAGAGAGAGAGAGAGAGAGAGAGAGAGAGAGAGAGAGAGAGAGAGAGAGAGAGAGAGAGAGAGAGAGAGAGAGAGCAGTGCGAGTGTGAGGAGGCGACGGAGGAGGACTTGCACGGGCGTGAGGCGAGGAAGCAAGTCACGGCGGCAGAACTCGGAGGGGTCACGCATCGCCTCTAATCCAGTGGAATCAAAACGGCCGTCCATACCGCCGCGTCATCCGATCCCGAATCACTTTCCCCGCATCGCACGCGCCAGCATCCGCTCTTAACATCCACTCGCACTCACGATCACGTACGCAAAACCTCGCCTTCCCCGCCTCATAATCCCCCGCACTATATTTGGCCTCTCGCTGCCATTTCCCTCAATCTCCTTCTGGGAACATCAAATACCCGACGATCAAAATAACCACAGCACAAGAAAAAAAAAAAAAGAAAAAAACCCGGGCCGTCGTAGTTAGTAGAATAATAATCAACGTCGAAAGAAAAAGTCCCGAGGCGCTGTAACCCGAAACGTCCATCTGATCGCAATTAAGAAGATAAGGCGGCGGAGGATCAGCTCGGGCCGTGTCAGAAGGAGCGCCGCGAGAAGATCAGAATAGTGACAACCCGCGCGTAATGAGGGGGATCGGGATAAACAAGGGAGGAGAATAAAGATGGACATAAACGGAGATTAAGAAGGAGGGGGGATAGAAAGAGAGCAGCGAGAGGAGGAGCGGAAAGAAGGGAGGAGAAAACAGAATGATGAACCGAGAGGAGCGGAAAGAGGAAGAGAAGGAGGAGGAGGAGAAGCAACAGAAGGACGAACTGAGAGGAGCGGAAAGAGGAAGAGAAGGAGGAGGAGGAGAAGCAACAGAAGGATGAACTGAGAGGAGCGGAAAGAAGAAGGAGGAGAAGAAGGAGGAGAAGCAACAGAAGGACGAACTGCGAGGAGCGGGAAAGGGCCGAGAAGCCAAGGGCGGCGGACGAGGGGCAGGCGCAGGACCCCGCCGCCCGAGATTCCCCAGGGGCATTCCGCGGCACCTTCTTTGGCGGGAGCGCGGGTCGCGAGGGCCCTTGTGAGGGTATCCTCGAGCGAAGCCAACACGCCAGGGCCCTCCACAGACACACGCTTTTTAAACGCCCACTTTACGAGTGCGAGTCCTGATGACACACAGCTCCCCCGCGCCCCCGGTGAGCTGGCTTCCCCGCGCCGGATCCAAAGCATCCGAGGGGGATTACGGAGGAAGACGCGCCTGCACGTGAATTAACAAGGCGGCCGCCCGCACCGCCTCGCGCCCGCATCGCCCTCGGATAAGGCTGAGGGGACGCGACGCCCACCGTGGGGCTAATGGCACGGAGAGCAGAGAGGAAATAGAAACCCGCCGCAGTCTTTCACGTCTAATGTCAAAGGAATGGGAGGGACTTGGAATTCAGCAGCTGTATTCGCGCGGGAGGAGGAGGGAGGGAGGGGAGGGAGGGGGAGGGAGGGAGGAGGGAGGAGGGAGGAAGGGAGGGAGGGAGAGGGGACAAGGAGGGAGAGACAGAGAGAGAGAGAGAAAGGGGAGGAAGAAAGGCGAGGGGGCGATAGCAGCGCTAGCGGAAAGTGTATCACAACACAGCACTAACATACACAAGGGTCGCCGCGGGACGTTTCGCGGTTTTATTTCAATGTGTGCGGTTTTACGTGCACGTTTTACGAGGGCGGGACTCCGTAACACAGTTCTGGGGCCTTCTGAGCCGGCGGGCGGGGACCACGACACCTGCGGACTCACACTGCCAAGGACGCGCTCGCTTATCAAGAAGGCATGACACGAAGGGAGGAGGAAAGAACAGAAGAAATCAACGGGGGAAAGAGATAGAGGGGAGGGTGGGAGTTTAGAGGGAAGGAGGGAAAGAAGGAAGGAGGGAAAGAAGGAGAGGAGAGTTTAAGAGAGAGAGAGAGAGAGAGAGAGAGAGAGAGAGAGAGAGAGAGAGAGAGAGAGAGAGGAGAGAGAGAGAGAGAGAGAGAGAGAGAGAGAGAGAGAGAGAAAGAAAAGATGATATAAGAAGAGAAAAAAAGAGATAAGAGACACACACATACACACACAAAAGACAAAAACCAGAGAGAGAAACAAGAAAGAAGAGAAAGAGAGAAAAGGTGGGAGGGAGAGGGGGTGGGGGTGGGGAGGAGAGGAGAGGAGGAGGAGGGCAGCTCAAACTGGCGTGTCCAAAGTGGCAGCCATCAATGTTTTGCAGGGGGGGGGAGGCAGGCACACGTAAACAAACACTGTGGAGAGCGTATAAATACTCTCCTTATCACACGCCCGACACTTACCGTCAAGACTCCACGCATCTTCGAGACACTTACCAATACCCCATCAAAGTCCGTCTTAAACAACGCCCGTCATTACACCCCCCCCCCCCCGTCACCGTTTTCTGAGGGCGCCACCGATAAGCAGCTTCGTAATAAATTAACGAAATATGTTAATGCCGTAACGGATGTTAGGAAAAAAAAGAAAAAAGAAAACAGAAAAAAACGGAGAGTAATGGAAAAGGCAGGTGTAGCACAGGTGTACCATATTTCGAAGTCTAATAAGGATGACAATGGAAAAAGTATTACTCACTCACTCACTCACTCACTCTCTCTCTCTCTCTACATATACACACACACAAACACACACGCGCATGTAAATATGGATATTTTCATTAAATATCTATATGCATATTCATATCTATCTATGCATGTATATTATATATATATATATATATATATATAATATATATATATATATATATATATATATATATATATATATATGTGTGTGTGTGTGTGTGTGTGTGTGTGTGTGTGTGTGTTGTGTGTGTGTGTGTGTGTGTGTGTGTGTGTGTGTATGTGCGTGCGTGTATGTGCGTGTGCGTGTGCGTGCGCGTGTATGTATATGTATATGTATGTGTATGTGTATGTATATACACACTCACTCAAACACTTTCGTTGGATGCTAAGACAGTATCACCCATTCATCATGAAAAAGTCGCAACGATGCTTCCTTAACAAACTCACACTTCATACTGTTACCCCCCCCCCCCCCCCAAAAAAAAGGGGGAGGGGCGAGAGACAATGGTTTCATCGAGGACGCGAGTTTCTGAGACACCCCCGTCCCCCCCCCCCCCACCCCCTCGCGCTCTCCATCCCAGGGGATCATTGGCCCCTTTAATTCTATCAATCATCCCCCCCTTCCCTTCCCTCCCCCCCCATTACTCGGCCGAGTGACGGGCCATAAACCGGCGTCTCGATCGCCGTCAGCGCGGCTCCGAGGTCGACTCCCCGACCTGCAATCGACCTGCCGCGCCGCCGTCGCCCCAACGGCCCCCGTCGCCCCTCGCTCCGGCCGGCATCCGTTGCGCCGTTATCAGTACTGGACGCGCGAGAGTTATGTATTTGGTTTCCGCTTCTGAGCAATGAACCGCCGCAGCGCCGCGGCATTCAAGAGCAAATAGTTGGCGAAAAAAATACAAACTTTCCCGCTTAACATCCGCAAACAACGCTTGGGTTTACACGTATCGCCGAGAAAAAACTCATTTCCTTCAAATTCTCTTTCCCGGCAAACATTTTGAAATACAAATATCAGCAAATGTCCGATATCCCGCCCGATATCCCACACGGCCGCAAAAACCGGGCGATAAAAGTGATCCCGCGGTCCAGCCACAGGACCAATGATCCGGAACGCTGCGTCCCTGCCTCCTCTCACCTGTCACCCGCCTTTCCCACTGGCCCCTGCCCCTGCCCCCTGCCCCTGCCCTTGCTCCCGGCTTCCCCTTGCCCCCCTCGCCCGTCTTGCCACTGTCCTGGCCTCGAATCCCCGTCCCTTTTCCCCTGTCGCAGCCTTCTACCCCCCCCCCCCCTTGCCTTGACACTGTTCCACCTCGCCGGCACCCTCTCTTCCCTCTGCCTCTCGCGCCCCCGTCCCTCCTTTCCCTTCCTATGCCAAGCACTGCCACCTATCCCTCCCTTGCCTTGACCCTGTTCCACCTTAACCCTCCTCCCTCTGCTTCCTTTCCCTTCCTATGCCGAGCACCTGTCACCCTCCTGCCTCCTGCCTCCCTGCCTACCCCAATCCTCCACCTTCTCCATCAACCTGCCTCCTCCCTTCCACCTCTTCCGCCCTTCCTCCGCCTTCACACCCTGTCTTCCACTCCCCTTCCACCTCTTCCGCCCTTCCTCCGCCTTCACACCCTGTCTTCCACTCCCCTTCCACCTCTTCCGCCCTTCCTCCGCCTTCACGCCCTGTCTTCCACTCCCCTGCCTCCCCCTTCCACGCCCTTCCTCCGCCTTCACGCCCTGTCTTCCACTCCCCTGCCTCCCGCCTCTCTCCTCTCCCCGCGCTCTAACGGGCACCAACACCAGCCCGCCGCGTTATGATGGTTTCCTGCACACTAACGGCCAAGGCAGAAGAGCGGGGAAGGGGCGAAAAAAGCAAGGATGGAGTAATGAATGATGCGAGAGTTAGGGCCAGAGGAGGAGCCGGGGAGAAAGAATGGGAGAGGAAAAGAGAGGAGGGATGATAACGGGCGAGAGGACGGAGAAAGCAAGAAAAATGGTAAGCTGGTAGAAGAGGGAAATAGATGGGAAGTTAACAATATGAAACGTTAAGGAGATGAGGGGGAGATCATCACATATCATATAATTGAAGAGGTGGCTCAGAGAGAGAGAGAGAGAGAGAGAGAGAGAGAGAGAGAGAGAGAGAGAGAGAGAGAGAGAGAGAGAGAGAAGAGAGAGAGAGAGGAGAGAGAGAGAGAGAGAGAGAAGGGGAGAGAGAGGGAGAGAGAGGGGAGGAAGAGAGGAGAGAGAGAAAGAAAAAGACAATGAGAAAGAAGTGTGCGTGTGTATGTGTGTATATGCATGTGTATATGTATGTATGTGTGTGTGTGTGTTAGAGAAAGACAGATACCGATACAAACCCACCTCTTTATAGCTCAGTACAACACGGCCCTTGATGACCCAGGCTGCAAGTCAGATCTCACTCGAGAGACAGAACACCCAAACTTACCCAGCCTTAAGAAAAAAAAAATGAAACAAAACACCAAAACCATTGCCAAATGTGATCTCAGAACCACGGGACACCTCAAACCTTTACAACTCGTTATCCATAAGCCAAACTCATTATTTCATGAACTTGCAGTTGTCCCCCAGATCTGATTTACATGAAAAAAAAAATGTTATGGGTATTCAGATAAGGCATATGTGAACACGATTTGCAGGCATGTTGCAGCATACACGAGCAGAGTTTGATGATAAAATGGGAAACCTTTATAAAGAGACAGTCAGAAAAACACATGATTAGTTAAGTCCGTACAGGTATCCTCCTTACCAAGTGCAACGTAGAGGGACTGCACGTAGAGCCAAGCCATAGAGCCACAGAGCTGACAAAGCCTTTAAACACCCCTTTCTCAGCCGGCCAGCCCCCCCCCCCCTCGCCCCCTAGCTAACAGTCATCGTCGTCGTCATCCTCATCGCCGGCTATCAGAGTCGTGGAAGTGAAGACCCAGGGCCGGGGAGGTCAAAGGAACACACACGTGGCCGGCCGGGAGAGGGCAGAGGGAAGGAAGAAGATCGGAGAGGGGAGGAGGGAGGGAAGGGAGGGATGGAGAAAAGGAGTGCGGGAGGGAGGACTGGGAAGGGAAGGGAAGGGGGGTAGGAGAGGGGGGGTGGGAGGACAGACAGATCAAATTTCCCTGTGGTTAGGCAGCTTGATAACCCTGTCACGGAGATTTGTTGTCCACGGCAGAGTGTAAGAAATACAAGTATCGGACGGCTCGTAAAACTGGCGGCCCTCCTCCGATTTTACCTCGATACCACAACCAAAACCAGTTCCCCCTCCTCCCCCCCTTCCCCCCTTCCCCCATCCTCCCTCCCCCTTTCCCCCTCCCCATCCTCCCTCCCTCCCCACCCCTACCCCTTCCCACCCCTCCAAATTGAAGGCCCTCCAGATATCCCTTTTCAACGAGGCTTTTCCCTATGCGATGCCCGCCATTACCTATACTCTGTATCAACTCCTGCCTTGTGATGTGTGCGCCGTTTCGCCCCCGCCGTGCCCAGGGGCCCTTCTCGAAATCGAAGTCCGTGGATAAACAACAACACGGTACCACGGCAAATAAAATAAAATAATAAAATATAATATAATAATAATGATAATGAAAATAATAATCAAAGTAAATCAAAGGACGCCCAAAACGACAAATAAAATAATAAATAACAAACACGATACCACGACAAAGAAAAATAAAATAACAATAACAATAATATAATAATATAATAATAATAATAATAATAATAATAACAATGAATAATGTAAATATAATAATCAGAATAGATCAAGAACCGCCCCGAAAACTACAAATAATTCATAAATAACAAAAGACACAATTCACACACACCCGAAGAAATCGGGCGGCTTATCCGATTTCCCGATCACAATCACGATTAAAAGCCTTTTATTCAGCCAGATCCGCGTTGCCTTCGCGCCCCATACCAAGCCCCCCCCCCCTCCACACCCCTCTGACCCGAATCAAGAACGCCAATAAAAAGAGAGAGAGGAGAGAGAAGAGAGAGAGAGAGAGAGAGAGAGAGAGAGAGAGAGAGAGAGAGAGAGAGAGAGAGAGAGAGAGAGAGAGAGAGAAGAGAGAGAGAGAGAGAGAGAGAGAGAGAGAAGAGAGAGAGAGAGAGAGAGAGAGAGAGAGAGAGAGAGAGAAGAGAGAGGAGAGAGAGAGAGAGAAAGAGAGAAAGAAAAAAAAAAGAGAAAAAAGAGAGAAAGAAAGAAAGAGAGAGAACGAGAAAAAGAAAGAGAAAGAGAGAAAAAAGAGAAAGAGAGAAGAGAGAGAGAAATCCACCCTCCCCTTAATCCACGACCCCTTAAATGAAACCATAAACATCGAGAGAGTCCAACACAACAGCAAAATAAAAGCTCCACCTCCGAGGGCGTGAGCGAGGAAGCGAAGAGGGAGGGAGTGGCTTTTCGGTGGCTTTAGGGGGGAGGAGGGGGGGGGGAGGGGGGGGAAGGGGGTACTGCGTGCGTCTTTGCTTGGAGAGTGAGTGTGTGCCTGTGTGCTTGCTATGGTCACTCGTACTGCGTGTATCTGACGATATGGAGGGCAAACAGACGTACACACAGACAAATATATGGAGGGGAGAGAAAGATGAGGATGGGAGGAGGAGAGAAAGGAGGGAGGGAGGAGGTGAGAGATGAGGGAGAGGGGGGAGAGGGAGAGGGAGGGGGAGAGAGAGAGAGTGAGTGAGAGGAGAGAGGGAGAGAGAGAGAGAGAGAGGAGGAGGAGTGAGGAGAGAGGAGAGAGAGATGAAGAGAGAGAGAGAGAGAGAGAGAGAGAGAGAGAGAGAGAGAGAGAGAGAGAGAAGAGAAGAGAGAGAATGAGAGGAGAAGAAGTTTTATTTGATATAAAGTTATCCATCAACATGTGCAAGTAGCAAGCCGACAGACGGACAGTCCGATTTCACCCCCGCCCCCTCCGCCCCGCGCCCTCCCGCCAGAAGACGCCAAAGACGACAAGCAAAGAACGCCTCTTCCCGCCCGCCCTGTTCCCGAGCGGGCGGCGGGCGTGCGGGCGTGCGTCCGGGGAAGGAGAGAGAGAGAGAGAGAGAGAGAGAGACGAGTCGAGTCGAGTCGCAGCGGCTCGGCTCTGCATGAATGAACGCATGAGGAAGTCTGGCAGCATAAAAGCAAGAAATATCAGGGCGGCCCCATTCTGCACGGCGCACACCACGCTCGGCTGGACCCATCCATTCTTCCCCAAGTTCCAATTTGAACTCTTCCTCCGAGGTACAATGTTTTCCCCTGGCGTCGCTCGCAAGGGGGAATTTAGGGCTTGGGTTACGGCAGATCAAACACGCTGCTAAAACGTGCTTTTGTCTTGCTTGGCTCTGGCACGCTCGCCGGGGCCACGCTGCCTTGGCCCTCTTCGCATCCTCGGACGGGACACGGGGGAGAGGAGAGATTAGATGGGGGCGAGAAAAATGGGAGGAAGAGGGAGAAGTGGAGAGAGAGAGACGAAAGGGGGAGAGAGAGAGAGAGGAGAGAGAAAAAGGTGGGGAGAGAAGAGAAGAAAGTGGGGAGATGATAGAGAGGAGAAAACTGGAGAGAAAAGTGACAAAGCGAAGAGAGAAAACTAGGGAGAGAAGAGAGAAACCTAGAGAAAGAAGAGAAAAAAACTGGAGAGAGAAGAAAAAAAAAAGTGAAAGAAAAAGAAGACAGAAACACCCGAGGAAGAAGACGGAAAAAGACAAGAGTTCTCGAGACTAGGAAACAACACGTGTAACCAGGCGTCTGGGTATAATCACACCGTCGTAATGATAAAGATAAGCATGTACGCGACGCGTTCGTAAAGGATTATACGTCCCGCGAAAGGGGTTAACAGTGGGATTAACGTTGGAATAGTATTTAATAAGTGCACTTGATGACAGGGGGAGGTCATGAAGGAGGGGCTCGGCCGGATGAGGTGGAGGGGGAAGGGTATATAAATGAGGGGGATGAGGAAGGGGAGAGGGTAGAGGGGAGCGTCGAGGGGAGGTGAGAGGTAGGAGTTTGGGTGGGAAGTGTAGAATTGAGACAGAGGGGTCTGATGGGAGAGAGGGGATGGTGGGATAGGAAGGGAAGATGAACTGGTGTAAGGGAGATTGTGGTGGTGGAGTGTGAAGGTGATTAGAATGGGGAGGGTGATTAGAGGCAGAGGGGCGTGGAATACATGTTCTGGAAAGCGGAGTCGATTATGGAAGGTCAGATGTAAGGGAGGGTGCGTCGAGGAAGATGATAGAAAAGTGTGTAGGAGAAGGGGACGATGGAAGGAGTGGCTCGAGGGTGATATGTAAGGTGAATATGGAATGTGGGGGGCGTGTAAGGGAGGGGAATAGGAGCGGGACAGGGTAATGGGAGAGAGGGAAAGAGGGAAGAGAGACGAGAGAAAGAAGGTAGTTGATGGTGGAGAAAAAATGAAAAAAGGGAAGAGGAGAGGACTACAAGAACATGAATGGAGCGAGAGCAGTGAAATAAAAAAATTGAAAAGACTAGTTAGCTTACGAAGGCCTAAGAAGCGACGGGGGTGGGGGGCGATTGGAGGAGTCAAGCTGGCGTTGGGGTGGGGATAGTGTTACACAAGAGCTTCTATCGCGGCAAACGAGATCGACGTGGATGCGGGGCCAGGCAGGGTAATATCGGGCGAGCATGGGGGGGGAGAATAGTGTATTTAAATACATTTAAGTGAGAGAAAAGTAAGAACATTTAAAATGCCTTTGATGCCATAAGTGACGAGGATGTGAGGCGAACCCGGGGCGATAGGATGGAATGTTTGGTAAGAACGTGTATGGAGGGTGTAGGAGGGTGAGAGAGGAGGAGGAGTGAGTGAGGAGGCAGGAGGAGGAAGGATTAGGGGGGGAGGAGGTAATATGTGTAAGAACGGAGTAGAGGAAGAGGGGAAGAGGAAGTGAGGAAGAGGTGTAAGAGAGTTTGTTATGGAGGTATGGGGGGTTGTACGTAAGAGTGGGTGTTATGTGGGGTGAAGAACGGTGATAGGGATGTGTGTGAATGAGGTGAATGAGTGAGGTACGAGGAGGGTTGAGTGGGAAGTTGGCAGGAGTGAAGGTAAAAGGGTTTAGGAAGAGGAAGACGAAGAGGAAGGGACGGGAAGGGAGGGAGGTAGGAGAATGGTAAGAAGAAGGCGAAGGAAGGAGACAAAGGACGAGGAGGCAGGAGTGGGGGAGAGGGGGCGTAGGATACTTCCAGCTCGTCTCGCCAGTTCTATAATTGGGCTAAGTACCTTCAAGTAAGGTGCTTCCGATGAGATAGATGGCGAGGGTACATGATTGATAAAAAAGAGTTCAATAAGACCAGTCTGGAATAGGTCGAGCCGGGGATCCGAAAGCGCCCTGATCATCATCCACAGTGCGTCAAGACCGTAAATTAAGCGCGGCTATCCGCTCACCATTACCTTCACGACTCCTAACCGTCAACGCAGACTTCAGACACAGATCCCCACAAGGACCGCCGTAGCGGTATAATGCATGCTCCCACCAATTAGCCTCCCCAGCTCTGTAACCCATGCCCAACGCCCCATTTTCTTCATCGCTGATTTAGCCGCGCCCGTAAAGCATCGCTGATAAACTGTTATTCAGACATAAACGCCCACTCCTTCCCCGGCTACAATTCACACGGCCATATATTAGTGGCGAGACTGACTTACCACCCAAGACTTAACTTATCCCAGCACTCTGTCTAAGTTACCAGAGTTGATCAGAGCGAACTTGCCATCAGTTAAGTGTATTTCTGAGAGAGAGAGAGAGAGAGAGAGAGAGAGAGAGAGAGAGAGAGAAGAGAGAGAGAGAGAGAGAGAGAGAGAGAGAGAGAGAGAGAGAGAGAGAGAGATGAAAGAGAGAGAGAGAGAGAGAAGAGCGAGAGAGAAAGAGAGAGAGATGAAAGAGAGAGAGAGCGAGAGAATGAAAGAGGAGAGTGGGGTTGGGGAGGGGTGGAGTTTGTCAACTGAGTATCTTTATTAATCTCCTCTTCCCTCTGTTTCTTTCCCCTCACTTTTATTTTCTCCTGAAACCCCCTCCCTTCTTCCTCCTCCTGCTCTTTCTTTTCTCCCTACCCCCCGAAACCTCCTTCTCTCGTTTTTGTTTCTTTTTCTTTCCTTCCTATCCCCCCACACAATCCCCCCTCCCTTCCCCGTTGCTTCCTCCTTTCTTCACTTCCATTCCCTTTTCTTCCCTTCTCCCCATCTTCCCCTTTCCAGCCCCTCCTCCCTTCCTTCCTTCCTTCCTCCACCTCTCCCACCTCTTCCTCTTGCCACCCCCCCTCCCTCACTCCTTCCTTCCTTCCTTCCTTCCCCACCTTCTCACCTCCCCCCTCCCCTCCCTCCCTCCCCTCCCTCCTCCTCCTCCTCTTCCTCCTCCTCCTTCCTTCCTTCCTTCCTCCACCTCTTCCACCTCCTCCTCCCTCCCTCCTCCCTTCTTCCTCCACCTCCTCCTCCTTTACCGCCCCTCCCTCCCTCCTCCCCCTCCCTCTCCCTCCCTCCTTCCTTCCTCCACCTCTTCCTCCTTACCGCCCCTCCCTCCTCCCTCCCCCTCCCCTCCCTCCCTCCCTCCCGCCGGGGCCAAAGCTACGACGTGCACGCTCACCAGAAAAAGATAAAATGGCAACGAATGGGTTAGGACAGAGGAAAAACTTTCTGATTACAAAGCCCCGGTCCCGCTCTGGCGACAGTAATAGCCGGGGATAAAATTTCAATTTCTATAAATCTCTCCATTTTTTTGTTCCACTGATTTCGCAGGCACGAGGGATAAAATGGCTAGGCTTTTTTTCTCTCTCTCTCTCTCTCTCCTCCTCCTCCTCCTAACCCCCCCCCCCCCATCCCTCCTTTTCCTATCTAGCAGCTATTCTACGATTATTTTGCGTAGTCGCCAGGATATTTGTAATGCGCTATTTTATTCCGCAGCTTTACTTACGGCGAGGGGGAGGGGCGCGAGGGGAGGGGGCGGGAGGGGGGGAGGGGGCGGCGAGGGGGCGAGGGGGCTAAATCTGCAGCTCTTATCATGTCGTCTCCAGCCCGTGATATATTACCATACAGCCGCAGCGACCCTGGGGGCACTTCGCCCGCCGCTTCCGCTACACGGAAAATGATAAAGAGAGAGAGAGAAAGAAAAAGAGAGCAGCGGGAGGGAGAGGAGAGAGAGAGAGAGGGAGGAGAGAGGAGGAGAGGGAGGGAGAGGAGGGAGGGAGGGAGGAGGGAGAGAGGAGAGAGAGAGAGAGAGAGAGAGAGAGAGAGAGAGAGAGAGAGAGAGAGAGAGAGAGAGAGAGAGAGAGAGAGAGAGAGAGAGGGAGGGAGGGAGGAGGAGGGAGGGAGGGAGGAGGGAGGGAGGAGGGAGGACGGACAGGAGGAGAAGAGAAGGATAGGAGGTAAGAAAAAAAAAGGTGGGGTGGGGGAGGAGAGGTAGATACACAGATGAACAGAAAGATAAACAAGAGAGATACGACAACTCTTCACACTCTGGTTACCGGCTATGATATCTTCCTCTTCCTCCAATTTTACCCCTTGCCACTTCGTTTCTCCTTATTCCCCTCATCGCTTCCCCTCTGACCTTGCTTATCCCCTTCCCCTAAAGTGCAGCATCCGTGGCACCATCTTTTACGGCGAGTTTACCCACTTTTTAACCTCTTATGAGCCGTCCATTGTCTCTCCAGCGACCTCCCTGCCGATTCCAACTTACCATCTCCTCTTGTCTCTCGTATTTACCGCTTCCCCTCCCCCCTTCCTGCCCCCCCCCCCACCCTTCGATGATGTTCTGCTTGCCCCCACTTTTATCCCCCGCTCTCCCGCCTCATATCAGCTGGCCCTCCATTCAAAAAAAAAAAAAACTTTCCAGCCCCACCGCTCCAGTGTGCTTCCCAACATCATCCAATTCGTCCCTTCCCCTTTCTCTCCCCCCCCCCCCCCATCATTTTGACCTCCTCTCACCCTACATGACCTTGTCTCTCCCCACTCCCCTCCCATGACCTCGTTTCCCCACTCCCACTCCCTCCCACGTGACCTTACGCTCCTCGCCCTTCCTGGAACTCGGTCTTTTCCCCTTCCCCCTCCCTCCCTCCCTCCCTTTTCTCCCTTTTTCCGTAGTGACCATCAGAACCCCCCTCCCCCACCCACTCCCTCGTTCTCGCCCCAACTACCTCCCACACAGCCATTTTCCGCAATATCTCCCTTGCCCAAACTTTGGCCCTGGTGTCTCCCTGTGGCATCGTCGTCGGGGCCTGGGTGGGGAGGGGGGGGGGGAGTACGGGGATTAGAAAAAAGGGGGTGAGGGGGGTTAGGAAAAAATGTAAGGGGGTGAGGGGGTAAGGGAAAAATGTAATGGGCCGGGCTGGATGACACCTCAACGTACTAAATATTTCCTTTTTAAAAAAATCCCGCTCCTCTCTCTCGAAAGACAAGACGGTGACATCCTCCTCCTCCAAAGACACATTTCCAAAAAAAAAAACTAAGAACCAGAATCATGAAAAAAAAAAAAACAGAACACACACATAATAAAAAAAAATAAAAAACAGAATCATAAATAAACAAAAAAAAAAAACACAGACAGACACACACACTCTCAAAAAACAAACAAACTAAGAAACAGAATCATAAATAAACAAAAATTAAAAACAGACAGACACACACATACACAGTTATCCTCGTGGACTCTCATTCCCGGCGTCTCCCCTCTCCTCTGGCATGCCCCGCCTCCGTGGCATGGCGGCGTCTTGTTCTTAATAACATTCCTCCGAGTGCCGTGTGTCGTCGCCAAGGAGACACAGAAACGCGCGCACACACACATACATACGTGCACACACATACATACGTACACACACATACATACATACATACGTGTACACACATACATACATACGTACACACACACATACGTACACACCATACATACGTGCACGCACATACATACGTATACACACATACGTGCACGCACATACATACGTACACACACATACATACACACACACACACACACACACACACACACACACACACACACACACACACACACACACACACACACACACACACGTACATACATACACAAAAGTAAATACAATGTTTGATACAGATACAAGTCAGACGGAAGACAAGTAAAAAGAAAGGAAAAATGGGAAGGAAGGGAATAGGATAGAGGAAAGGTAAGAGAAACGAAGATAAGGGCAAGAGAATATAAGAGAGAGGGGAGGAAAGAGGAAGAGAAAGGAAAGAAGAAGAAAGAAAGTAAAAAAAAAAAGGACAAAGAAAAAGAAAAAAAAAAATCAGAAAACGAAACAGACCACAAAAAATACCCCCCCCAAAAAAAAAAAAAAAAAAAGAAAAAAATGAAAGCAAAACCAACCAAGAAAAAAAAAAGAAAAAAAAAAAAGAGAGAGAAAGGAGAGAGAAGACAGAACGGAGAACCGCGGTCGATGTTGATCTTAAGTCTCCCCATTCTACCTCTGTGCCTCCAATGACCAACAACAGCGTGAAGAATGAGACCCCGCAATAAACGGTTCAAAACTTGCACGGGGGACCCAGACCCGGGGACGTGAGCGGGGACGGGAAGGGACGAGGAGGAGTAACGGAAGGATGAGGTTGGGGATGGGGTGGGAAGGGAAGGGGGAGGGGAAGGGGATGAGGATGGATAAGGGAGAGGGAGAGGGGATGAGGTTGGGAAAGGGATGGGGAAGGGGAGGGAAAGGGAAAGGGAATGAGATGGGGAGGGAGAGGGAGGGGGAAGAGGATGGAGAAGGGACAAGGGAATGGAGAAGGGGAGGAAGGGAAGAGCAGGTGGAAGGGGAATGGGAATGGGAAGAGGATGGAGAAGGAGAGGGAAAGGGAAGGGAAAATCGAAGGTGAAAAGGGATGAGGTTGGGGAAGTGGAGGGGGAAGGGGAAAAGGAAAGGGGAATGGGAAGGGAAGAGGAAAGGGAAGGGGAAATAGGAAGGGAAGAGGAAAGGCAGGACGAGGATAAGAATGAGATGAAAAAAGAAGGAATGAAAGGAAGAGGACGAACTGCAGAACATGCAGATAGGATGATGAACAAGACAAAAAAACGAGAAAAGAACAAACTCAGAAGAGAGGGATCCAGACTGCCCTGGTTAGCAAGACATCACCGGCCTTCCCTCGGCGTCGTGTGCACCGCCGCTGTAAAAACGAAATAACACGAGACGCCCCTACACGACGTCAGGGCGGAGGGGCGGGCCAGGGGCAGGGCAGCAGCAGCAGCAGCAGCAGCAGCAGTAAGACAGAGTGGGCGGTTCAGGCGGGGATCAACACAGCCCACCACCGACAAATTGTTCTCAACTTTTCTCATTTAGAGCGGGGCGGCCGAACCGTTCATCGCCGGGCGGGCGGGCACAGAACTCAACAATGGTATATTATAGCAGCCGGGGGACTGCCCACTATTTCACCACGCTCCGCTTATTATAACCACTCGCTTACTGCTGCTCAACTTTACCTGCTACCTACCAGCTATTACTAGTTCAGGGAACACACGGCACGGAGCTATTAAAACTTAAGGGCGTAAGGAAAAGTAACCAGACGGGCAAGCCAGATATTTAAGCATGTTAAAGTTGGCTCTGTCGGAGGCGCAGCAGAAGCGCCGCGCTCGCTTCTTTCCTCTCTCGTCTGCTGGAGCGCGCGGGCGTTGCTGAGCGAGTGGACGAGTGGAAGCGAGGAGGAGAGCGTGCGAGTGGATCAGCGAGAAAGAGAGCGCGTATGGGCCTCGATCGCGTACGAGTTAAGCGCTCGGTTGTGGTTCAGACACTCGAATACGCGGAAACAGAAACAGCAACCGTGGCATAAGTTATAAAAGACACTGGCGAGTGCGAGTGAGGGAGAGAGGGACAGCAGGTGGCCGCAAGTACTCCAAAAGCTATCAAAAGTAGAGGAAGAGCAAACCAGAGCAGAGAGGAGTGACCGGAAGCCCTTGTTTACATCCCAGTGACACGCGCCCGCTGCCCTTCGCTCCGATCCGTCCCCCTCGCCGCCTCCACGCCCCCCCCCCTCCCACCAGCCTCCTTCGCTGCCTCGGACTCTCCTACGGCCCCGTCCTCGGCCCTCGCCCTCGGCCCTCGCGGCCACTCCCAGCTCCTCCTGGCGGTCCTTCCTCGGGCTCCCTCGCCTTCTCCTCCTCCCGCCGGACTTCGCGGTGGGAAGCGGCCCAGCGCGGAAAAAAAAGGTGAAGCGTACCAAAAAAAAAAAAAGTTCTCGCTGCTATGCTTTTACAATAATTCTAAAGAGGTTGTTTCTCTGTCGCTGGCGGATTTATCACCCCCGGCGAGTAATTTTCCAAGGCGAGAATTGTTTCGGAGGGCCACGGCGGCGGCGCTGATGGGAGGGGGAGGGGGAGGGGAGGTGTGTGGGGGGAAGGAGGAAGGAGGGGGAAGAAAAAGGAGGAGGTGGGGAGAGAGGAGGAGGAGGAGGAGGAGGAGGAGGAGGAGGAGGAGGAGGGAGGAGGGGGAGGAGGAGGAGGAGGAGGCATAAGTTAAAAGGAAGGGGAGGTGGGGAAAAAGGATGAGGAAGAGGAAGAGGTGAAGGAGGAGGAACAAAATGGTAGAAGAGGCCTAAGACAGAAGAGAAAAAAATAAGAAAAAAAAAAAAAAGAAAAAAAAAAAAAACATCAAAACCAAACAACAACACCAACAACAACAACAACAAAAACGAAGGATGGCCAACAAGAAAGAGATACAAGGATGAAGAGAGCTCCGAGCCCCAGAAGGAAGAAGAGAGTTCACATCAGAAGGGAAGAAAACCCTCCCGGACACAGGCGCATTGCAGAGAAAGGAGAAAGACCAACCCAGAAAAGAACAGCGGGGGAGCGGGCGCGCCCTCCCTACGAAGGGGAGGCTCCGGGAGAGAGAGGCGAGGATAAAAGGAGATAAGAGAGGAAGAAAAGGAGAGAGAGAGAAGAGAGACGAGGAAATAAGAGAAAGAGAGGCGTAGATAAAAGGAGATAAGAGAGAAAGAAAAGGAGAGAGAGAGAGACGAGGAAAATAAGAGAGAGAGAGACGAGGAAAATAAGATAAAGATAAAAGAGGAAAAGAGGAGAGAGAGAGAGAGAGAGAGAGAGAGAGAGAGAGAGAGAGAGAGAGAGAGAGAGAGAGAGAGAGAGAGAGAGAGAGAGAGAGAGAGGAGAGAGAGAGAGAGAGAGGAGGGGGGGGCAGGGAAAAAAGAGATAGAGACAAGGAAAATAAGAGAAAAAGAGACGAGGAAAAAAGGAGAGAGAGAACGGTATAAAAAAGAAACTGTAGACTCTTGCCTGTAAGAAGAATTATCTATTGAGTCGAGTCTGTACATGTATAAAGATATAGAGAAAGCGAGGAGGGAGGGCAGGAGGAAGAAAAAGAAAGGAGAAAACAGAGGGAGAGGGAGAGAGGGAGGGAATATATGTGTATGTGTGTGTGTTGTGTGTGTGTTGTGTATGTGTATGTGTATGTGTATGTGTATGTGTGTGTGTGTGTGTGTGTGTGTGTGTGTGTGTGTGTGTGTGTGTGTGTGTGTGTGTGTGTGTGTGTGTGTGTGTGTGTGTGCGTGTGCGTGTGCGTGTGGTGTGTGTGTGTGTGTGTGTGTGAAAGAGAAAAAAGAAAGAGATACAAACAAACAGACAGACAGATAGAGAGATAAAGAGATGTGGGATGGAGGAAGCGGACACGGAAGAGAGAAGGATGATGCAGGAGGAGGAAAACCAACGAGAAAGAACACAAAAAGTACCGCGAGTTTCTCTTATCCTAAACCGTTGCACCTGCCTCGCACCCCCCCCCCCCTCCCTCCCCCTCCACCCTCCGCTCAGGATGAATGCGAGGCGGGGGAGGATGGGAGGGAGGGAGGGAGGGAGGAAGGACGGAGAGAGGAGAGAGAGAGGGAAGAGGGAGGGACGGGAGGAGAGGGAGAGAAGGAGGAGGGAGTGAATAAGAGACGATGGCAAGGAGGGAAGTAGGGAAGAAGGGAACATGGAAGATAGGAGGAGAGAGGAGGGAAGATAAGAGAGATGAGAGAGGAGAGGGAAGGGAGAAAGGGAGAGAGAGAGGGAGGGGGGGGGTCCCCAGACAGGTGCGAAGGTCGGAGGGGTCTGGACCCCCACTAATTCGGCCGCTAGATCACACATGCCACAATCACTCACCCTGACACCCGCATTACCATATGAATAACACACTCGCATCTGCAACCCTCAGACGCTCGTCCACGAATATTTTTCTCGTAGTTAAAAGGCCTTTGAATCTAAAAAAAAAAGAAGTTTCGAAAAAAAATGGACCTCTGAATTAAAAAAAAAGACGTTAAAAAAAAAACTGAAGGTCGGCGGCAGCAAAACTATACACAGAGTTGTTATTGTCGGACGCGAGTGCCCAAGCAAAAGAGTCCGGCACCGACAGCAACACCTACCTTTGCAACAACAAGCCTCTTTGCATATCGGCGGCTTTATCTAGCGTGCAAAGTGACACGTGCAATATAAGCTAATGTGATCGGCGCGCGGTATCGGACCATCGCAAAACATGAACTAAATATTATCAGCGGGAGAGAGGTGACGCACGGCAGATTCTCCGCCCGTCAGGATCCCCGCCACGCGATACTCGCATACTCTGCGTAAATAAACGGTCAAAGCTTATCTTGCGACGTCCCGGTGGGGTTTCGAGGGAGGGGGGAGGAGGGAGAGGGAGGGGAGGAGAGGGATAGGGAGAGGAAGGGGGAAGAGGGGAGAAGGAGAGAAGAAAAGGGGGAGGAGAGGGACAGGGAGAAGAGAAGGAGAGGGGAGAGAAGAAAAGGAGAAGGAGAGGAGAGGGGGGAAGGAGAGGGAGAGAAGAAAAGGGAGAAGGAGAGGGAGGGGGAGGAGAGGAGGGAGGGAGAGGGGAAAGAGGGAAAGGGGCATGAGAGGAGGGGGAGAGGGACAATAATAATAATGATGGTGACGGCGATGGTGATGTTGGTGACAGTGATGGGTATAGTGGTGGTGATGATGATAATAATATTATCATTACCATTATCATTATCCTCCTCATTATCATTGTTGATAATACATATTAATACTATTATCATCATTATCATTACTCATCACAATCATTATATCATTACTACCAACATAATCAAACAAAATAAAAGCAACAATAACAATTATTATGAACATCAACATTAAAGATACTTCACGTCCCCCCCAGAACCCCCCCCCCACCCCCCACGCAGCCCCACGGCCCAGTCACCCACACCAACAGTAGTCTCCTCACCTCCTTCCCTTATCCCTTATCTTTATCACACCTGCGCTCTCATTATCTCCACACCTCCGCCGACTCCCAAACATCACGCATCACCGATCCTATTACCCATATCGCTCTCATCTTGCTTCCCCTCCTCCCCCTCTTCCCTCCCCTCCTCCCCTCTTCCTCCCCTCCCTCCATCTTCCTTCTTGCATCCTATCCTCTGTTCCCGGGAATCTTTATCGTCGCCTCAAAGCCCTTTCGTTCCGTCTCTCGACCCTCCCTCCACAGCTCGCTCTCGCTCTCGCTCTCTCCTCTCCTTTCCTTTACATCTCCCTCTCTTCCTGCCTTCTTGCCTCTCTCTTCTTCCTCTTCTCCTTTTCTTCTTCCTCCCTCCCTCCCCCCTTTTCCTCCTCCTTCTCTCCACTCCTTCCCTTCCCCTACCCTTCTTTCTCTCCCTCCTCCCCTCCCTCTCTCCCTCCCCTCCCCTCCCCCCTACCCCCTTCCTTCTCTCTCTCTCCCCTCCTCCCCTCCCCCTCCCCCCCTGAGCCACGCGACATAATTCTCAACACACCGTAGATCAAGGCTTCATTAACTCAATAGTTTCATTAACCCGAAAGCCTCGCTGATAAAAATACAGCCTCGGGAAGGGGTTATTTCCAATTACGCTGAAGCGATGTCGAGAAATATAGCCCCGCCGTTTCTGCTTTTTTTTTTCATAAATGACAAATTCATCCGAGTGTTTTCGGGGCAGGCGGCCATTCCGCGGCGAGGAGCGCGTCCCGGAAGGCACCTGCGACGGCGGCGCCCGCCCGAGGATCCCGTCACGGCCGTCTTGACAAATTTGCGACCACTTGACTCGGGATTAGCGGCCTTTGGGAGCGGCGGCGTCGCTGTCATCAATTCCTCCGCCCTCCGCGCTCCGGCGACGCGACCTTCACGCCCTTCCCCGGGAGGCGGCCGCCGCGGCGCTGGGGGATTTCGCCCCCGTCAGCACCCCGCAACCCGGCCCGTAATGCGATCAACTCGGGCTTGGCGGCCGGACTCGACTCGAAACAGAAATAAACCGAGTGACACTTACGAGGCGAACCTGCCTGGTATCATCAAAGTTTTTTTTTTTTTTTTTTTCTCTTTCGCAACACAGCATGTCGTACAGCAAGCGCGAAGCCATCAATAATTTCCGGCGTTGTCCGCACGGTTCATGTTACTGCCGCCAATCGATTTTATGCGTGTAAACAATGGCTGATTTTGAAGGTGATATAACCATAGTCGCTAACTATGACAGTAACTGGGCTGTAGCATTCATTCCGCGATCACGCCCACACGCGAGGCTCTCTCCCTGCCCTCTCGCGCAGACCCGACAGACACCTCGAGGCGGAAACTGTCAAAGCCTCTTTCTCTCTCCATCTTTAACGCCGAATATAATCCCACTTTTGTCACCGATGCCCTAAAATCCCCCACTTATCCCCCTCCCCTCCCTCCACCTCCCCAGCCCCGCCTCCGCTAAAAGCCCAGAACGAACAAAAAACAAACACAACAAGGACTCCCTCCCATTGTTCAGGGCCATATTTCCGGCACCGAAAGCGTCCCTGAGCCTCCCTAGGGGCCCACGGCGTTCCCTGAACAAGAAGGGAACGGCGTGGTTGCGAGGGCCCTGTCTCTCTCTTTCTCTCTCTCTCAACCCTTCCCTTTCTCTTTCTCTCTCCCTTCCTCTCTTTTTCTCTCTTCCTCTCTCTCTCCTCTTCTTCTCTCTTCTCTTCTTCTTCTCTCCCCTCCTCTTCTTCTTTCTCCCCCCTCTCTCTCCCGTCCTCTCTCTCTCTCTCTCTCTTCCTCTCTCTCTCTCTCTCCCTTCCTCTTCCCCTCTCCTCTCTCTTCTCTCTCTTCTCCCGTGTTTAATATTCATTGACCTGATGGCGGCCATATTTTCACGGAGTCAACAACGAACTCGACTGAAAATTCTGGCGTGAGGCTTGTGGGAAAAAAAATGTTATGGGGGCCAACGAGTGTGTTAACAATTATCGTTGACGGCATTTATTTGGACATATGACGGTTATTAGTACAGTTATGAACTAATGGCGCCATTTCGCATTTCAAATATATTCAAATAAAAATTCCCATGGGGTATTTATCCAAATATCCAGCACAGTATGTGGGATATTTTAATAAAAATAGACCTAATTTACGGGATGTTAAGTGATCATGGATTTCGTTCTTTTTTATCTGCTATCGCCATATCCGGAAAATATATATTTTGCGTTTCGCTAACGTTCTCTAAACGAGTTTATCATAAAATGACGCTCTTAAAAAATCGTAACACACGAACTTCATGAACGCAAGCACACGAACAAGCACATACACACACACAATACAAGCCCACGTACACAAACACACGCACGCGCACCCAAACACACACAACAAGAACGCGAAAAAGGACACGAACACGAACAAGAACGCGAAAAAGGACACGAACACGAACAAAGAGACGGACACCCACGTAAAAACACGTACATACATTTACGGACGTCCTTTCCCCATACGCCCGGACCCTCTTGCACTCCTTCCGACCTTACGCCCCTGTCAAGCAGAGCCTACGACGGCGATCCGGAGTATGTAAGGGAAAAACGACCCCTCCCCTTTCTCCACCCCCTTCCCTTCCCCATCTCCACCTGACGCCCACCCCCTTCCCCAACCCTCCACCCCCTTCCCCAACCCCACCCTCACCACCCACACCCTTCCCCAACCCCACCCTCCACCACGCCCCCCCCTTCCCCAACCCACCCTCCACCACGCCCACCACCTTTCCCCAACCCCACCCTCACCACGCCCACCCCCCTTCCCCAACCCCACCCCACCGGCCCAACCCCCCTCCACCACGCCCACCCCCTCCCTCCACCCCGCCCCTTCCACTATCCATCAGCCCCGCCGAGGAAATTCACGCGCCGTTTCTCAGTCCACCTACGCTGCAAAACGCCCATCCGCAAGTCGACCATCCAGTTAGCTAGCCAAGCTTTGCCAGGCAGCGGAGTCTCTCATTGCATATGCAACGCAGAACAAACACGGTTGATGGCATTGCACCCCCCCCCCCCCGCTCCTTGCAACTGCGCCCGCCTCGCCACACGACCAACAGACACAAGTGTTGTTGCTGGGGGGGGGGGGGTAAAAGGAGTAGGGGGCGGGGCGGGGGATAACAGAGGGCGAGAGAAAGAAAGGAAAAGAAAGAAAGAGGAAGGCGAATAAGGCGAGAGGTGGTGGGAAAGGAAGCAGGAAGGGGGAAAATCGAAAAGACGAGGAGGGGAAAGAAATCGGAAAGAAAGGGGGAAGGAGGAGGGCATAAAGAGAGAATGAAAAGAATGCTGAAAGGCAGAGAAAGCAGATGAAGGGGAAAATAGAAAGAGGGGGCGGGGTGGGGGGCGAAAGCGAGCGAAGGGAAAGAAAGCAGAAAAAGCAGGAGAGAAATCAAAGAGAAGAGGGAAAACAAATGAAAGTGGAGATGGACGAAAAAGTAGAAAGAGGAAATAGAACAAAGCAAAAAGAGAAAGGGAAAGGGAGAGAGGGGCGAGGAGAAAAGAAAGCAAGATAAAAGGGAAGAGCAAACGGAAAAGGGGAAAACACAACTGAAAGAGCAAAAAGAAGAGGGAGAAGAGGGAAACGAAGATAGCAAGAGGAGGGCAGAGAAAGCGGGAATGGCAGGGAAAAACGACCCGAAAAAGAAGAGAAAAGAAAGCCGAAAGAGGGGGACACAAGCAGAGAGAGAGAGACAGGGCGAAGAAAACAGAGATGATGGAGACCAGGGCCGAGAGGATGGCAAGGGACGGGGCCTGGGGGACTCGCGCCCTCCTCGCCGGAAGGCAACCGCCGAAGGGAAGCGACAGAGCGCGATGCCACCCACGACGGCCATCATCCCTCCGAGTCCTCCTCGTCCTCGTCCTCCTCCTCCTCGACGTCCTTTTCCTCCTCCTCCGCGACGCCCTCTTCCTCCTTGATCTTCTCTTCCTCGACGCCCACGTCCTGGTCCTCCTTCTCGCCCTCCTCGACGTCCTCCTCCTCCCGGATGTCCCCTTCCTCCTCGTCCTCCTCGACGCCCCCTTCCTCCTCGTCCTCCTCCGCCCCTTCCTCCTCGTCCTCCTCGACGCCCCCTTCCTCCTCGTCCTCCTCGACGCCCCCTTCCTCCTCGTCCTCCTCTCTTCCTCCTCGTCCCCCCTTCCTCCCGTCCTCCTCGACGCCCCCCCTCCTCGTCCTCCTCGACGCCCCTTCCTCCTCGTCCTTCCTCGACGCGTCCTCCTCTCCTCCTCACGCCCTCTTCCTCCTCGTCCTCCTCGACGCCCCCTTCCTCCTCGTCCTCTCGACGCCCCCTTCCTCCTCGTCCTCCTCGACGCCCTTCCTCCTCGTCCTCCGACGCCCTTCCTCCTCGTCTCCTCGACGCCCCCTTCCTCGTCCTCCTCGACGCCCCTTCCTCCTCGTTCCTCCTCGACGCCCCCTTCCTCTCGTCCTCCTCGACGCCCCTTCCTCCTCGTCCTCCTCGACGCCCCTTCCTCTCGTCCTCCGACGCCCCTTCCTCCTCGTCCTCCTCGCCCCTCCTCGACGCCCCCCTTCCTCCTCGTCCTCGACGCCCCCTTCCTCCTCACGCCCCTTCCTCCTCGTCCTCACGCCCCCTTCCTCCGTCCTCGACGCCCCCTTCCTCCTCGTCCTCCTCGACGCCCCCTTCCTCCTCGTCCTCTTCGACGCCCCTTCCTCCTCGTCCTCCCTCGACGCGTCCTCCTCGTTCCTCCTCGTCCTCCTCGACGCCCCCTTCCTCCTCGTCGACCCCCTTCCTCCTCGTCCTCCGACGCCCCTTCCTCCTCCTCCTTGACGCTCCTCCTCCTCGTCCTCCTCGACGCTCCCTTCCTCCTCGTCCTCCTCCCTTCGCGTTCTCCTCGTCCTCCTCGACGCCCTTCCTCCTCGCACTCGTCCTCCTCCCTCCGCGTCCGCCCCGAGTTCCCTCCCCAGCGCCTCAGGCTCGCCGCCAACGCGCTCGCCACTTCCATCACGTGACCATTCCAACAAACATATGAGCGCCCTAATACCCACTGACGCTTTCTTAAAATCCACTCACTCTTTTAATCCCGTAAAATGGCTGCTAATTACCCGGAACACCTGATTACCTGGATCCGTGCGCGCGATAACCAGCCCGGTGTGACCCCATTGTGCATCAGGCCGGCCCCCGATCTCCGGACCCACCAATCTTTCCCGCGTCAATATCCCACTTTACTTTTATTATCACTGTATCAAACGCGAATTTTGGATCCGCTCCGTGTTAAGTTACGAGGGCGGCTTTAATGCCGCTTGTACGGGGCTGCAGACAACAAAAGCGGAAGGCCGTTTTTAATGTATCCGCCTCCGTGTACAGGCTTTAAGGTCTTTCAATCAAATGCCGCTCGCTGTACGGGGCTGCACGATGAGCGGAATATAAAGTTGGTGGCCAATTGTACGAGTCGGGCCGTCCTTTGCTAACAATATTGTGGGCTGTTGGTGTGTGTGGAGGGGGGAAGGGAGGAGGGTGAAGGGGAGGGAGGGAGGGAGGGAAGGGAAAGGGGTGAAGACGAGACGGGGGAAAAAGGGGAGAAGGGGATGTTGCGACAGGGACCATTTTCAATTTTTCGATAATGAAAAAAAGTAAAAAAAAAAAATATAATAAATAAAAATAAAATAAAATAACGAAGGGATAATGATCCGAAACAACAAACACACACACTCACACAAAACAATGCAGCTGATGAATGACAGCAATGATCCCTACGACTTAAAGGGATTAGCTCATGGCTGAAAAATGCTAATGCTTCATAATGCATAAAATTACAATGGCTGGGTATCACTGTCATGCAAATTGCAAAAGGGTAAATAAAAAAAGGCGTAAAAACACATATACTATTGGCTACGTACAGTAATATATCAAAGTCACAAAAATACGAGTTTTTTTCCCATACGAAACAAAACAGTGACCAATAATTCCCATTCGAAAAGGGCCTCCCCAGCCTCCTGCGCACGGAACGCCTGCCTTCGCCCAGAGACTCCCAGAGACTCCCAGACTCCCAGAGACTCCCAGAGACTCCCACTCCCCACCGCGGACTGAGCATCATGCCTCGAACACCAGGCATCACATCACTCTGTCTCTCACTCAACCAAAAAAAGAAAAAAATCACACTCAAACACACCCACACTCCCTCCCTCTCTCTCTCTCTCTCGACTCTCCGTCAACTCTTCACACTCCACCCACCCTCTCTCCCTCCCCTCTCTCTCTCGACATTCCTCTTTCACCCCCACCCCCCACCCCCCGCGCAACCATTCACAGAGCAAAAACTACATTACGAAGTCTCTCATAGAAAGTGACTCGTGCACCAGTTCCCGTGTAATGCAGGCGGGACATAAACCACGTCTATCGCACTAATGTTTAACCTGTCGGCATAAAGAAACTCCATAACGACTCCCGCAACAGTTGAATATGTGAACCGAAGCCCAGAGTTCCGGCCTTATGTACGGCCTCAATAAGAGCCATTTACTCTTTAAACTCCCGACTAATAGCAATGGCGAGGCGTAATTGACGAGGCTGCCGATACTGACACTTGCGCATTCTTTAAATAGCGCCAATATTTCCCTTAAGTATCAGGCGGATAAGGACTCGCCTCATGGCCGACGCAACCGCAGATTCCGGCTACAGCAATGTACTCATCTACGGCCGCCGAACTTCGCCCCGCTCGGCGCCGTTGGACCCTCGACCTTGCGTCATCCTGCTATACGGGTGATATTGGTCAGACAAGCCATGCAGTCACAGACGCAGCCTTTCGGAGGTTGTTCCGAGTGTAAACGAGTTGTGGCAACACTGTACAGCCTATAACAGTAACAATAACAGAGGCGATAATGTCAACACCTAGCCTATAACCGCCGGACTTATGATCAATCAGCGGTAGGTTCGCTTCCCACCTGCACCCATACACCCGTTCTCCGAGGCGCCCCTCCACCAGGCTCGCGGCAGCGCCCCCGCCGCTCCTGGGCGCCCCCGCTGCTCCTCGGACTGCGACGCGAGTGCGAGGACCACGCCGCCCGAACGACCCGAGCGACCCCTGCGCTGCGACCCCTGCTGGCGAAGAGGGGGAATCGGGCCATGGAAGGAACCCGTAATATGGACTGAAGTGGGGACGATTTTGAAGCATTTTCTGACCTCGCCGCACATTTTTCTTGAGGGAGCACACAAAAGTCAAGAAAGAAATCACACCAAAATGAGGAAACTCGCATGACAAGAACACCCGGAGCAAGAAACAAACAATCCGAAGAAATTCTCTCTCTCTCTCTCTCTCTCTCTCTCTCTCTCTCTCTCTCTCTCTCTCTCTCTCTCTCTCTCTCTCTCTCTCTCTCTCTCTCTCTCTCTTCCCCCCAAAAAAAAAAATGACAACAAAAAACATATCCATCAGGTGGCATATAATCACAAGACGCCCCTCCCTCTTCTAACATACGAGACGCCAGCTAATGGAAGAAAAAGAAGAAGAAGAAAAAAAAAAAAAAATTGCGACGCCACCGTGAATCAACTTCGCACGCCGTGATACGTCCGAGTTAGCCTCCCGCTGCAAAATGATTACAGTTATCCCCAAGCCATAATATCAGGACAATACGCCGGACATTACGCTGTATCCCGGACAATATTTTTCCCCGAATGGCAGACTGTTAACGACCCACAATAACAAGGGTTTTGGAACAAGGGGTTTATTTGTAGCTCAGGGCACGAACGCAGGCATGTGGGGGCCGCTGTGTATACCTGCTCGCTTGAGGGTTTGCATATTACACGCGCGGCTACATGTTCGTACACTGGGGGGGGGGGAGAGGGGGAGGGGGAGGTGGAGAGGGGGAGGGGGAGAACATGGCAGAGCAGTTCGTACACGGGGGGAAAGGGGGAGGGGGAGAAGTAGAAGAGGGGGGGAGGGACATGGCAGAGCAGTTCGCACACGGGGGACGGGGGAAAGGGGGAGGGGGGGAGAACATGGCAGAGCAGGCAATGGGGTTTGGACGAAATGGAAATGAAGGGGGTGGGGGTGGAAGGAAGGAGAAAGGGAGAGGAAAGGAGAGAAGGTAAGTGAGGTGTGAAGGGAGAAAGGAAAGAGAGAGAAAGATAGGAAAGAAGAAGGGGTGCGAGGAGAAAGAGAGGGAGAGAGGGAGGGAGCGAGGAGAAAGAAAGGAAAGAAAAAAGAGAGGGGGGGAAGGGAGAGAGAGAGTGTTCAAGAGAGAGAGATAAGAGAGTTCGAGTTCGAGAGATACAAGAGATCGAAAGAGAGATACAAAGAAACCGAAAAATCGAGTTCGAGAGACCAAAAATCAAAAAAAAAAAAAAAAAAGAACACCCTGACCGACAGAGCGCAGTTGGAGTCAGAACAGTACAAGTGTTGGATAATCACCCTGGCACTCGCGGAAATAAATGTAACACCTGCGCGAAGAAAGTTATGGCCAGGATAGAATTGAATCTCAGGGCCACACCTTCGCCCGGGAACGACGAACACCAAACATCAACCCATAAACGAGAGAGAGAGAGAGAGAGAGAGAGAGAGAGAGAGAGAGAGAGAGAGAGAGAGAGAGAGAGAGAGAGAGAGAGAGAGAGAGAGAGAGAGAGAAGAGAGAGAGAGAGAGAGAGAGAGAGAGAGAGAGAGAGAGAGAGAGAGAGAGAAGAGAGAGGAGAGAGAGAGAGAGAGGAGAG
>NW_020869025.1:0-20000 GCF_003789085.1 Penaeus vannamei | reverse complement strand
CCTTCCCTCTTCGACCCCCCCCCAAAAAAAAAAAAAAAAAAAAAAATCTTTATTACACTTGCGCCTTTCTCTATTGCGCTTCTCTCCCTCCGCCTTCCCTTGTTCATCTACCTCGTCCCGTCGACACACTTTCCCTAATACCTTCCCTTTGCTATAAAACAAACCCGTACATCTCGCGACAGAAAAGCACTCATCAGAGGCTGCAAACGAGGCCTTCCATTGCCGGGGGGGGGGGGAGGAGGAGGAGGAGGAGGAGGAGGAGGAGGAGGAGGAGGAGGAGGAGGAGGAGAGGAGGAGGAGGAGGAGGAGGAGGGGAGGAGGAGAAGAAGAAAAAAGAAGAAAAGAAAGAGAAGGAAGAAAGAAAGAGAAAAAAGAAAAAGAAAGAAGAAAAAAGAAGAAGAAGAAGAAGAAGAAGAAGAAGAAGAAGAAGAAGAAGAAGAAAAGAAAAAGAAGGACGAAAAAAAGAAAAAAAAGAAAAGAAAAGAAAAAGAAGAAAAGGACGAAGAAAAAGAAAGAAGAAGAAAAAGAGGAAGAAGAAGAAGAAAGAAGAGAAAACAGGCTGTTGTTGCAAAAGATGCAGCCATTCACTGGTGCAAGGCGAGTCGTGGCCGTCGTCTGAGAGGACCTCATGATTAATATGTGCTAAAATAATGATGATGATGATGGCGGAGATGATGGTTGATGGTGACGGGTGATTTATGACGACGGTGATAATGATAATGATAATGACGGTGATATGATAATGATAATGATGATAATGATAATGATAATATAATAATGGTGATAATGATAATGATATAATAATAATAATGATGGTGATGATGATGATGGTGATAATAATTGATGGTGATAAATAATGATGGTGATAATAAAAATAATGATGGTGATGATGATGATGGTGATAATGATAATGATGGTGATAATAAAAATGATGGTGATAATGATGGTTTTGATGACGATGATGACAAAAAATCAGTGCAAAGAAAGACGAAAAAGAGGAAAAAAGACTGGATCATTACGCCGATATTGCTGGGTACATAATAGGAGCCACGTAAAAAAAAAAAAAAAAAAAAAAAAATCCTGTAAATAAACGAGCGTAATGACCTAAGAGTGGCTTCAAAATACGGACTCCAGCGAACCAAAATCAATGGAGGGCCTTCGGGCAAACCCTCCCCCCCCTCTCCTCCACCCCTTCCCCACCCTCCCCTCCCCTTCCCCTCCTCTCCATCCTCTCCCTCCTCTCCATCCCCTTCCCCCCCCTTCCCTCCCCTTCCCCTCTCCCTCCCCCCTCTCCACCTCCTTCCTCCCCCTTCACCTCCTCTCCACCCCCTCCCCCCCCCCAATCCTCCCCTCCGGCCGGCCCAGCGAGTTCGAGCCGACCAGCAGCAACCGGGGGCGAGGGCGACTTACTGGGCCGAAGTGACTTGTACGAGATAAAGAGTAACAGGGATTGCTTGTGAGAGATGCGACTCATTTGCATACAAGAACAGCGGCGGCGGCGGCGGCGGAGGAGGAGGAGGAGGAGGAGGAGAGGACCGGAAATGCTTTTGGTTCGCGGCTGACGGCGAGGAGGAACAAGTCACCGGGAATATCGTCTAGAAAGGAGGGGGGCGACGGGAGGGGAGAGGGCGAGGGACGGGCGGAGGAGAGGAGCTGGGAGTGCGAAGGAAGGAGGAGGGGGAGGAGGGAAGGGAGGAGGAGGGAGGAGTAGGAGAGAAAAGGAAGGGAGAAGGGGGGAAAGGGGAAGAGGAGAAGAGGAAAGGAGGAAGGAGGGGAGAGGAGGAGGAGGAGGAGAGAGGAAGAGGAGGAAGAGAAGGAGGACAAGGAGGAGGAGGAAAGAAGGGGAAGAGGAGAAGTTCCAATGGAAGTAGCGGTGACCCCGGCGCCCCCGCCCCTCCTTCCCCGGGCCGTAGCGGCGTCTGGATGGCCCCCTGGGAGGCTGCCCCGGGGCCAACGTGACTCCACCTCCACCAATCTCCGCTTCGGCCAAGAAAGCCTCCGAAGTCCTGAGACAACATTCGCCGCCAAAACAAAGGTGAGAGCACGGCCGTTCCAGCGCCGCGCGAGGCTCTCAATTATCATCTGCCTGTGCCATCTCGGCCGGGCGCGTGGACCGGCCTACAAAACACCTATAACCGAGCCCTAAAGCCGGCGGTAGCGGTAATAAAAGCGTACATTGATAATGCAGAGAGGAGATCAGACGCCGCGTCTGATGGTCCCCCCGAGACCTATGGAGTTTATGCGGCGTCGTATTGTGGAGTGCGGTGGTGAGCAGCGCGCGACTCCAGGGTGTCGTTCCTCCGCCGTCTCCGCACCTAATAATACCTCATCAACTTACTCATCATCAGCCCACCACCTCTTGCGCCTCTCCCCCCTCCCTCCCACTCCTCCCATCCACCCTGCCCCCCTACTGCCATCCCGCACCGCAACATTAACTCAGCATTATCTTCCTGACTCAAACCATTATCCCCAGGTGCGGCGGCCTATCAGGTGTAACCAATATTCAAATGTACTCAATATCACGTATATTGCTGCCTTAGGTCGAGGAGCGATGCCTCGGTCCTCCCTCAAGACCTCAGATACCAAAACAAACTTTTATTTTACCCTCCTGCAATTTCCCGCGAGCGAACCCGGAGACGCGCTGTAAATACTGCTATCAGAGCCCAAGGGAGGCGGAGGAGAGGCCTGGGGGAGGGGGAGGGCCCTCGGCTGGGGCGCGGCGGCCGGGGACGCCAGGAGGGCCATGCGACGACGGAACGGAGCCGGGGGACGCGAGGGAGAGGAGCAGGGGGACACGAGGGGGGGGATGCGAAGGGAGGGGAGCGAGGAGTGCGAGCTAGCAAGGATAAGCAGGGCATGAGGAAAGGGATCCGAAAGGGAAGAAGAGACAGAGAGAGAAAGGAAAGAAAAAAGAAGCGCAAGAGCGAGAGGAGAGAAAGAAGGGGGAATCTGAAAAAGAAAAAAAAAAAAGGAGCCCAATTCGAAAGCAGGCACCAAAGAAAAGGAACCAAGAGGCGCGAGAGACACACGAGGGGGCAGGTATGAAGGGGACAGGAAGTCGTCGAGAGGAAGACAAGAGGACAAGTGGCAGTAATCAAAATAGATGTCAGCGTGCTTTAAGTCCAGGGGGCGGAGACCGGGCTGGGAGATGTGGTGGGATCAAGCTCAAATGAAACGTGGTGTGAATGTTGATATTTATTGGCCGGCAGTCAGCGAAGGGGAAAGAGACACCTCGCACAGGTCGATACTCATTAACAGAGCAAACACGGCATATCCGGCCCCCAACCTGATCCATGCGACAAGCAATATATGAGAGAAACGCCAATTTCAGGACGCATGAGGAGGTCCTCGCCCGAAGAGTGTATGGCAGGAGTGTGTGTCTGAATAAACTTAGACTGAATGAAATTACCATCGTTATTGTAGGCAATAGGCAAGGTCCGCGATGGCAGTATGAGGAATCAAATCTCGGGGATTATGATCTGCACGATTATTATTAGGTGAAGGGGACAGACAAGTGTAAAACATTATGAGGAGAGACAAGGGAGTGGGCGAGGAAACCGGCGTGTGTGGGCCGAGGCATGAGGAGGGAAGATGATGGAAGGGAAATGTCACACACATGCATGTATGTATTGTATGTGTGCATGGAAACATGCACATGTGCGTTTGTGTAAAAGGGAAAGAAGAGTAGGGAGTAGGGAGGGAGGGAGGAAAGAGAGAGAGAGAGAGAGAGAGAGAGAGAGAGAAGAGAGAGAGAGAGAAGAGAGAGAGAGAGAGAGAGAGAGAGAGAGAGAGAGAGAGAGAGAGAGAGAGAGAGAGAGTGGGGACGGAGAGGGCGAGGTCATGTCGGGGCAGAAATGGGTCTCTGGGGCCTAACTAGTGGTGACCAGAGCCATCCGGGAGCCTCGCCCCGGGACCCACGCTCACCTCCACCTACATTCACATTAAATACTTAACTCAGAAATATACCGTAATGCACACAGCGCACACGCACACAACACATACACACACACACACACATAATATACAGACAGAACACCACACACATATACACACAATATAGACACACATACATAATACAAACAACACACAACAAACATACGTGTGTATCATATACATAAATCGAAAAATACAAGAAATTATACATTATAAACATTACATACAGATAGATAGATAGATAGAATAGATAGATAGATAGATAGATAGCAGACAGACGACAGACAGACAGACAGACAGACAGACAGACAGACAGACAGACAGACATTGCAAAACATCGAAGCGTTCCACCCTCGCTCCGCCGACCGGAATGAAGTCGTTGTCCTTAAAACCGAGCATTTGAAGCCCGTCCGAGCCCGTGTAGCGAACCGTGTCGCTCTGACGATTGCCCTTCGTCGGGAAACCTAGATTACGCAGCCTCCGAAAAGATACTGATTTCACTCGCCCTGGTAAAAAAAAAAAAAACTTGCACTCGCCCTTAAAAAAACAAAAAAAAAAAAAAAAAAAAAAAAAAAACACATTGCACTACTCGCCCTTTGTTAAAAAAATAACACTTGCACTCGCCCTTGTAAAAAACAAAACGCACTCTCCCTGTTATAAAAAAAAACACTTGCACTCGCCCTTGTTAAAAAAAAGAAAAAAAAAAAAAACACTTGCACTCCGCCTTTGTTAAAAAAAAAAAAAAAAAAAAAAAAAAAAAAAAACAAAAAAAACACTTGCACTAGCCCTTTTAAAAAAAAAAACACTCGACTTTGTCTTCGGTTTCGTCATGGCCCTCGCGCACACTACTCGCAGTACTCGCGCGAACACAATCCAAACACACACACACAACCGGACACATATAAGCACATATTCACACAAACACAATAGAAAAAAAAAAACGTTAACACATATACTTAGGTATTCAAGTACAAACACACAAGCATAACAAAGACACACGCAATGGCAGTTAGAGAGTCATTCTGCCTGATGAATGAACACTCAATCTGTTTGTTAATAAAACTAATAGTTGCCTCTCCGTCTACTTCTCGTATGCCATGACTTCACAAATGGACTAAATATGACTGGGAGAAAGAGGAGGATGAGGATGAGGAGAAAGGGATCGGAGAAGAGAGAGAGAGAGAGAGAGAGAGAGAGAGAGAGAGAGAGAGAGAGAGAGAGAGAGAGAGAAAGAGAGAGAGAGAGAGAGAAGAGAGAGAGAGAGAGAGAGAGAGAGAGAGAGAGAGAGAGAGAGAGAGAGAGAGAGAGAGAGAGAGAGAGAGAGAGAGAGAGAGAGAGAGAGAGAGAGAGAGAGAGAGAGAGAGGAAGAAGAAGAGGATCTAAACTAAAGGATCCACAAGAAAAGGAGAAAGGACACGGGAACATAAACGGGCACGACACGAGAGGTTAAAGACCCAGCTCCTCTTTCCCTCTCTCTCCTCTCTCTCCCTCTCTCTCCTCTTCTACTTCTCCTTATCTCCTCTCCCTCTCCTTCTCTCTCCTCCTTCTCCTCCCTCCTCCTCCTCCTCCTCCCCTCCACCCCTCCACCTCCACTCCACCTCCACCTCCACTCCCTCCACCTCCACTCCCCTCTCCTCCTCCACCTCCTCCTCCTCCCCTCCTCTCACCTCCTCCTCCTCCTCCTTCCTCCTCCTCCTCCTCCTCCTCCACCTCCACCTCCACGAGCGCGGACATAGATCTCGCGGCGGAGCGTTTGTGCCGGCGGTCGCTGAGTTCCGGCGGGGTAACGGAGCCGAGTCCGGTGGCGATCATTACAAAAACCGGCGCTGGTCCCGACTAATGCAGTACATCACGCTGCCAATGGGCTTTCCATGTATGTGACCTTTTTCAATTTGGTGGAGGGTCGACCAGAACGCCTAATGGAGACCAAGCCGGCAAATGGCCTCTCCCTCCTTCCTCCCTCCCTCCCTCTCCCTCCTTCCTTCCTCATCTCCCTCTCCCCCTCCTTCCTTCCCTCAACCTCCTCTCTCCCTCTTTTCCCACCTCTCCCTCTCTCTCCCTACACACCCTCCCTCTTCCCTCTCTTCCCTCCTCTTATCCTCTCTTCCACTATCCTTCCTCACCCTCCCTCCTCCCTCACCCTTCCCCTCCTCTTTCTCCCTTCCCCCCTTTCTCCATTACCTCCCCCCCCCCCCTGACACTGCTGCTGATGGAAGGTACGGAGACGACGACCGCTGCTGCTGCTGCTGCTGCCTGAAATTCCCGCTAAACACGCACGGCCGCCTCGCTGCCTGTCTGCCTATGCCCATCTTTGCGTCATCCGGTTATCGAAATGGGGAAGAAGGTAGGCTGAACTACGCGAAAATAAAGGAAAATCACAAGAGGAGAAAGGGGGGGGGGGGAGAAGGTGAGGAAGAAGGGAGGGGGAGGGAGGAAGGGAGGGGGGAGGGGGAGAGGTGAAGAAGGGAGGGAGAAGGAGGTGAAGAAGGGTGGGGGAGAGGTGAAGAAGGGAGGGGGGAGGGAGAGGTGAGGAAGAAGGGGAAGGGGAGGGAGAGGTGAGGAAGGGAAGGAAAGGAAGAAGTGAAGAAGGGAGGGGGAGAGGAGGGAAGAGGTGAAGAAAGAGGGTGAGGGAGAGGTGAAAAAGTCGTGGGGGGGGGGGGGAGATGGCACCAGATCAGTCACGACGATAAACAAGAGATCATGGCACCAAAATGCGAGAAAAAACACCAAATGTTCCATTTCTTCAGACATTTCCAGGTCCGACCCCAAACTAGCAAGCCAACATAAAAAAAAAAAAAACAGGAGCAAACCCTTGTTGCGGCACGAAAACTTCATTAACAAAAAAAAAAAAAAAGAAAAAAAAAAAAAAAAAAAAAAAAAAAAGAAAAGAAAAAAAAAGAAAAAGAAAAACAAACAGACGAGAACCAGGCTAGACAAATGTGTTTCTAAATCCAATCCATCAACATAGAATCCCCCACCAATTCCCCGTACTTTAACCTCCTCTACATCAGTATCTGGCGTACATGTCACCACCGCGCATTATAATATGTAAATCACTCTGCAGCGAATCCAACGCGTCATCACGTACATTCATGCAGCATATTACACATATCAGGTTCTCATCTACCAACTGCGCGTTCCTGTGCAATTCATCAGCGCGGGGACAGCGCGGCGAGCGTCGGCGATGACTAGATCCGCGAGAGAGACCAGGGCCGGCCGTGGAGTCCTTATCGGATGACGGCCTCACAACTGCCTCATAACAGCGAAGGGCCGGCCATGGAATCCTTATCGGATGACGGCCTCACAACTGCCTCATAACAGCGAAGGGCCGGCCATAGAACCATGGAACCTTATTCAATGACGGCCTCACAACTGCCTCATAACTGCTCGAAGTCGCGCCTGAAGGGCCTCGACAGGGGCAGATGAGGCGAAGGGGCAGAGCCGGGGGAGGGAGAGACTATGCAGGGCAGAGGGCGGGGCGGGCGGGCGGGCGGGCAGAGGGCGGGCAGGGAGGCCCCGTGGCGTGATGGCTCCCGTCCAAAGGCCTACCCAGTGCATGGCTCACCTCATTACACGCGTTAGTCCCTTTCACCACACACGGCACATGCGGCGGTCAAGGCGGCCTCACGCATGCATGCACACGATCGCATGTGCGCTAACTAGATCTGTCTGCTTTTGTCTTTGTCTCACTATACTATCGTCTTTCTCTTTCTATTGTACGAATTCTTTTCGCGTTCACCTTTTTATTCAATTTACTTTTCTCATTCTCTCTCTCTCTCTCTCTCTCTCAATTTATTTCTCCCTCACTTCTCTCTCTCTTTCTCTCTCTCTCTCTCAATTATTTTTTTCTCTCTCTCACTTATTTCTCTCTCTCATATATTCCTCCTTCTCCCTCACCTATTTCTCAACCCCTCTCTCTCTCTCCCCGCTATTTCTCTCTCTCTCCCGCTTTCTCTCCCTCTCCCTCTCCTCTCTCTCTCTCTTTCTTTCCCCAACGCACACATAACTCACAATTCATAACAATACATCAGTAAGAATGTGAGACAAGCCGAGCGGTGATGGATTACCTGAACTGACAATTTCGCCTTCACACCGCTGAACGTCTCAAGAACACACACACACATAGCGTGGATCAATGGCAAAGCCGTGACTTGCAAAGTGCGAGGAAACGCGAGGGGGGAGGGGGGGGAGGGGGGAAGAGTGAGCGCTTGCAAATGGTAAGAGACAATGTAACAGAGTGAGTGAGTGTGTGAGAGTGAGTGAGTGAGTGTGAGTGTAAGTGAGAGTTAGAGAGAGAGTTAGAGAGAGAGTAGAGAGAGAGAGAGAGAGAGAGAGAGAGAGAAGAGAGAGAGAGAGAGAGAGAGAGAGAGAGAGAGAGAGAGAGAGAGAGAGAGAGAGAGAGAGAGAGAGAGAGAGAGAGAGAAGAGAGAGAGAAAGAAAAAAATGAGAAGAGAGGAGCGAATGAATAATAACGAGGCATATCAAATGAAAACATTCTAATAAAAATACAAAGAACTGCAGGATATTAACGGATTGGGTGGGGGTGGAGGGTTTGAAGTTACATAAGAGGAGGAGGAGGGAGGAAGGAGGAGGGGAAGACAGGAGGAGGAGGAGGGGAGAGGAGGACAGGAGGAGGAGAAGGAGAGGAGGGGAGACAGGAGGGGGAGGAGGAGGAGGGGAGACAGGAGGAGGCAGGAGGGGAGGGAGACAGGAGGAGGAGGAGGAGGAGGGGAGAGACAGGAGGAGGAGGAGGAGGGGAGACAGGAGAGAAGGAGGAGGAGGGAAGGAGGGAGGAGGCAGGAGTAAGGAGGAGGAGGGAAGGAGACAGGAGAAGGAGGAGGAGGGAAGGAGACAGGAGGAAGAGGAGGTAGGGAAGGAGACGGAGAAAGCTAAGAGGAGGGAAGGAGACAGGAGGAAGAAGAGGGGAGACAGAAGAGGAGTACGAAAACCCTTTGTTCATTTTTTTTTGTTAAATTAATTAGTCAGGTCGGGCGAGTCTAATGACTGGAGGCAGAGAATCACGACCCGCGGCACGAGGGGATGAACATAAGCAAAACATTCTCTTTCGCAGGGGGGGGGGGCGGAGGAGAAGGGGGGGGAGGGGGAGGAGCAGGGNGGTGGAGGAGGGAGAGAGGGAAGACAGGAGAGGAGGGGTAGAAAGGAGGAGGGGAGACAGGAGAAGGAGGAGGAGGAGTAGACAGGAATAGAAGAGAGGAAGGAGACAGAGGAGGAAAGGAGGGAGACAGAGAAGGAGAGGAGGAAGAGACAGAGAAACAGCGAGGGGAGACAGAAGGAGTACGAAAACCCTTTGTTCATTTTTTGTTAAATTAATTAGTCATGGTCGCTATCAATGACTGGAGCATGAGAATCACGACCCCGCGGCACGAGGGATGACATAAGCAAACATTCTCTTACGAAGGGGGGGGAGGGGGGAGGGGAGGGGAGGAGTAGGGGAGGGGAGGGGGGCGGAGGGGAGGAGGAGGAGAGGTAGGGAGGGGGTGGATGGGGAGGGGGGACAGGGGACGACGAAAAAGACATGTGGAAAAAAAAGAGACGGATACAGGAAGCCAGAGGAGAAGGAATGAGGACTGGAAGGGAGGATAAGAAGCTATAAAATGAAAAAAGGGAGGGAGAGGAGGGAGAGAGCGAGAACAAGAAACAAGAACAACAAGAGCGAAACAGAGAGAAGAAAATATAAAAAAAGGAAAAAAAGAAAAAAAAAACAAAAAAACACGAGGCAACCTCCCCCCCCCCCACCTTCACATACAGATCCCCCTCACCCCCCTACCCCCCCCCAAAAAAAAATCCCCTCGCTAGCATGGACGAGTTAAATTAGCAGAGCAGAAGTCACATTACCAGGACTAAGAGCAACGTTCATGCGATCCCTCCGCAGTATTAATCCGGCCTTGAAGAGATTATAACGGTTCGGCCATTACGCATTTTTTTTTTCTCTCTTTCTTTCTTTTCTATTTCTGGGCCATTTTCCCCCCAATTCGTCATCAGTCGAGCAAACCGAACGATATAATTAGAGTGATTCGCAGTGATTCGCCGATCGCACCGACGCCCTTGATAAGCAAACGTCGTGAAGCGTTATGGATTCTATTTCGCTTCGGCCGACTTGTCCCTCGGTCGTTCCGATTCGTTCTTTACTCGATAAATCTAGCTCTTTCTCTCTTTATCTGTTTATCTCTCTATCTCTCTCTTTCGTGTTGTGTGTGTGTGTGTGTGTGTGTGTGTGTGTGTGTGTGTGGTGTGTGGTGTGTGTGTGTGTGTGTGTGTGGTGTGTGTGTGTGTTGTGTGTTGTGTGTGTTGGTAGTGTGTGTGTGTGTGTGTGTGTGTGTGTGTGTGTCTGTGTGTGTGGTGTGTGTGTGTGTGTGTTGTGGTGTGTGTGTGTGGTGTGTTGTGTGTGTGTGTGTTGTGTGTGGTGTGTGGGTGTGTGTGTGTGTTGCGCGGCGCGCGCGTGTTCGCGTACGGTTGAGTGTAAAGTGAGTGTCCGTGAGTAAAGTTATATAAATGTGTAAAGGTAAATGATAAAACAAATGCAAAATCTAGTCAAGAAAAAAGTAATACATCAAAATCAAACCAAAATATTGTACTACACGAAGAAAGAAGAAGAAGAAGAGAAGGAAGAGAAGAAGAAGAAATAGAAGAAGAAGGAGAGAGAGAGAGAGAGAGAGAGAGAGAGAGAGGAGAGAGAGAATGAGAGAGAGAGACGAGAAAGAGAGAGAAGAGAAAAAAGAAGAAAGAGAAACAGAGAAAGAGAAAGTGAGGAAAAAGAGAGAGAGACAGACACAGAGAGAAAGAAAGAAAAAAAATCCCCATGCGTCACACCCCGGACCGACACGCGCCCCCTTAAACTTGCCCCATTCCGCGAATAACCACAACAACACCCGGGCAAACTTCATCTCACAACTGTAAACTAATAATCTCTGTTGTTTTGTGAACGGCGAGATTGTGGCTGAGGGGGTGAGGGGAGGAAGGGGGGGGGGTAGGATGAGAGGAAGGAGGAGGGGGATTGGAGAGGGGGGATGAGAGAGGGAAGGGGATGAGAGGGGAAGGAGGGAGGGGATAGGGAGGAGGGAGGAGGGAGGAGGAGGGGATGGAGGGGGGAGAAGGGGGTGAGAGGGGAGAGGAAGGGGGAGAAGGAGGGAGGGAGGGGTGAATGAGAGGGGAAGGGGAGGACAGAAAGGAAAAAGGGGGATGGGAGTGGGAAGGAGAAAGGGAGGGGTGGGAAGGGGAGAGGAGGGGAAGGAGGGAGGGAGCTGTGAGATGTGCTTTATGTTCAAATTCCGTGTGATGATGATGGCTTTTTCTTTTCTTCTTTTTGACAAAATGAGTTGGTGGTCATGACTCTCGTGTGTTGTGGTTTGTGTGTGTGTGTGTGTGTGTGTGTGTGTGTGTGTGTGTGTGTGTGTGTGTGTGTGTGGTGTGTGATGTGTGTGAGACGAGAGAAAGAAGAGAAAAGAGAGAAGAGAGAGGAGAGAGAGAGAGAGAAGAAGAGAGAGAGAGAGAGAGAGAGAGAGAGAGAAGAGAGAAGAGAGAGGAGAGAGAGAGAGAGAGAAAGAGAGAGAGAGACGCGCATAAAAGGTAAAATGCAGAATAAAGCCAATGACAAATGGCCGAGCGAGTGGACAAGGGGAGGAGCGAAGGCACGACACAGTACGTGCGAGGGAAGTAGTGGGGGGGGTGGGGGGGTTGGGGAAGAGGGGAGGGAGGGAGGAGAGATGGGATGGGAGGGAGAGATGAGGAAGTAGGAAGAGAGGGAGAGGAAGGGTACAGCAGAAGGAAGGGAGAAGGGAGGGGGGGGAAGAGGAAGGAGAGAAGGGAAAAGGGGAATGGAGAAGGGGGGAGAGAGGGAAAGAGGAGGGAGAAGGGGAGGGGGACATCGCAGGGTCATTCAGTGCCAATTTGCACCACGCCAAGTTTCCCGATGGCGATGTGTTAATTACCGGCCACTTCTACACACACCATCATCGCGGCCTCATTATGCACCAAGCTTCAACAACGAACTCAAGCCCTCTGGATGTGTATGGTTGCGGAGGCACACTGAAGGTGGTCACGGCATACCACCATCAAACATTGAAAAAAAATATGATAATCACCTCTCCAATTCGTCGTTTTCCGAGAAAAGGAGAGTGAGAGAGGAGAGAGGAGAGGGGGAGAGAGAGGGGAGGAGGGGAGGGGAGAGAGGAGGGAGAGAGGGAGAGGAGAGGAGAGGAGGAGGGAGAGGGGAGGGAGGGAGGAGGAGAGAGGAGGGAGGAGGGAGAGAGAGGGAGAGAGGAGAGAGGAGAGAGGGAGAGAGAAGAGAGAGAGAGAGAGAGAGAGAGAGAGAGAGGAGAGAGAGAGAGAGAGAGAGAGAGAGAGAGAGAGAGAGAGAGAGACAGACCAGGTTATGGCACCTTATACACAAACACGCACGTACAAACACACACACACACACCTTCAAACGATCAAACAAAACAAACGCGCATCTAAGACACAAAACGTAAAAGGTTAAACGACACGAAGGGGAGAAGAAAAAGAGCGAGCGAGAGACAAAAAAAAAAAAAAATCTACAACCTCTTTCTCAATATTTTGGGGAAAATAGCGGCCCCAAAAAAGCATCAACAGGAGGGTGAAAAATAATAATGCCGACGGAGGATGCTTGTGGCAAACCAAAGCCGGGCGCCTTTATCCTCAGGGCAAAATTGGGTGCCATAAAAGCGACTACCATTAAAGCCGCCTCCAACACTCGTTAATTAAAGCAAGCGGACCGCAATGTGTGTTTGTGTGCGCGGCTGTGCGTGTTTGTTTATGGTTCCTCAGGGGGGGCGACAGGAAGGTCACGAGCTCTGACATAAACATCTCTAAAAACATTACATTAAAGGTCATGCCGGAGTGGAGGAATCCTTGTCAAGGAAGAACATCGGGCGCGCAAAAACACGGCGGAATAAAGGAGCTGTGATGCGACGATGGGAAATGGAGAGAGAAATGGAGGAGGGGAGGAGGAGGGGAAGGGGGAGAGAAAGGCGGAAGAGAAGAGGGAGGGAAGAGGAGGAGGGGAAGGGGAGAAGGGAAAGCGGAAGGGAAGGGAGAAGGGGAGACGAGGAAGGGAGAGGAAGACGCACTAAGGTTGAGGTTTGAGCGAAGGGGATAAAGTAATAATAGGAGCATCAGAGTGTGGGTGTGGCACGCGGGGAAGCGCTTTGGGTGAGGCCTTCCTGGCACTCTCTGCGCCGCCAGCCCGGCTGACACTACAGACACTGTCGACTTCAACAATGCGCCCCCAAAAGCATGAGCGCAATGAACAAGAATACCTAAGGTCGACGGCGAAGAAAAGAAACTAAAGATAAAACCGCCTCCGCCTCCGATCCGACCCCCAGCCCGACCCTGGCTACACGCATCCTCTGTTACCCGAGTGATAAATACCACAGGGTTTTCGAGTAGCACACAGGCGCTGCGGCACGCAGGTCGCGGCGACCGGCCTGCGCCACGCCACAGCACGGACGCCGCCGGACATGCATGGAAATGGCACTAAATTCCATCATTACTCCGAGACAATATGTCAGCCGGACATTTTGAGTGAACGGATCTGGTCAACGTGGGATTGGTTCGAATCACGCTTTGTAAATTGTATATTAAAGTGCGATGGGCATGGAGCGGGAGGGGGACGCACCCCCGGCGGAACGAAAGGCGGAGAGCACCTCGCGCCGCGCTCGAGCATCGCCAAAGCCGTCGTCACGGGGTCAGCCACGGCGCAGGCACTGCCCGCTCCAAGGATTCCTCGTCCTGAGGGCGACCTGACCATAAATCATTGCATGGAAGACGGGCTGCGGGCGCCTGCAGCGCGCGGGTGGGCCGCCCCGATAAATATAGACATACGCACATAGGGTGCAGAGCCCGCGCCCGCTGCGCCCTGAGCTCCAGACACTGCCTGTCCGACAAGACCCCATTCCGGGGCAACAAGCAGGACGGGACGCGTTTTTAAGGCCAACAAAATCGTGGGGTCCCAAACCGGCCCCCCGCCACCGTGCTTTGTGTCCTCGCCTCGGGGGGCCACGACGTTGCCATCAAGGAAACAACGCGGACACACACGCCACAATACGGTCGAAATGCCGGCCGAGTGATTACGCAGCCGCATACTTAGGCGCACCAGGCCATTAGACGAGCAACGTTAGCCCCCACAAGGTCGAAATTACAAGCGCTAACCTTAGGTCGTTAGATGGATCAAAATTAGTATCGATCTAGCGGCGTGTCTGGGTCATATGGTCGGCCTCCTTCCCTTTTCCCAACCTCCCCCAGACCCTCCGCGTCCCTAAAAACGGAATTAATTGATGCTAGTCCTTTTAGTCCTTTCCAAATCAATATGCAATTAAGAATGCCTTTGGAGGGCGCCTGTGAATGCCACCTTTTTGCCGGCTAATGGTCGTGTGCAGACAATAGCCGGGCCATGACGACTTGGTGATTTACCTGCCTGCCTGCCTGCCAGCCTGCCGCTCCCCTCCCCTAAGTCCTCCTCTTCCTTCTTTCCCTTCTCCCTTCCCTTCCCCTCCCTTCCCTTCCCTTCCATTCCCTCCCTCCCCTCCCTCCCCTCCCCTCCCACTCACCTCAAGAACCCCAACCCAAGACCTTTAAGCTAAATTGGAGCAAAACGTCTACATTAGTTTTGAGACGAATATTCGAAATCAAAGACGCATCGAGCATAGCAAACACAAGCCGGTGCAAAGGCGGCGGCGACTCGTTAGCTGAAGGAAGAAAAGAGGGTGGGGAGGGCGGGAAGGATGGGGGGCGGGGGCTGAGAGGGGCTGGGAAGAGTGGAGAGGAGAGGGGACGGGGAGGAAGGGGAGAGAGAGAGAGAGGAGAGAAGAGAAGAGAGGGAGGGAGGAGAGAGAGAGAACGGGAGAGAGGGGAAAACATAAACCTAAGCAGAGGGAAGAGCGAGGATGATGATAGTGGCGATGAAGACAGGGAAGAGTAAACAAAATGAAAAAGGAGGAGAGGGAGGAAGAAAGAAAGAAAGAAAGAGACGCAGACAAGAAGAGAGCTCTCGGTCTCTCCGTCTGGCCAGTGTGGACGCCTCGTTCTCCTGCTCACAAACAATCATTACCACAAGTTGCCCCAGTCATCACATCATTATCTCATACACAGCGGCGACCGAGGAAGTCACATCACACGCGCAAGTGGACACGGCGTCGAAGTGGACACACAGGGATGCTTTTTATCCGCCCTCGCATTCCACCTTCGAGTAGTACAGAGTTTAAAGCGCGCTTTTTAAAAGAGAGTCTGAAGGAGTGATTATTTGTGCTCTCATGTTGTGAGGATGGACGGCCGTGTGATTGAGGGACAGGCATTAGTGCTTGAGGCATGACAGCGTGAGTGCGTGTGGGAATGAGCGAAGGGGCTTGAGTGCCGCGGGTGATTGAGAGATGCGAGCGAGAGACGGAGGCGAGTGAGTGAGCGATGATGGCGAGTGGGCGAGAGAAAGATCGAAACGAGAGAGACGATGAAGACAATGAGTGAGCGAATGAAAGATTGGGCTGCGTGAGCGAGGCACTGAATGAGGCAGTGTGCCAGTCCCGCTGCTGACAGACAGAGCGCGTGCACGACCGCCGAGACTAAGTGTTCTTTGTACGCTGCAGCACAAGGATGCCACGGTGCCTCGAGCCGCACACAGAGCCGAGTTTCAGAGCCACGTGGTTGTGTGTTTGTAGGGGGTTAGGGGGGAGAAGCGTGCGTGCGAAATGAGGGTACATGTTAGTGCGCGCGTGCGTGTTTTTAGTGGGTCTGACATGTGTTTACTGCTCATTCTTTTCTCTCTTCACTACACTCTACATGCTCTTCTAAACCCCTCTATCTCACTTCCTCCGAAAAGCGTTCAGTTTGGGCGAGCAGCGTCCGCGCCCCCGACCTCCCCTGCCAACGCCGTTCATTGCAACAGCATGGCCTAATGACCGGCCAGAGGTGCCAGCCATACCTGCGGCTGTTATTACAACCTCGGCGCTGTCCCCTCGCCCAGCCCCGCCGCGTATCTGCTTACTCGCTCGTGCCCCACCCCCTTCGTGGCCGAGCGGGGCCCCATAGAGACCCCTTTAGCGTCCCTCAAAAGCCTCCTCCCGCCCACAAACGCACCGGACGCCTCATCAAATCCTTCGTTCTAGGGACTCCTCGCTTTGGCCGCGTCGTCCCTTAGCGCTGCACCGACGGCGTCCACAGCTCCTGCCGCCGCGCACGACGAGCCCCACCGCTGGCAACAGGGGCGCCGTGCCCGGTGTGACGCAGGAGCCCCGGCTAATGTATACGGGAGGCAAGGCCGGTGTCGTCGTATCTTGCGCCTCCAATAACTTCCCTGTTATTTACCTGAAGTAGTTAACCGCTCGCCCAGGCTCACTCCTAAATACTTTATAAGTTTTTCAATTACATGCAATTTCCGCAGGACTCATTTCGATTACACTAAATTTTGGACGGAATCAATTCCTACTACAGAAACTGGAGGCACAAACTATTAAACAACGCCATAAATAATTTGCTGATCTCGTCCAGATTAAATTTTTTATGGCAACATAAAATATCGTAGCAATTAGTTACGTGCAAACACGAACCTCCCCCCCCCCCAACCTCCCGAGCCAAGCTTGGGTGATTACGATCCATCCAATCTCTCTCTCTCTCTCTCTCTCTCTCTCTCTCTCTCTCTCTCTCTCTCTCTCTCTCTCTCTCTCTCTCTCTCTCTCTCTCTCTCTCCCTCTCTTTAACCACCATTCTTTCTTAATCCTCTCATCTTTCTGCTGTATACTCTTTCCCATCCTTCTACAATGCAGAATTACCTTCCTCCTCCTCCTCCTCCTCCTCCTCCTTTCCCCTTCCCTTCCCTCTGTAAATAATCCCCATTTCCTGCTCTCTCCAGATTTCCACCTTCCCGCCGACTGGACTTGCTTTTGGCCACTTAATCTCCTTCCATTTTCCATCGCACACCTCGCGTCTCCCACACGCCCTCCACCCCGCGATCCCTCCTCCATCCGTCCCTCTCCTTCCCTCCTCCATCCTTCCCCTCTTCTCCTCCATCCTTCCCTCCTTCCATCCTCTCCTCCCTTCCCTCTCCATCTCTCCTCTCAATCTTCCCTTTCCCCTCCATCCCTCTTCCTCTCCTCCGTCCTCCCCTCTCCTTCCTCCACCCCCCTTCCACCCATTCCCTTCCTTCCTTCCTCCCTTCCCATCCTCCCTCACTTCCTCCTCCTATCTTCCTTCCTCCCTCCTTCCCTCCCTCCTCCCCTCCCCCTCCCTCTCCTCCCCCCTTCCTCTCCTCCCTCCTCCTCCCTTCCTCTCCTCCCCTCCACCCTTCCTCCTTGCCTATCCTTCCAAGGTATTCGCGAGATCTCGGCATAAAAGCCAGGGAGGGCCATTTGCCGGTGGTACGGCGCGGGCCTGTATGACCTGATCTATTAAACTGTTACCACTACTCTCTCGCCTCCGCGTGCCCCTCCCCTCCCTGAAGCACTCGCCAAGGTATACACTTAAATACACACACAACACACACACACACACACACACACACACACACACACACACAATGTACACAGAGACACAGGCACAGAACAGACACGACACACACACACACACACACACACACACACACACAACACACACACACACACACACACACACCACACACACACACACAGACACACACATACACAACACACACACACACATGTACACACAGACACAGATACAAGACACACACACAGCACACACCGGGTTCTGCCCATCCACACTGTTTGAAGACGTCGACGGCCTTGTTAGCGACGCCTCGTATATATCCCCGGCACAAGGAGATGACGACCAACACGCCTGGATCTATGAGATATCCGTGATGGTGCCGCACTCGCGCCTTGCGCCTCCTCTTCCTCTCCTCTGCCCCTCGTTCTCTCCTCTTCCTCCTCTTCTCTTCTCCTCGTCCACCTCTTCTTCCTTCTTCCCTTCTCCCTTCTTCTTCTCTCTTCCTCTCTCTCTTCTTCTTCTCTCTTTCCTCCTCCTCTTTCCTCCTTCCCTCCTCCTCCTCTTCCTCTCCCCTCCCCCCTCCTCTTCTCTCCCCCCTCTCCTCCCTTCCTCTTCCCCTCCTCTCCTCCCCTCCTTCCTCTCCCTCCTCCTCCCCTCCTCCCTCTTCCCTCCTCCCTCCCCCTCCCCCCTCTTCCCCTTCCTCCTTCCTCTTCCCTTCCCCTCCTCCTCTTCTTCCTCTCCTCCTCCTCCCTCCTCCTCCTCTCTTCCTCTTCCCCCCCCACCCCTCCCCCTCCTTCTCTTCTTCCCCTTCCCCCCCTTCCCTCCCCTCCCCTCCCCTTCCCTCTTCTCCCCTCTCCTCTTCTTCCTCTTCCTCCTCCTCCTCCTCTTCTCCTCTTCCGCCTTCTGCTGCCTAGATGTGCTGCCGCTATCACACACCGTTCTTGCACTGCTTGTGGTGATGGTGATGGCGGAGGAAGGAACTGCAATGCGGTGAGGTATGGGAGGGGGGGGGAGGACGCGGCTGGTAGGGCATTTGGGGGACAGAATGGTAGTGAGGATATGTGGAGGAGGAAGGAGGAAGGAAGGAAAGGGAAGAGGAGGAAAGAAGGGAGGAAGAGAAGGATGGAAGAGGAGGGAGAAAGAAAAGAAGAGGGAAAAGAAGATAAAAGAAGAAAGAAGGAGAAGGGGAGGAGGGAAAAAAGGAGAGGAGAGAATGGAGAAAGAGAGGGAGAAGGAAAGAAGGGAGTCCACGGAGGAGAGAAGACAAGGAGGAAAGAACACACACACACAGACACACAAATACTCACACCTACACCACCCCCACACAATCATACCTACACACACACAGCCCCCCCCACCCACACCACCACACTCACACCTACACCCCACCAACCCCACGAAAACCACCCTGCCCAAGCACGAGACGAGGAAGCCCTCCATCGAGCCTTGAAGCTGCAGCGTCTTCCCTCGGCCGACCGCCCGCGTCCCCCCCCAACCCGGAGGTGGCATTTAAACTCGGCAACAATACGCGGCGGCGGATCCTCCTCCGGCGAGCGAGTGCAGGACGTTATCTGGTCGTCAATACTGGCCTTGCAGGACTTCACGACCTTACTGCGCGCCCTTTCGGAGCCTCTCTCTCCTCTTACGAGCTCTTTTTCCATCTCTCTCTCTTTCTTTCTCTCTCTCTCTTCTCTCTCTCTCTCTCTTTCTTTCTCTCTCTCTCTCTCTCTCTCTCTCTCTCTTCTCTCTCTCTCCTCTCTCTCTCTCTCTTCTCTCTCTCTCTCTCTCTTTCCTTTACTCTTCTTCTGTATTTCCTTCCTTTAAACCCCCTTGTCTTTCTTTCTCTTACCTCCTCTCCCTCTCTCTCCTTCCCTCTCCCCTCCCTCCCCTCCTTCCTCTCCCTCTCACTCCCCTTCCTCCCACTCCCTCTCTCTCTCTCACGTAAAAGATTCCATTTAACATTCCATCTCCACAGAGCTTAATATTACAATTTCCATTTCCATCTGCAGCATCTACCAGCATCACCATTCACCTTCACACACACACACACACCCTCGTACAACAGTAACACTGCTGTCCACTTACTTAAAGGGGCATTTCAGTCTACATAAATAGAATTCGCGGGAAAAAAAAAGAGAAAGAGGAGAAAGAGCACAGATCTCCAATTGTGTATTCACCGTTGATAAAAGCCGATTTTACTGGCTTGGGCGAGCGTGCATGTGCGTGTGCGAGTGAGAATGCGTGCGTGCGGGTGGGGTGGGGTGGGTGGGGGGGGGAATCAAAGGGGTGTTGTGCTGGCGGCAACAACAGCGTTCTGGAGACCAGCACTCCGATTCGCTCTAGTGCACCTTTCACGACTCCACCACACCACTGACTACCCTCATCCACGCTCATATACTTTCCACTCCCTCGTCCCCTCCCCCCCTTCCCCCTTCCCCCTCCTCCCCCTTCTTCCTCCTCCTTGCGAACATCTCCTCAAGTGTGTGCTGGGCTGTTTGTGTGTGTATTGTAATTTTAATCTCTCTCTCTCTCTCTCTCTCTCTCTCTATCATTGTGTGTTGTGTGTGTGTGTGTGTGTGTGTGTGTGTGTTGTG
>NW_020869024.1:329056-336008 GCF_003789085.1 Penaeus vannamei | reverse complement strand
AACATACCTACACCCCCCCACCCCCACACCCTACGAAAACCACCCCTGCCCCCAAGCACGAGACGAGGAAGCCCCTCCATCGAGCCTTGAAGCTGCAGCGTCTTCCTCGGCGACCGCCCGCCCCCCCCCCCCCCCACCCGGAGTGGCATTTAAACGGGCAACAATACGCGGCGGCGGATCCTCCTCCCGGCGAGCGAGTGCAGGACGTTATCTGGTCGTCAATACTGGCCTTGCAGGACCTTCATTACGACCCTTACACGTGCGCGCCCTTCGGAGCCTTCTCTCTCTTTCTCTTACTCTCTCTCTCTCCTCTCTCTCTCTCTCTCTCTCTCCTCTCTCTCTCTCTCTCTCTCTCTCTCTCTCTCTCTCTCTCTCTCTCTCTCTCTCTCTCTCTCTTCCTTTTCTTCTTTCCTTCCTGTTAAACCCCTTCTTTCTTTTCTTACCCTCTCCTTTCTCTCTACCCTCTCCCTCTCTCTCCCTCCTCCCTCTCTCCCTCCCTCTCTCCCTCCTCACACCCCCTCTCTCTCACGTAAAAGATTCCATTTAACATTCCCATCTCCACAGAGCTTAATATTACAATTTCCATTTCCATCTGCAGCATCTACCAGCATCACCATTCACCTTCACACACACACACACACCCTCGTACAACAGTAACACTGCTGTCCACTTACTTAAAGGGGCATTTCAGTCTACATAAATAGAATTCGCGGGGAAAAAAAAGAGAAAGAGGAGAAAGAGCACAGATCTCCAATTGTGTATTCACCGTTGATAAAAGCCGATTTTACTGGCTTGGCGAGCGTGCATGTGCGTGTGCGAGTGTGAGAATGCGTGCGTGCGGGGGTGGGTGGGGTGGGGTGGGGGGGGGGAATCAAAGGGGTGTTGTGCTGGCGGCAACAACAGCGTTCTGGAGACCAGCACTCCGATTCGCTCTAGTGCACCCTTTCACGACTCCACCACACCACTGACTACCTCATCCACGCTCATATACTTTCCACTCCCTCGTCCCCCCCCCCTCCCCCTCCCCCTCCCCTTCCCCCTTCTTCCTCCTCCTTGCGAACATCTCCTCAAGTGTGTGCTGGGCTGTTTGTGTGTGTATTGTATTTTAATCTCTCTCTCTCTCTCTCTCTCTCTCTCTCTCTCTCTCTCTCTCTCTCTCTCTCTCTCTCTCTCTCTGGTGTGTGTGTGTGTGTGTGTGTGTGTGTGTGTGTGTGGTGTGTGTGTGTGTGTGTGTGCATTGTGTGTGTGTGTGTATGTGCATGCATAGTGGTGTGTGTATGCGTGTGTGTAGAATATATACGTTAACATATCGATAAACACTTTAATTAGTTACTCCTCCGCTTCTCTGCTTTCAGGTCTGACCCAATATCTTCCCCAAGCAGGAGGAACGAAGCAGAAGGAAGAGGAAACGGAGACTAAAGGATAGTGGGCGATGGAGAGGAAAGCAGAGAGAAAAAAAAAAAATAAACGGATAATAAATAAACGACAAAGGATCAAACAAAATAAAAAAATTGGGAAATAAACAAAATAGGAAGAAAATAGGAGAAATTAGAAATAAAGAGGAAATGGGGGAATAGAAAACGGGGTAGAGGAGGGGGGAGGGAGGGGGAAGGGGGAGGGCATAACACTAGCACCCCATTTCAACCCTTATTCGGCATTCGCACAAACTTTCCCCCCACCCTACCCTCTCTCCTCCCCCCGCCCCCACCTCCCAACCATACGTAATTAACCCCACCAGACCCTACCCTGCTATCAATGCGCTTCCGTCGAACACTGGAAACTGGAACCCCACCCCCTCCCCCTCTCCCTCCCTATGCCTCGCCCCTCGCCCCCCCCCCTCCCCCCTCCCTCCCTATGGCCTCGCCCCCCTCGCCCCCCCCCTCCCCCTTCCATCCTCTTACCCCTCCTTTTCCCCTCTATCATCCCTCTTACCCTTTTTTTCCCCTCCACTTCCATCCCCTTCCATCCTCTTCCACCTCTGTTTCCGCTTCCCTCTTCGACTCCCTTTATCCCCCCCCCTTCCAACCCCACTTAACCCCCTCCCCTCCTACTCTTCCATCCTTCCTCCCACCTCCTCCCACCCACCCCACCCCACCCCACCCCCCACCCCCTACGCCCTCATTAGGAAAATGGAGTCTTATATTTAGTAATAAAATCAATTTTCTCGCCGCCCGTGAAGAAGAGGAAGACCTAAAAATACAGATGAAAACGTGAAATGTAGCAAAAAATGAAAAAAAAAAAAATAAAATAAAATAAATAAAAAATAAATAAATAAATAAATAAATAAAAATAAAATAAATAAATAAATAAAAAAAAAAAAAACAAAACAAAACACAGAAAAGGTAGAAAATCCAATAATCAAGAGAATAAAAAATAGAAAAAAACAAAAAACAAAAAACAAGGGGAGAGGAAAGCGAAATGAAAGGCAAAGGCCGGAAGAGGGGAGAGAAGAGGGAATGGAAAAGAGTGTATGTATGGGAATGAAGAGAGGAAAAGGGTAACAGGCAAGGGAGGAGGGAGGGAGGGAGGGAGGGGGAGGGAGAGGAGGAGAGAGAGAGAGAGAGAGGAGGAGAGAGAGAGAAGAGAGAGAGAGAGAGAGAGAGAGAGAGAGAGAGAGAGAGAGAGAGAGAGAGAGAGAGAGAGAGAGAGAGAGAGAAGAGAAGAGAGAGAGAGAGAGAGAGAGAGAGAGAGAGAGAGAGAGAGAGAGAGGAGAGAGAGAGAGAGAGAGAGAGAGAGAGGGGTTGGAGGGGAGAAAGGATACAGACAAGCGAGGGGAGAACGAAAGGGGAGAAAAGAGAGGAACAACAGAGAACGTGAGGGACGTGCCGTGGGGGGGGGGGGCGTACCGGGGGAGAGGAGGAGAAGGGGAGGAGGTTGAGGGAGGGAGGGGAGGGGGGGAGAACAGGGATTGTAGGGAAAGGGGACAAATGGCGATGGCTTAATTCAAAATCGATTTAATCTGTCCATCATTAATCAACATTTATACACGATTTTTACCATTTTTACGGCAGACGCGGATGTTAAAATGCCACCCGTTTTTTTGCGTTTCAAACACAGAGATCATAATAATATCCGACGAAATTATTCAATATGCAATTTCTTTCAAATCGGACATACCGTAAATATTTTGTAACTCCCTCCTAAATGGCTAAATGCAATTGGAGCAAAAAATGTTGCCCAGGTGTCACACGACTGACATGGCGGGGGGGGGGGGGGTTCGGTGCATACGGGGTGTTCCGGCGAGGTGTACCTGATACACCGGTGGCAGGGAGGTGGCAGGGGGAGGCAGAGAGGCAGGGAGGGAAAGGAAGGAGTAAAGAAAATCTCTCTCTCTCTCTCTCTCTCTCTCTCTCTCTCTCTCTCTCTCTCTCTCTCTCTCTCTCTCTCATCCTGCAACACCACACACACACTTACATTTGCACACACACGAGCAACAGTACACATACACTCTCAGTAACAAAAACAAGCCACCGACATCATACCAGTGCCAACAGTGCCAGCAACAGCGGCACTGACCGACAAGACCCACTTCCCCGGCGACTCGCAGGGGTGACAGGCGGCTCCGATCCCCCTTCCGGCACGATCGTCTCACGGCTAAAATGCCAGATGACATCCACTGCGTCACTGGGCCCGTTCCTCTTCGGGCTAACGGTGAAAATCAACCGAGCACTGCTGCTGCTCTTGGCGAAAGGAAGGCTCTCTGTCTCTCTCTCTTTTCTTTCTTTCTTTCTCTTCACTCTCTCTATCTCTCCCTCTCATCTTTCTCCGTCTCTTTCTATCTGTTCCTTCCTATCTCCAATCTCTGTCTGTCTGTCTGTCTGTCTGTCTGTCTCCCTCCCTCTGCCGGAGGTGGAGGCACGCCACATTACTGCCAGCGCCCCAACATAAAACTGTTGCTTCAATTATCACCTACAACATCAACAACATCCAGGCGGTCAGACGGACGGCTACTGACGGACCGACGTACGACTTGTAATGATAAGCAGCGACTACCCGCAATTAAAAGCGGAAAAATGCAAATTAGTTCAGCGGCCGGCATAATTATTACGTGAGCACTGGATCGGCCGGCGCGCGTTTACCGTAGCAGTTACCGGCCGTTGATGGAAGGCTGTATGGGCTGCACACCTCATTCCCGCTCTCCAAACGCCGCCGTTTCTCTGGCCTGTGCATAGGAGATGGGAAGGGAAGGGAAGGGAAGGGGCGGATCGGTTTAAGTCAAATGCTCCATTCCCGGGATCAGGGTTTTCGGGGCCCCCCACGCACGGAATGGCGCGTGGCCGATGCTCCCTTCACTCCGCCAGTCAGCGCGAGAGCGAGGGAAGCCCGAAGAAGGATTCCGACGCCCTCCTCGAAAGCCTGCGAGTCGTTTCAGGGCGAGGGGGGGAATCGCAGGTGGCTTACACTGGGCGGGAAGGAATGGGAAGTGTAGGTGTTGTGCCCTTAGAGTGGCTTTTACACCCTTAGAGACATTACCACTGTGTGTCAAACCGGACACTTGACACTTTTGGAAACAAGTCCCTTAAGGTGGCTTTTATGGGGATGACACGGTTTAAAACGTTTAAAAATGTCCCACGAGGTGACTTCCATCGGGAAGGCTAAACGTTTAGATGGGACTCCTCGAAGAACTAAGACAAAAAGCCGTATCGCTATCGCCAGTTTAAACCCCCGGCCCGAGGATGAAGCCCAGCGGTCGACCTTGCGGGACTCAACAGCAAGCGCCGTGTTATTCGAGGGATGTATTGGAGTGTCTGTATCATTACACGTCTGTGTCTGTGTCTGGCGGGCTGGGTCGGGGCGCGCGCACAATCAGGGGGAAGAAATAAGAGGTACGTCGAGATAATTACCACGAGGGCGGGGCGGGGTTGGTCCGTGGCTGCCATTGTCTGGGCACAAATACCCCCGCCTGTCCGCCAAATGTGCAGCTTTCAACCGGTGTGACACGGCCATCCCCGCGCCCGTCAGCCCCTTCCCGAGCCCACGCCTACCCATATCCCCCTTTCCCAACCCGCCGCCCGCCCTTAGCCTATTGCTTTGCGCCCGCCCTCAGCCCAGCCCTACCCATATCCCCCCCAACCCGCCAATCCCAACCCCCTTCGCAAGCCCTCAGCCCGCCGCTTCCCGCCCTTTTTACCCAAAGCCTATTTCCCAACCCCTTCGCAAGCCCTCAGCCCTTTCCCCAAACCCCCCATCCTCCGCCTCTTACCCAACCCCTCGTCAGCCCTCAAACCTCAGCCCAACCCACGCCCCTCAAACCCCCACGCCCGCCCTCAACAACCCCCTTCGCAAGCCCTCAGCCCCTTCCCTAACCCACACCCTCAGCCGCTTCCTCAACCTCTTCTCAACCCAACCCGATCGTCCATACCCTTCTTGCGTGGCTGCTTGCAATCGCAGTCATTTTTCAACCTCCCTGACACGGGTCACACTAAGCCTACAAAGCCAAACGACACAATTCATTCTGGATAAAAAACAAACAAACAAAAAACAATGGCTTCTAACCCCCCTCCCCTCAAAAAAAAAAAAAAAAAAAAAAAAAAAAAATCTTTTTAAAAAAAAAAAAACCTCCGGAGAGAGCTGAACTTGGTGTCATTCCCAGATCGATTCTAATGCCGAATTTCGTGTCCGTCCCGCGTCCTCCATCATCCTATTTCCTTCCCCAAACGCGAGTCACGGCGCAAGGCTTGTTTCTGAACCCCCAAATAACACGCTGCCTCCGCAAAACAAAAGCGTGTCAGGCAAAACACATACAGCGCAGAGTGACACGTTCAAATAAATTCGTGGTATGCTTATATATATATTTTTTTCCTTCTCGCTCTACGACACGTTTCATAAATTCGTGATATACCCGTGTATTCACGCTTTCCCCATTGTATTTTTACAAGTCGCAAAGCATTCGCAGTTATTTTTTCGCGTGTGAAAAGCGTGGCCAGAGTACAAGGTGTCCGAAATATATACTCTCGAAGTCGCGCTGCATTCATGGATTTTCAATATATGCAAAGTGCCCCAATCCATGCATGTTGTCCCAATACACGCATGCATGTCCCAGTACACGCAGGGGGAGCAGCCGAGTCTGAGCTCAATGGCAAACATGCAAAAGAACAGTTTATGTGCGAGTCCATAAATATTGTCGGTACATAATTTAAAATAGCCTCAGTGCCCCCGCCTCCGCCTCCTCCTCCCCCCCTCAGGCGACGAGGAATCACCCGCCGCACACATCAATAATTCCCGCACTAAGACCACGTCCGGCAAGTCACCTGGCCGCGCGGATTCTATTTATGCAACACTTGTAGCCCGCGGTGATACATGGGAGGAATACGCGCGCCGCGAGGAACCACCCCGTCGCTCTTCCGTTCCAGAACATACTCTGAATAGATAAAGGTGGCAAAAAATCCCGTAAGCACAGCCGTCCCGCGCCCTCGCACTCACGTATGCCCCGTAATAGCTCTCCATCAAACTTATCGTCACGGTAGACAGAGACAAAACACCCTCAAGCAGCGGTGGCCTTGCATTATGCTGCTGTCATCCTCGCCGAGCGTCCGTCACCCGCCGGCGTCGCGCAAGATAATGACGTAGAGACGGCGAATAAATCCCCGGGCCCCTCGACCCCCGACAAAAAGCAAGGGGCAGAGACGGCCATCCATCTTGGAAAGTACAGGTGCCACCATCTTCCCCGCGCTCCACCGACGCCGCCGCCTGCATAAGTTATGGTGTCGCGGTGAGAACGACGCCCGCGAAGCCCGCTGCCAAACACACCCGACTACACCGCACTCCGCCGCCGCTCATGCATGCTGTCACCGGGAATAACGGTCGAATCTGTCTCTCCTCCACTGCGGGGCTCTTCGCACGGTTCGGCCCGATCAACCCCGCTACCGACACCTTGCCATTCATTGTCAAGCACTGACACCAGCCCGAAAAGATTACCCATACTCACTGCACTCACCGTATACTTTTCCCC
>NW_020869024.1:306556-324056 GCF_003789085.1 Penaeus vannamei | reverse complement strand
ACGTGTCTGGAATATCTTTAAATCCATTTGTACGACCCTGGGTAAAAAACACGTGTCGGTCCACCTCCTTATCTGCGATTCGCTATTTCGAATAATCTTTCCTCCCCCGGATATTCTGCCCGAAACGCGAATTCGGCCCCAAAGAGAAATCACCGAATGACCCCACGCATTCGCATTCACAACGGCAGCCTACTTCCTGTCTACATACACGAAATACACAGAACGGCAATTTCAAGCATATCACACACACACACACACACACACACACACACACACACACACACACACACACACACACACACACACACACGCACACACACACACACACACACACACACACACACACACACACACACACACACACACACACACGCACACACACACACACACACACACACATCACATCACAACACTTTCGAACCGAGTGGCCACACCTGCATCTACAACGAGAGCTGACACACGTTATCAATTCCCTACAAAAAAAAAAGAAAGAAAGAGAGAAAGAAAATCGAAGAACAACACTAAAGCTGGCCTCTCTCCTTGCCTATTCCCTCTGGCAACAAATAAAGGTTTTAAGGACTGGCGTAATCCGACACGGTATGGTATGGGCATTCTGCGTACACCGACATACCGTATCCGAGGCCCCAAATATCGCCGACCATGCAATAAAACGATATTAAGAGCTACCGATGCTTTTATCACCGGCATCAAGCATTACAAAAGCAATTATTAATGCTAATTCACACTACAAATAAATAAATAAATAAATAAAACGCAAGGACGGCGACGCAGAGCATACCAGAACGCAACGTAATAGTAATGAGCAAAAATAGACTTAAAACGCACCGCGCTCCACAGCAATAACAAAGAGATACACGAATACGCATGATCATGAGAATAACACTAACAATATTCGCAAATGTTACTACAACCCTTTTATGTCCTTTTCAATATACCTAATCTTTCCTACTCTGTTCTGATCATACTAGGCATTAGTTGCAGCGTTTAATTATCTATTGCAGGAGTAAAGGATACAAATACGAATTCAACGAATAATAATAATAATAATAACACAATAATCAGCGTGCAACAAAACACACAGGCAGCAGCATTAATCCATTACCGGACGCTAAATATACTCAGCCCTATAATCAGATTACATATCAAATATTAATGATAAAAAAGGAAAAAAAATGATGCAACCGCAATCCAGAATCGATAATCCCTTTGTATCATTTCCTGACCAGAGCGGCGTGTGAATATTAAAAATAATAGAGAGAGAGAGAGAGAGAGAGAGAGAGAGAGAGAGAGAGAGAGAGAGAGAGAAGAGAGAGAGAGAGAGAGAGAGAGAGAGAGAGACAGAGAGAGAGAGAGAGAGAGAGAGAGAGAGAGAGAGAGAGAGAGAGAGAGAGAGAGAGAGAGAGAGAGAGAGAGAGAGACAGAGACAGAGACAGAGAGAGAAAGAAAGGAGAGGGAGAGAGAGATGAGAAACAGAGAAACAGAGAATAGAGATAGAATAGAGAAGAAAGAGAAGAGAAAAAAGAGACAAAACAACAACCAAACACGGACATCGCCTCCGGGACCGCCCCTCCGCCCGGCCACTGACACAGCACGTACATCATACATGTTCCCGTACACACACACAAGCGGTTGAAACTGACAGTGATGCTGGTCGCGGCGATGAAGAAGCGCATCCCGGCGTGAAATGATTCCGGTGCGCCGTGACGGTCATAGATGGAGGCTGGGGTGGGGGGGTGGGGTAGGTGGGGGTGGGGGGAGGGGTGGGGTGGAGGTGGGGGAGGGGGGGACAAGGGTGGGGGAGGAGGTGGGGGGGGGAGGGGGGAGGGAGGGGTGGGGGGGGAGGGGGAACGTAGGGGGGGGGAGAGGGACGTAGGTGGGGAGGAGGGACGTAGGGGTGGGGAGGAAGGGAGGGGTGGAGATAGGGGAAGGGTTGAGGTAGGGAAGGGGTGGGTGGAGGCAGGGTGGAGGTAGGAGAGGTGTGGAGGTAGGAAAGGAAAGAATGAGGGGGCAGGTAGGAGTACAAAGATTTAAGGGGGGGGGAGGGGGAAGTGGTGTCGCCGATCTACGTTCCACCGCAAATATGACATAATCCGCCGGAAGCAGGCAAGTTCCTCCTCCTCCTCCTCCTCCTCCTCCTCCTCGCCGAGCTGCAATACGCTTGAAAATTACGTCAACCTAGAGAGCCTGGATTGCCGTCAGGGTCTGCGAGAGAAGGTGCGTGCGCGCGCGTGCAGATCAAACCCCAAGGTAAATGACACGGAAGTCCAGAATTACCTCTCGCAATTCACAAATAAAAATAAAAATAAAAATAAAATGAAGAAAAAAAAGAAAAAATAAAGAGAAAAAAGACACAGAAAAAGAAAAGGAAAAAGAAGAAGAAGAAGAAAAAAAAAAACGACAACTCAAGAGAGTGGTCGCAGCCTCAGGCCCTGCGACTTCCCTCCGCTGGCACTCGGCACTTGGCACTCGGGGCACAACGGCGCGTCTCCCCAACACATCGCGCGGATGAAGGGGACTTATCAGCCAGCATCGGCCGCGCCATCAATCCACGGAGACAACAGCGACCGGAAGAGGCTGGCGGGGTTGGGGAGGGGAGGGGAAGAGGGGAAGAGGGAGGGGGAAGGGAGAGGAGAGGGGGGGGGGCTACATCTTACAAACGGAGCGGTAATGAGGCGATGTGGAGGGGGAGGGAGGGAGAGGAGAGGGGGGGGAGGGAGGGAGGAGGGAGGAGAGAGAGAGAGAGAAGAGAGAGAGAGAGAGAGAGAGAGAGAGAGAGAGAGAGAGAGAGAGAGAGAGAGAGAGAGAGAGAGAGAGAGAGAGAGAGAGAGAGCAAGAGAGGAGGAATCAACACCCCACGAAAGAAGAATGGCAATTCACGAAAAGAGAGGGAGGGGGACACTGGGGATTAGAACCAGGGGAGGGAGGGAGGGAGGGAGGGAGGGCACATCAAGTCGAAATCCAACGATTGGAGAACGAAGAAGAGACGACAAGAGAGGAGGAAGAACGGAGGAGGGTTGGGGGGTGCCACCACACCCCGACCGGAGAGGAAGCGAGGCACCCACACGCTACGACCGGAGAGCCAAGAAACGAGAAGAGAGGTGGGGTAGGGGTAGGGGGTAGGGAAGGGGGACGCACAGACACCTTCCGCCCATCGCTCGCCGCCCGTGCCCGCCCCCCCCCCTCGCCGCGGATCTCACACCTGCGCGCTCGCTCCCCGTGTCCCCCGAGTGCGAAATGACGGGTGATGAGCCAAAAAAAAAAAAAAAAAAAAAAAAAAAAAAAAAAAAAAAAAAAAAAAAAAAAAAAAAAAAAAGGTGTTCCCATATGATTATGACTCAATAACATCCCTAGATCCGATCTCTCTCTCTCAGCCCCATTATCCGCAAAACAATTATGCCGGCCACTTACGGGGCTTTTTTTTTTCGCAAGGTCATAATGTAAATTAATCAAAACCATTAGCTGGTAGCGGCCGTCGCGTCGGCACCCTCATCCCGCCTCGCCGACCCGTAAATCTTCATATCGGTTAAAAAGTGATCCGACCGGTGGACTTATTTTCGTCTCAGCGGCCGACGTAACTCAGCCCGCACCATTCATTTGCCTCAAATTGCGCCGGCATAATGACCGCCGACTCTGGCTCTGACGCAGGGCGCACACGTCGGCTCACCCGGGCTACTTGCGGCGGCTACTTGAAATGAACTACTTACGGTGGGTTACTTATAATGGGCTGCTTACGGTAGGTTACTTACAATGGGCTGCTTACGGTAGGTTACTTAGGCTTATGGGGGCTGCTTACGGTAGGTTACTTATAACGGGCTGCTTCCGACGGCCTACTTACAACAGGATGCTTACGAAAGGCTACTTACAGCGAGCTACTTACAACGGGCTGCTTAAGACGGCCTACTTACAACAGGATGTATACGAAGGACTACTTACGGAGGCTTCTTACCAAGTTCCAGTCTGCCTTGTTTTTCAAAGCGTCTTAGGCAAGTTATCAATGCCTTGGGATTTCTCTTTTTATTTCCTTTTTTTTCTCATGTTGCTTATGCGAGCAACGTTATCATTTGCATGCTTGCTGTCAAAAAAAAAAAAAAAAAAAAAAAAACAACCTTGAGAGAACCATGAAAAAATCGAAGTAAATCAACAAGACAAAGAGAAGGAAACAAGCCAGAAAAAAATCCCCTTGCGCCCCCCCCCCCCCCGATCAAGCGGCGATCGGGGCCGAAGCGGAGCGCAGTCGGAGGCGCAGAAGGCCGCGCAAGAGCCGCCACCTCCGCCAGCCTCTCGTGACGTCACCGGCGACCGAATTTTACAAGGACATAAAATACAACGTCTTCATACGTCGAGCTTCGTGCGGATGATTTTACAAATAGCTTTATGGGACGTTTAATAGATTCTATTGGTTATTTATGGCCGCTATGCGCGTTGTCATGTCAGCATGCCAAACCAAGATTTAGGGCTATGCAAATCAAGCTGATAATGAGTGGCAACAGCGTACCCACTACCTGGTCGTGGCACCACGGGCTCCAGGTAACAGCTAACGACCCGCCCGGCCACGACCCCTGATGTAACTCATCCGTGCCCAGGCCACCCCGCACGACCCGCAGCCAGCCGCCCGGGCACGCCCTGTAATGGCGAACCTTCCCTAAGGAAAGGTTCTCCCGGACCACCATTACACAATCCCCACCGCCGCCGCCGCCATCACCATAATTATATATATCTTAATCATCAACAGAATTTCCATTATCAGCCCCATCAGCGATCATCTCCACAATCACCATCATTCTCGCCACAACCAGGTCCCACTCTCCCCCGACGGCCGAGCGTCAGCACCAGTCATCGCCGCAGCCCCGCCGCCATCGCCGCCGCAACCCGCTTCTTAACAATGTAACTCCGAGCCAGTCCTAACAACACAAATAACTCCGACACAATAACAATCAAACCAATAACCCGCTGAATGACGCCAGGTTCTGGGAAGCGAGACGAGCGCGGCCTCCAGGTGAGGCCTGAGGGCGCCGCAGCCCAGTAAGGCAAGGGCTGGCCAGGGTGCAACCTTCGGCCACGGCCTCCCCAGGGACGGCCTTTCCCTCGTGGGAGCTCTATGGCGAACGGCCCTAACTGCTGTCACTCCACGCGGCGACCATGCCTCTGGGTTTAAAAACTAAGAGTATTAGTAGCTGCAGTAGGATTAGTAACATTTAGTGCGGCCTTTCGCATGGCTCTCCGCGGCATGGCTCGCACGCACTCGCGGCGGAGCTCCGGCCCCAGCGCGGCCCCCTCGAGTTCGGGCCACACCAGGTGCGGTCCCTGCGGCGAGGGGCCTTCTCGTGTCGCGCCCAGACAGGTGAGCCTGGCCGCCGGCGAGCGAGCAACGCGCCCATTAGAGACCAAGATCAACCAACAACCACCATCTCCGCCGAAGATAATGGCCCGAAATATTGGCACAGGTAATAAGGCTCGCACCGGCCGCCCTGTCCTCCTGCGCGACCCGCCACTTGCGCCCGACGCCCGCGACCCTCTCGCCGCGCCGCCGGGGAGGAGGCCGGCCCGAGGAGCGCCTCCCCGGGGCTTCCGTCGGGGCCGCTTTGCATATTCCGCTACTAAAGCCGCGGATTTATATGTTCGTTTTTCCATATTACTTAGACCGAAAGAAACCGAGAGAAAAACAACGAAAGTCTTTACATATTCAGTCCATGAAGAGGGCCATGACACTAAACTGTAATATTTTGGCTTTAGCTTCAAAAACCTTATCTCTACAAGTTTCGTAACGCACATCAAGTTTTAACTATATATATCATTTTTTTCAGCATACAAGCTATCTCGCGCCACACAAAAAGAACAAAAAATATGTACGGGTTTTTGTCGTTGTGAAGTCGGTAACTTTTTTACATTTTATTTTTTGCTCTTACATGGACACGCCCATGCGCACGCGCGCCTGTATATGCGTATGTATATGCGCCGGCCTACGTGCCTGCACGAGTGAGAGAAAGAGAAGGCTCCATAAGTAATAACAGAGCGCCAAGTCCCGTAAAAGAGACGAGTACAAAACATGCAGGAGTAACAAGGTTATGCACGTAAATCAGTCAACAGTCCAGCAAGCTGCCATCAATCATGTGCCACGGTGGGACACGCAGCTGACTGACACCTAAAGACACCATCATTCAACATCCACTCATGAAAATGGATCACCATCACGGCCATTACAATTTCTACATCCTGACAGGCCGGGTCCACTCCAATACATAACGTCATACATTCTGCACGGCTTCCAACGAAATTGCATCGCAGGGCTCGCGTCTAAATCCACTTTTCTTATGTACATGGATCAGCGTCGGTGACAGCTGCCCCTCCCTCCAACAGGTGAGTGCGATGGGGGGATAGGAGGGGGCGGAGGAGAGCAGGGACGGTGAGGGGGGAGGGGGGGGTGACAGGTGAGGCCGATGCTATAAATCACCGAGCCTACAGGCCTACAGGAGCCCGGACAGGGATGACGCGCCCGCCCGGAACCCAAAGCCCCTATTACAGCCTCGCCGCCCTCTCATTAGAGCGACAACGCCTATAGGCTAAGTACAGCCGTGGCACACAGCCCGACACTTGCTACCTCTGCTTGCACGCCATCCCACGCCCGCCGCGGTAACACAAGAAAGATGGATGCGACGTCGGCCGCAATTGTGTCGTCCCGTGGCGTCGGCCGCTGGCACCGCGCGGGGCCGCCGCCCTCCTAACTAGCGTCCCGCTGCCTCTCTTCTGCTTCTGCTAACTTCATTACGCGCGTGAATGGCGGAGCGTCGCCTCATCTGTCCTACTGCCGGCCCTCGCATTTCCCGCCGGTTTTTATTCCCTCTGTGGGAGAATCCGCACCAAAGGCATTCCGATAACATGCCGCGTCTGAACAGCTGAGTAAAACCGAGCCACGCCAACATTCGCGATAAAACATTTATCAAAAACAATTCCATCAGCTGTTACTGTCTGTAATCTGTAATAACTGGAGTTGCCCCTTCATTGACGGCGTCCCTGCTTCCCTCCCCCCACCCCCCCCCCCCCGCGCGTCCGTTCTCATGGCCTAATAGAGAGGACACAACACCGCCCCCCTCCCTCCCTTCCCCCTTAAACACCTTCTCTCGTATTACGTTCCCTCAGCTTCCCGCTCGTATTACACGAACTCGTTCACTTCCCGCTCGGATTAAGGACACTCGCTTACTTCCTGCTCGGATTACCCGGACACTCGTCTCCCGCGCCCTGCTTCCTCCCTCCCTTCCCTTCCTTCCCTTCTTCCCTTCCCCCCTTTCTTCCCTCCCCCTCCTCCTTCCTTCCCTTCCCCCCCCCTTCCCCCTTCCCCCCTTCCCCTCCCCTCCCCTCATCCTCCCCTTCCCCTTCCTTCCCCCCCCCTTCTTCCCCCCTCTTCCTTCCTTCCCCTCCCTCCCTAAACTGCAGACAATCCCTCAAATCTCGGAGCACGCACTCCCTCCCCTCTCAGATTACGGACAACCCCGCACACAACACTAATTCCCTTCGTCCTGATGTTACGGGCTCCACAGATTACAAATATCCGCCTCCCTTTTCCCCCCTCTCCCTCTTCTTTTCCCAGTCCTTTTCCCCCTCCCTCCCTTTTCCCTTCCCTTTCCCCCCTCCCTCCCTTTCCCTCTCCTTTCCCTCCCTTTTCCCCCCCCCTCTCTTCCCCTTTTCCCTCCCTTTTCCCTCCCTTTCCTTTTCTACTCCGAACTCTGAATCCGAGGAAAGAGAGAGAGAAGAACAGAAAAGAGAGAATAAGAAGAGAGAAAACGGAAAAGAGAGAATAAGAAAAGAACAGAAAATGGAGAATAAAAGAGAGAACAGGAAAGGGGGAATAAAAAGAACAGAAAATGGAGAATAAAAGAGAAGAAAGAACAGAAAAGGGAGAATAAAACAGAGGGAACAGAAAGGGAGAAAAAAAAAGAAAAAAAAAAAAAAAAAAAAATGAATACACAAAAACAGATATACAAATAGCTACAACAGAAATTGTGATTAAGACAGACTGTGCTAGAGCCAGAGTCAGATAGAGAGATGGGGGAGGGGAGGAGGGGGAGGGGGGGATATCATTTGTTCTGTCATAAACCATCAAGCGCAAGTATGAGCGATGAAACTCATCCTTGCGCCCCTCCTCCTCCTATCTGTGCTACACTCACACTTGAACCTGTTTACGCAGCGCCAGAGAAGACCTCCTCTCGCGAGTCCCCGATGACTGACTGCAACCCGAAGGCGCGTCCAAAAATACCCGCCATCCCCGCTCGGTCGCCCACGGCACCACCGGATAAATCACAATTGGGTAAAAGCCGCTTATTCAGTAACTCGACCTGCATCAATAATACCCACAAATCTCCGAGACGGATCGCCTCCCGGCACTTATCTTTAATTGTAATCAAAATATAGGTGTTCGAGGCCGGTCGAGATTAACGGCGGTGGGGCGCATTAATTGCAATATCAAGGGCGCGGAGGTTCATTAGCCCAGCGGGAGCGAGGGGACCGACACAGGGCGCGGGGCGTCGGCCTGTCAGCCTGACAGCCTCGCCGCGGGGGAACCTTGCACGCGTTTCGATCCCCGCCTCTTTTTTTCTCTCCCTCGCTCGCTTTTTTTCCCGGCACGAGCATGGCAGGGGCGTGCACGTCATCGCGTCGAGGACTTCATTATCGCGACGCCGACACCTCGCCCGTGAGACGCGGGCGGCGGGCGTGGGAGCGACGCCTTCGCAAGTACAGCCTCGCCGTCCACTCGACGTGCATCCGAGTTCACACTAGATCGCCCAGCGTTCACTTGGTAATTTCTGCGTCCGGTGCGGCAAGGCGTTCACCTCGCGCGCTCGCGTCTCGAAGGCAACTTCCCACACGCTTCCGATGGGAGGCAGATAACAGATAAAATAAAGAGGAAATGAAGCAACGCACTTACTCTGTCTGCTTCTCCATCGGGAATAACAACGTACCTGGAAAGACAGATTGCACAATTAATCGAAGAACTTACAGAAACATATTACAATACATGTAAACAAATGAGTGACCCAATATTAACCATAATTCCTTAAATTAACCCAATGAACACAAGTCCCTGAACCACACAAATGTTCCCTCGGAAATTACGAAGGTGAACAGTGCACCCAAGGACCGTAACTTTATCATGCCATTTAAATTGACTGGATTTCGCATATTCGTAATAAAATAACCCCCCTCCCCCTCCTAAAAAAAACAGCCTCAAAAAAGCACAAGGGAAGGGGGTGAGGGGTGAGGGAGGAGAGGGGGGAGGGAGCTGACATAGCAGTCAAGGTTTCTAAATAATGACGGGAATTCGGGGCTAGAAATATATTCCCACAGTCGACGCGCGCGAGGCAGGGCGCGCCGACGGCCCGATAGCGGGAGCGCCTCGGAACGGATAGGAAGTCGTAATGAGCGAAGCCGAAGCCGAAGCCGAGGACCTGGCCGGCCGTAGCTCTTATTTCCTCGCGCGGGTTCGGACGCGGCGCGGGGGACACGATACGTAGCGAGGGGGCCAAGAGGAGAGGGATGTGGAAGACAGCTTAAGTAAGTGCCGTCCTCCGAGTCGGGGGTGGGGGAGGGGGTGTAAAAGGCGTGGGTTTCCGGCCAAGCAGGAGGGGGGTCGCTGTGGGAATGAAGGGGGTGGGGGTGGGGTGGAGATCAGCGTTGAAGCGTGGCGACAACATGGGGATTGTACCTGGTGGGTGGGTGGGGGGTTTACTACGTCCCCTCCACCCTACCATCCAGTACCAACTACCCCACCCCTCCCTCCACCTCCGCCCACCCCTCTGCCAAACATTAATACTATTTACAATCCTAATCTTGAGAAGTGCGTTGTGCCAATCTTCTTTACCGGCGCTACGAACCGCGAGGTCATTGAAGACATGCTAAAATATCCCAATTACCGGTAATTCGCTATATTTACCCTTCAGTAATTGTCAAATAATCCCCTCATTTTCTTAAATAACTCTGGGTTCACTTACACTAATAACAATCCTTCTTGTGAAATGTCTCAAGCTAAGTGCAATCTTCTAAACTAAAATACAACTCCGGGATATAATGGGGGCAGTAATTACAGCGCTGTCGTCGCCGCGCTGGAAGCCCTGCTACTATGCACTCGGACACTCCGGCTGAAATATGGACCACTTGACTATTCACTCCGAGGCCTTCCTCGCGTGACCCTTTCCCACGAACCCGTCTCGTGAACCTCGGCGGAACCAGGTCACAGCGGCAGCAATACCGATGATATAATAAAATGTATCTTGGGGGTATCTTCATGGCACGGCACTGGCAGCCCACGAGTGCCACCGCGACCAGAGCTCCCACGGCACCACAGCCGCCCCCGCCGCCCACAGCCGCCGCCAAAAAGGCCCACAGCCTCCCCACCGCCTCGTCGTATCCATCATCGCAAATGGCCCGCCATCCACCCGCCCTAATTAATTACCAATCAAATCCATCTCACCTTAAATGGGCGTCGATGTAAAGCCATGATTGATTGGGGTTGATATCGATACTCAAGACGAGGGCAGGCGCCCCGGACGCCCCCGGGGCCGCGGCGAGGCAGTGACAGCCGCCCTCTCGTCACAGACTTTACTCCCGGCGCGAGGGCGAGGAAAGCCCCGGCGACTTGTTACGAGACGCGGACGTCACGGCGACGACGCAAGACTTCCACTCGCACAATCAGGAGGAGCGTTCGGCGGCGCGCGGATATTTATAGAAGGATAGCCCGAATCAGGGGATGAAGGAGCGGGATTACCAGCGCGCAGAGGCAAGTGACGAGGTAATAAGTGTCAGTGACGAGTGTCATGCCACGCCGCCGCTCTCCTAGAATTAATCTCGGGCGCTGCACCAGACGCACCAACTGTCAAGCTGCCGGTACCTGGCTTCTCGAACATTCCTTCTGCTCCGACTTTAACAAGCTCTTCGAAGCTCAACACAAACACGGGCGCCTGTGTCCGCGCGTCCCCCGAACACATTCTCCTCCGATTTCGCCTTTATTTGCGGGAAAAAAGCAGCATACCTGCGCGAGCCGGAGATAAGCGCGTGACAGCACATCGGACAGCCTCGTACTGCTGCGTCATTTTACGTGTGACTAACGCCGGCGATATCGAGTAACAGTCTCGAGTGTCCGCCGATGACGCAGGGGGCGACAACTGGCTGCAGATTCGGCGCTGGCGGCACTGATTATCTGGGCTGAGCATTTCGCGGCTGGAATTCGAATCTCATGCAGGCGATGCGCTCCTCGCCAGTGAATGCGGACGAGATTTCCAATCGCGCCGGATAATCAGGCTTCAGAAACACGCGGATCCTCGACCCATCCCCCAGCCGTCCACGTCAAACGAACGCCGTGTGGCTGCGTGCAATGAGCTTCGTATCGGTGGCAAGCGGATGGTATGGCGTTGATAGTTTGCCTTCTGGTGGGCCCTCGGGGGCGCCGTCGGCCAGGTAGAGAGACCGGGGGAGGGCAGGAGGGAGGGGGAGGGGGGCGAGGAAGGGGGCGCTGCATCACGTCTTTGCCAGCGTTCAGTTATCACCACTTCCGATTTAATTTCCGCGCGTGTCCTTGGCCACAGCGGGGGCCCGGCGGCGAGGCGATGGGCGCCACTGTGCGCTGAAGGAGCCTGCAGCCGCCCGAGGGGAGCCAGGCGGCGCTGGCCATATCGGGTACAGGTGGTGACGGGGCCATTGTGTGCCGTGAGACAGACAGCTGGTATCAATTGTGTGAGGAAGACAGTTGGTGTTGGCGTTGGGCGTCTGAGGGAGACAGGTGGTGCAGGGCGCGTGTGGGAAAATGCTAGGCTTGAGTGAGAGAATGACAGATGGTGTCGGACTTGCAAAGCAAAATGTTCCTCTCTCTCTCTTGTCTCTCTGTATATCTGCGTCTCTCTTCCACACCCCGTCTCTTTCTCCCCCTCCCTCCCTCCACCAAAGAATAGGTGCCAGGAAATAAGTTCACTCGTATCTATTGATTTCCCAAATATATTTTTTAATGGCTTGCGCCCCCCCCCCTCCAGCTTTCCCCTATATTCAATATGTAAATGTGCGTTTCAAACGGCCGACCGATAAATTGTCCGTAAGCCCGTGTTGTCTGCTATAAAACATTATAGTCTCTAAAACAAAAACTTTTATTACTAGCCCGGCATCAGCCAATGACAACAAAAATAGCAATACACACACTAAAAACACACTAAAAACGCCCAGTATGTCGGACAGGCGTGACCTATCGAGCAATCTCAATCCGTAGCTGATTTGGCAGAGATCTTCGCTACTTGTAAGAGGCCATAAAAATCACGTTCCTCCAGAAGGAATCCGCGACTCTAAATACTATCAAACTTTTATGACGGAGAAGGAACTGCGTCTCGCCCCACGTTACGGCCCTCGCGCGCCCGCCCAGACGCTCCGCCGCGCGCCCGCACTCACGCACGCCCTCGCCCGCCCCGCCGCGCCGCCCGATCGGCACGGACGAACGACCTCGCGCCAGCCTCGGCCGACGGGGATGGCGTTCGTGTCCGCCGATTTCGTAACGGGAGAGACGCGTGCGAATCAGACGGATGGAAATACCGGTTGGGTTCGGATGCGCTGCGACCTATTAATGGAACAGTTTGCAATCGTTTTGTCTGCGTCAGTAGGAAGAAACAGAGATAAAAAAAGTTCATACATAATGCATAGCCTTTGTGCCTACACGCGTGGCTTTGCAATAGCGATGTGAGTAGCCCCCGTGCCCCCCCCCACCCCCACCCGCCCCTGCAGTCCCGTACAAGCGACCCACTACACAATCCTGTCGAGAGGGAGGTGGATAAGGCACACCAGAGGACGGTAATGCAGGCAGGTTGAGGGATGGAGGCGAGGGAGGAGGAGGAGGAGGGGGGAGGGAGAGGAGGGGGGCAGCCAGCCAGCGAGGTAATTACTGCTCGATACATCATTACACAAACAAGGCAGGACTGGACAAATATTGACCCGCTGCCCCGTGAACATCCAACACATCACCCCTTTCCCTTCCCGTGCCCTTCACCTCAGCCTTCCATCCCTCTCTCCTCTTTCACAACCAAGGCCTCATCCACGCTTTCTCTCTCTTCTCTCTCTCTCTCTCTCTCTCTCTCTCTCTCTCTCTCTCTCTCTCTCTCTCTCTCTCTCTCTCTCTCTCTCTCTCTCTCTCTCAAATCCCCCTCTTCCGCCTCATCCTCTCTCCCTCTCCCTCTCTGCTACTTCCCCTCATCATCCCCTCGCTCGCCTCCGCCCCTTCATCACTCCCTCCTCTATTGCTCCATTCTATCTCCTCCCGCCCTTAAACCTCTTCATTCCATCTCTACTGCAGCCCCTTCCCCATCATCAGGCCAAAAAAGTTAACAAACGAGAAAATACGCTTGTAAACATAGTTGCAGGTAATTGCAAGCGAAATCATGCACGCACACACTCGGGGATGGGCGTATGCAAGAACCGGCAATAACAGACGATGACAAAAGGCAGACAGACATTTACACACACACACACACACACACACACACACCACACACACACACACACACACACACACACACACCACACACACCACACACACACACACACACACACACACAAACAACAAAAAAAAAAAAAAGGGGTGAGGAGGAAGGGATGGGAAAGGGAAGGGAGAGGAGAGGGAAGGGGAGGGGAGGAGGAGAGAGGGGAGCGAGGGAGGGGAGGGGAGGAGAGAGAGAGAGGGGAGGAGGGAGGGGAGGGAGGGAGGGAGGGAGGGGAGGGAGGGAGGAGGAGGGAGGGAGGGAGAGAGAGAGAACGAGAAAGAGAAAAGAAGGAAAGATAGGAAATAGGGAAGGGAGAAGTTGAAAGGGAGAGGAAAGACGGAAAAAAATGAGAGCTAAGGAGGGAGGGAGATCTTCCACACACACACTCTCCCTCTCCCCAACAAACACACACACGGCCATGCGAGCAGCCACAGTGAGCGAGGTCCACGATGGCCGCTGGAGTCCGCCGCCCGGTCATCGCAGCGCCCCTCCACTGCCCTCATTAACAACCTTCCCTGCATATAAAAATTTCAAATAACGCTGGATGACTGATGGTCAGCCATACAATCATTGCACTGCGTCAACAAATATGACTCTACCATTAACGCTAAGGATCCTGCAGCTGTATAAGCAAACAGGAATAAATATTATATTGTATATGTGCATGGGTGCATTTCTGTGTGTGCGTGTGGGAGGGAGAGGGAGAGGGAAGGAGGGAGAGGGAAGGAGGGGGACGGATAGAGGGAGGAAGGGAGAAGAGAGAGAGAAAAAAGAGAAGAGAGAGAGAGAGAGAGAAGGGGGGATAGTAGAGAAAAGGCGACGAGAGCAGACGTGAGGAGAGGATAGAAGAGGACAAAGAGAGGAGAGACAGCATATAGACACATACACTCTGTCGTCCATAAACATCATGATGCGTTTATGGGGAGGGGGAGGGAGGGAGAGGGAGAGGGAGGAGGGAGAGGGAGAGGGAGAGGGAGAGGGAGAGAGAGAGAGAGGAGAGGGAGAGAGAGAGGGAGAGAGAGAGAGAGAGAGAGAGAGGGAGAGAGAGAGAGAGAGAGAGAGAAGAGAGAGAGAGAGAGAGAGAGAGAGAGAGAGAGAGAGAGAGAGAGAGAGAGAGAGAGGAGAGAGAGAGAGAGAGAGAGGAGAGAGAGAGGGAGAGAGAGGGAGAGAGGGAGAGAGAGGAGAGAGAGGAGAGAGGAGAGAGAGAGAGAGAGAGAGAGAGAGAGAGAGAGAGAGAGAGAGAGAGAGAGAGAGAGAGAGAGAGAGAGAGAGAGAGAGAGAGAGAGAGAAGAGAGAGATCAAGCAAACCTCTCCGCGTCACATGACTTCCAACCTGAGCATGTATCCTTTTCACCAATCCAGGTAAAATGACGGAATCCTGACTATTACCCACAATCCCACGCAGCCAAAGATAAACCACCGGTCGACTTGCCACTCCATGTAAAACAAATCCTTTCTAGTCATAACGAAAAAAATAACAACCCACATTCTCCCCAGTAAGGCGAAGGTTAAAGTGGACGAATTACCACATACAAGAGTTACCATGAGGAAGAGTTACCAGGTGGAGGATTAGGCCTTTTTTAAGGAGAAATTACCGTGCTGAGGGAGTTACCATGAGGAGGCTTAACCTCTCGTAGGAGTTACCCTTTAGAGGAGTTACAGTTTAGAGAAGTTACCCTATGGAGGAGTTACCATTTGAGGAGTTACCATTTTAGTTACCCTTTGGAGGAGTTACCATCTTGAGGAGTTACCATGAGTCCCCTTTTAGAGGATTACCACGTTTAGAAGAGTTACCCTTTAGAGGAGTTACCCTTTAGTGGAGTTACCATCTTGAGGAGTTACCATGAGTCCCCTTTTAGAGGAGTTACCACGTTCAGAGGGAGTTACCTTTTGGAGTAATTACTGGAGGCGTCACCGCGGTGAGGAGGCCTCGTTCCCACGTACCCTGGCCCCACGGCGGCCCACAACAGGCCAGGCACAAAATATAATATTCCCTATCAAGACAGCCTTTATCATTATATCCGCCTCCGTCGTACATCACAAAGATAATAGTGTGAAGGGGGCGTGGCGCACCTCCCCCCCCCTCCTTCCCCCATGTTGCACCGCAGTCTGGTCCTGCTCTTCCTTCCAAGGTCCATCACCCCCATTTTTTTTTTTTTTTTAATCGCTTATTCTCTTCTACTTATCGTCTCCATCCCTCCTCCACTTCTCTTCGCTTTCCCCACGTTCTTCTATCTCCCCTTCCGTCACACCTTATCTCTCTCCTCTCCAAGAGACTCCCTCCCCCCCCCCCCCACCACCAGGTCTTCCCCTTTCCCCTTATCTCCTCTCCACCTCTATCTCCTCTATCTATCTACCCTTTCCACCTCCTTCCACCTTTCACTCCCACGCTCCTTCTTTAAGCGAAAACCTACACTCCCCCCCCCCCTCATCCTTCCTTCAAGAAAACCCCAGGGGATCGGGCAAGAAAACCCCTTCAACGCCCATTAAAACTTTTACACACAACACACATACGATATTATTTCCACACGCACCTCAAGCGGCGCAAACAACAACAACAACACAACAACAACAACAACATCGACACGCGCGCCCGAAACAAACGGGAATTATCGCGGTACAAACATGCGGACACTTTTTTTAAACATACCGGACCCCCCCCCCCCTTTCTAAAAAAAATAAAAAGAGAAAAAAAAATCACTTTATTCCTCCGTTTTATTATAATCGTCCCCGCATCGTCCCTATCTTTACGGCCATCATCGCGGAAGGGCCATTAATACCTAAGCCTATTCTTTTTATCTGCAAATCGTACGCCCCGAGAATAACGTCCCGCGGAAGGAGCCTGGGGGGTGGGGTGGGGGGATAGAGGGTGGGGGTAAGGGGTTGCGTAAAGGGGGAGGCTGGTAGGGAAGGGAGGAGGAGGAGGAGGAGGTGGAGGAGGAGGAGAGGGGGAGGAGGGAGGGTACATGTGCGTGAGGAAGGGAGGCCCGGGAGGTAAAGGCAGTAGGCGGCGGCTGCAAGAGTGATTGATAACACGGCACGGTCCCGTCCCCTCTCCCTCGCCTCTCTCTCTCTCGCCCTTCCCCTCTCCCCTCTTCCCCCCCGCCCCCTTTTCCTCTCTCGTTACAAGGCATCACTCTCTGTTCTCTTTACCTTTTCTTCCTCTCCCATCTCCCCCCAACACGTCGATCCATCTCTTGTTCCCACTGCCATCGCTCTCTACTCGCACCCCCATTTCCCTCTCGCTTCTCCGCCGTTCTGGGCTTTTCATGTACGGGCCCTTCTCCTTTCTTCCAGTTTTCTACAGTTCCGGCTCTTTCTATCTCTCTCTCTCTTTTACTCTCTCTCTCTCTCTCTCTCTCTCTCTTCTCTCTCTCTCTCTCTCTCTCTCTCTCTCTCTCTCTCTCTCTCTCTCTCTCTCTCTCTCTCTCTCTCTCTTCTCTCTCTCTCTTCCCCCCCTCCCTCTCCCTCTCTTTCCCTTACTCCTCCTTCCTCTCTTTCCCTCCCACTCACTCCTCCCGCTCTACCCCCCACCCACTCCTCCCTGTCTTTCCCCTCACTCACTCTCCCTCTTTCCCTTACTCACTGCTCTCCCTCCCCCTCACTCCCTCCTCCCTCTCTTTCCCCTCACTCCCTCCTCCTCTCTTTCCCCTCACTCCCTCCTCCCCCTCTCTTTCCCCCCACTCCTCCTCCCTCTTCTTTCCCCTCACTCCCTCCTCCCTCTCTTTCCCCCCACTCACTCCTCCTCCCTCTCCAAACACAACACCTGGTCGGGCCTACATATTTCCTCTTCCTCCCCACATACCACGCCTGAACCCCCAGTCCTCTTCCCCCTTCTCCTCACATACCACACGGAGCCTGCCTGCCAAACCTTCCCCATCCTTCACCGTAACTCCACGCACGAAATAGGCCTAAGAATCCCATGACGTTACAAATGATAGAAACTCATCATCAACTCCACTCAACCCGCAATACGT
>NW_020869024.1:299056-301556 GCF_003789085.1 Penaeus vannamei | reverse complement strand
TCCCCAGTCCTCGCCCGGTCAAGTCAGTCTCCCCAGCCCCATCCCTCGCCCGTCAGTCAGTCTCCCCCCCATCCCTCGCCCGGTCACTCTCCCCAGCACCCATCCGCTCGCCCGGTCAGTCTCCAGCACCCATCCCTCGCCGTCAGTCTCCCCAGACACATCCCTCGCCCAGTCCAGTCTCCAGCACCCATCCCTCGCCCGGGTCAGTCCCTCCCAGCACCCCATCCCCTCGCCCGGTCAAGTCTCCCCAGCACCCATCCCTCGCCCGGTTCAGTCTCGCCCAGCACCCTCCCTCGCCGGTCAGTCTCCCCAGCACCCATCCCTCGCCCGGTCAGTCAGTCTCCCAGCACCCATCCCTCGCCGGTCAGTCAGTCTCCCCAGCACCCATCCCGCCCGGTCAGTTCCCGCCATCCCATCCCTCGCCGGTCAGTCAGTCTCCCAGCACCATCCCTCGCCCGGTCAGTCTCCCCAGCACCCATCCCTCGCCCGGTCAGTCAGTCTCCCCAGCACCCATCCCTCGCCCGGTCAGTCTCCCCAGCACCCATCCTCGCCCGGTCGTCAGTCTCCCCAGCACCCATCTCGCTCAGTCAGTCTCCAGCACCCATCCCTCGCCCGGTCAGTCTCCCCAGCACCCATCCTCGCCTCAGCCGGCCGGTCAGTCTCCCCCAGCACCATCCTCGCCCGGTCAGTCCAGTCAGCACCCAGTCAGTTCCCCAGCACCCATCCCTCGCCCGGTCAGTTCCCCAGCACCCATCCTCTCCAGCACGGTCAGTCTCCCAGCACCCATCCCTCGCCGGTCAGTCTCCCCAGCACCCATCCCTCGCCCGGTCAGTCCAGTCTCCAGCACCCATCCCTTCGCCCAGCATCCTCGCCGGTCAGTCTCCCAGCACCCATCCCTCGTCCCGGTCGTCTCCCCAAGCACCCATCACCTGTCAGTCGTCCCAGCACCCATCCTCGCCCGGTCAGTCAGTCTCCCCAGTCCCTCGCCCGGTCAGTCAGTCTCCCAGCACCATCCTCTCGCCGGTCAGTCAGTCTCCCCCAGCATCCCTTCGCCCGGTCAGTCAGGTCTCCCCACCATCCTCGCACCCCCATCCCTCGCCGGTCAGTCTCCCCAGCACCCATCCCTCGCCCGGTCCAGTCTCCCAGCACCATCCCTCGCCCGGTCAGTCTCCCCAGCACCCATCCTCGCCCGGTCAGTCGCACCGTCAGTCACTCCCCAGCACCCATCCCTCGCCCGGTCAGTCAGTCTCCCCAAGCACCCATCCCTCGCCCGGTCAGTCCATCTCCCCAGCACCCATCCCTCGCACCCGTCCTCCCCGGTCACTCTCCCCAGCACCATCCCTCGCCCGGTCAGTCTCCCCCAGCACCCATCCTCGCCGGTCAGTCTCCCCAGCACCCATCCTCGCCGGTCAGTCTCCCCAGCACCATCCCTCGCCCGGCTCCGTCAGTCTCCCCAGCACCCATCCTCGCCGTCAGTCTCCCCAGCCCCATCCCTCGCCCGGTCAGTCTCCCCAGCACCCATCCCTCGCCCGGTCAGTCTCCCCAGCACCCATCCCTCGCCGGTCAGTCTCCCCAGCACCCATCCCTCGCCCGGTCAGTCTCCCCAGCACCCATCCCTCGCCCGGTCAGTCTCCCAGCACCCATCCAGTCTCCCCAGCACCATCCCTCGCCCGGTCAGTCTCCCCAGCACCCATCCCCGCCCGGTCAGTCTCCCCAGCACCCATCCCTCGCCCGGTCAGTCAGTCTCCCCAGCACCCCATCCTCGCCCGGTCAGTCTCCCCAGCACTCAGTCAGTCTCCCCAGCACCCATCCCTCGCCCGGTCAGTCTCCCCAGCACCCATCCCTCGCCCGGTCAGTCTCCCCAGCACCCATCCCTCGCCCGGTCAGTCAGTCTCCCAGCACCCATCCCTCGCCCGGTCAGTCTTCGCCCGGTCAGTCTCCCAGCACCCATCCCTCGCCCGGTCAGTCTCCCCAGCACCCATCCCTCGCCCGGTCAGTCTCCCCAGCACCCATCCCTCGCCCGTCAGTCTCCCCAGCACCCATCCCGCCCGGTCAGTCAGTCCCTCCCAGTCTCCCCAGCACCCATCCCTCGCCCGTCAGTCAGTCTCCCCCAGCACCCATCCCTCGCCCGGTCAGTTCTCCCTCGCCCGGGTCAGTCTCCCCAGCACCCATCCCTCGCCCGGTCAGTCTCCCCAGCACCCATCCCTCGCCCAGTCTCCCCCACCCATCCCTCGCCCGGTCTCAGTCTCCCCAGCACCATCCCTCGCCCGGTCAGTCTCCCCCAGCACCCATCCTCGCCCGGTCAGGTCTCAGCACGCCCGGTCAGTCTCCCCAGCACCCATCCCAGTCAGTCTCCCAGCACCCATCCCTCGCCCGGTCAGTCAGTCCCCCAGCACCCATCCCTCGCCCGGTCAGTCTCTCCCAGCCCGGTCAGTCAGTCTCCCCAGCACCCATCCCTCGCCCGGTCAGTCAGTCTCCCCAGCACCCATCCCTCAGTCAG
>NW_020869024.1:291556-294056 GCF_003789085.1 Penaeus vannamei | reverse complement strand
CAACACCTTTTCGATGCTCGACACACCCTTGCATACTCGACATTCGATACTGCCGGATTCTTTCGGCATCGACGCCCCGTGTAATTTGAAATCCGGAGAAATAACGTACCGATTCTGGCCAACAAGCAAAGCGGAAAACTATGCCGTAGAGTCATATTAAAAGAACATGTTGCCGAGTCCTTTTCCGCACGATTGACTACGAGGCTCCGGCAAACCGCCAATTACACAAGCAGGAACTAACACTAATTCTCCTCCAGACTCGCAGATATAGAAGAACCTGGATTCGATTACTATCAGAAAATGTCTGTGATTAAAAACCTGATATGCAAGGCGTCCACAACGCAGGATCCTTCGGGTTGTCATATAACCACGGGACCAAAGGCGCCGGGGATCACAACACCACCTGCCCTCAGCTGGGAACAAAGCGCTGTCTCCACCCCCACCACGCACGCACATACACTCTCTCTCTCTCTCTCTCTCTCTCTCTCACCACACACACACACACACACACACACACACACACACACACACACACACACACACACACACACACACACACACACACACACACGCACACACACACACGTACGTCATCCACCCCCACACCCAGAACTAACGCCGAGTCCCCGCAGTCCACCACGGAGCCACTCTCGGAGGTCAGCGCAGGAGCTCAGCGACGGCGGAGGACGCGAGCCCAGGAGGCCGGCCGGCGCGAGCGGAGGAACCGACTCCCCGACACACGAACCCTCGCCGCCTCGGAAGGTCGGAATTATCCGCGGAAACATAATTAAGTCGGGAGGATAATCGAGTCAGCAAAGGAGCACACAGCGAGATATGAAGGCCGGCGGATAATCGGGGCACAAGGGTCGTAAGCAGCGGGACGAGGCGCAAGGGGAAGGGAGGAGACAAGGTCAGGAGAATGTCCGGCACGGTGTCAAGCCAGGGTCAAGCGGGATCAACGCGCACGCAGAATGAGGAGGCGAATCCGGAATGAAAGATAAATGAATAAATATAGAATAATAAATAAGAAAGAAAATACCAAGAGCGAACAGCTCTAGCAAAGCATAGGTAATAAATGGGGGGGAAATCAGGAAAATGAGGTTAATCGACATGGAAACCGATAGACAAACCAAAGGAGGGAGCGAAGAGGGAGAGGAACACGAAGGGAGGGAAGGGAGAGGGAGAGGAACACGAAGGAAGGAGGAGGGAAGAGGGAAAGGAAAGGGAGGGATGAGGGAAGAGGGAGAGGGACACGAAGGAAGGAGGGAAGAGGGAGAGGGACACGAAGGAAGGGAGGAGGGAAGAAGGAAAGGGACACGAAGGGAGGGAGAGGGAAAAGGGAGAAAAGGGAAGGAGCACGAAGGGAGGCAGGAGGGAAGAGGGAGAGGAACACGAAGGGAGGGAGGAGGGAAGAAGGAAAGAGATGCAAAGGAAACGAGAGAGAAGAGGGATTCTCGAGAAGGGCGGGAAGGCGCGGGCGGGCGGGAGGGCGGCTCGGAAAGCGTACGCCAGAAGCAGCTTCTGGAGCCACATGCCGTCGCGCCGGTAGGACTGGGGGCGTGGCCGCTGATGGGATTACGTGAGGGCTCCACGACTCTGGGGATTACCCTTCACACTCGACCAGCCCCGCCCGCCCCGCCCGCCCCCGCCCTAATCCCGCGCCGGGGATCGTCCGCCGATACAACCCGTGTACCTGCCACCCACCGACACGCCGGACACGCCACGCCGCCGCCCACCGCCCGCCCGCACAAGGGCTGTAACGTATTGTCTGACCCATAAAATTTACCCCATCCCACCCACTTCCTCGCCCATCTTCGCTCGTATCACGCCTATCATCATCATTCCAGAGTGCATTCCGCCGCCCACAAGCCCTAGAGCCTTTGCCGACAAGTGAACGGACGGACGGACGAACGCGCACACACACACACACACACACACACACACACACACACACACACACACACACACACACACACACACACACACACACACACAACTCACCTACGCACACGTGCATACATGCATTCACGCGCACAAACACAAACACACACACACACAGACACACACATTAACACTCGCACTCGCTTGCTCCTCCTCTTTCTCTGCCTCTCTCCTTGCGCGCGTCTCTCTCTCTCTCTCCCTTTCTAAAATCATATTTCGAAATTCACAGAAAGAATAATTTAAAAGTCCCAACACATCCGGTACATTCAAATTGACTCCTTGAAAGCCGCTCATCAAAGGCAGCGTTTAAGGACAGGGGAGGGGAGGGGAGGGGAGGGGAGGGGGGGGGGAGAGGGGGGGAGGGGAGGGGAGAGGGGAGGGGTGGGGGGGAGGGAGGAAGGGGAGGGGAGGAGGAGGGGGGAGGGAGAGGGGAGGGAAGGGAAGGAGAGGAGAGAGGAGGGAGGAATGGGGAGGGAGGGAGGGAAAAGGAAGGAGGGAGGGGAGGGCTGAGGAGAGAGATGGAGGAGAAGGACGAATGATGAGAGGAGAGGAAGAAGAG
>NW_020869024.1:264056-279056 GCF_003789085.1 Penaeus vannamei | reverse complement strand
ATGCAGCCAATAATTCCTCGCGCCTCGAGTTGCTAAATCACTCGGCTGCGACGCCATAAAACACCAATAACAAATGTTGCAAAATTATGCACTTTGTCTCTGCGAGGGTCTGTGCACAACCAAGCCGGCATAATTATTCGTTTTTTCCTCCAACTTCACCTCATGACGACAGAATTTTACCAGAAAGCGACGCGGAAAGATACAAATAAATGCATAAATAAATAAATCATATGCATAATGCTATTTATTAAAAAAACAACATTTTCCTGAAGTGACTACGGAGTTGAAGTGACTAATAAATTCGATTAAGCCATTGATTTTCCTCGTCGTTTTCTTTTTTCTTTTTTTTCAGCTTGGTGTGGTCAGCAAAATACCCAACAATCCACACGCACGCAAGAAGTAGGAGAGGGGGGGGAGGCGAAGGTGGAGGGCGGCCAGGAATGGAGGAAGGGGGGGGGGGAGGCGCAGAGAGAGAGAGAGGAGGGGAGGGGATGGAGGGGAGGGAGAGAGGGGGATGGAGGGAGGGAGAGACTAAGGAAACGGGGTGGGGAGGGGGGAGGGAGGGGGGGAGCGAGCGGGGGTCAAGCTAGATTAATTCCACCCGCACAAAAACACGATCACCTTCGCTCCCATGCAAAGCCAATATCCCAGAGGCCGCTACAGATGGCGGCTATGTTGTAGGTCCCCGTGAGGCCCTTCTTGCCCCCGACCCCCTCGCTGGAAACAACATATCCAGCTTACACGACACACGCTGCGTCTTCCGCGCACGTCACCTCGCACCACACGCACACGTACACCACACACACACACACACACACACACACAACACACACACACACACACACACACACAGAGAGAGAGAGAGAGAGAGAGAGAGAGAGACAGAGAGAGAGAGAGAGAGAGAGAGAGAGAGAGAGAGAGAGAGAGAGAGAGAGACAGAGACGTTGATTCCTCTGTGCCTCGGCCATATACGCTGTATACCTCACACCTCCTACAAACTAGACCCGTACATAACGTCCGCCTCAAACGTTCTTCTCCAACCTAGCACTGACTCTGCCATCCCCGCCTAGCTGTTCAGTGTTGCGTGTTGCAATCCACCTGCACCACGCCTCGACCTGACGATGCCTTTGGCCGTAAATACAGAAATCATCAAACTCGGAACACCCCGGCATACATCTTCGTGCATTTCGCAATCACCACGATGCCTGATGCAACGAACCTTCGGGATAAAAGGACCTAACATGTCATGTCATATCATCTTTCTCTCTCTCTCTCTCTCTCTCTTCTCTCTCTCTTCTCTCTCTCTCTCTCTTCTCCTCTCTCTCTCTCTCTCTCTCTCTCTCTCTCTCTCTCTCTCTCTCTTCTCCCTCCTTCCCTCCTCCTCCTCCCTCCTCCTCCTCTCTTCTTTCCTACTTCCAAATATTATAATCACATGTATCTAGAGACTTCACTCTCCCCTCCCCCTCCCCTCCACGTCTTCCCCCGCCTTCCTAAATATTACCTCAGTCGGAAAATGATCAGATAGAGTCCAGGCTTTCCATCAACTTATCAACGACGTGCTTATAATAATTCAGATTTTGGGCTCGGATCAAAATCAAGATCCCCCTCCCCTCAACCCCCGCCCCGCCCCGCCCCCCCCCTCTCTCCCTCCCTCCCCCCACCCCCCCCCCCCCCCCCCCCTCCTCTCTCCCCCTCCCCCACCCCCCCCACCCCCACCCCTCCCTCTCTCCCTCTAACCCCCCGCCCCCTCCTTCTCTCCCTCTACCCCCCCCCCCCCTGGCAGATGTATCAAACTGAACAACCTTTGAATGCAGTGATTTCTTTTCCAATGAAATCGGTACGTCATGGATACACGACAAAACATTCCAGATTTTTCGACGCGGCGGACGAAAAAAAAGGGAAATACATAAAGAAAGAAAAGAAAAGAAAAAAAAAAAAAACAAAGGAGCCGTCCATCAAGTTTCCAGATGGCCCGGAGGACGCCAGATCTTGTGCTGTGATGGGGAGGAGGAGCAGGAGGAGGAGGAGGAGGGAGGAGGAGGAGGAAATGAAGGAGGAGGAGGAGGAGAGGAGGAGGAGGAGGAGGATGAAGGAGGAGGAGGAGGAGGAAAGGAGGAGGAGGAGGAGGAGGAGGAGGAGGAAATGGAGGGAGGAGGAAAAGGAGGAGAGGAGGAGGAGGAGGAGGAGGAGGAGGAGGAGGAGGAGGAGGAGAAGGAGGAGGAGGAGGAGGAGGAGGAAATGAAGGAGGAGGAGGAGAAGAAGAAGAAAAATAAAAGAAGGAAGGGGAAGGGAAAAGAAGGAAGGGTGCGGAAAGTGAGGAGAGAGAGAAAGCATGGAGAGGAATGGGAAGGGGATAGGTAATAAAAGGAAAGAGAGGAGGAATAGGAGACAGAGAAGGTAAGAAGAGAACGGCGAGGAGGGGGGAGAAGAGAGGGAGAGAGAGAGAGGGGGTAAGGAGAAGAAGGGGAGAAGAAAAGACAGGAAGAAGAAAGCGAATAGGAAGCGGAGGGAGAAGAGGAGCAAGGAGAGAGAAGAGGAGGAAGGAGGAAGGAGGAAGGGGGACAAGGGGACTCGGGGGGGCCCTCGTTCTCATATACGGTCCGCGATACGGCAAGAGTGACATCAATTTGTGCGATACGATACAACCATCAGCATCCAATATATCTCGGGAGCGGGGCAAGGTACTGAGCCCGAAGACATAAGGAAGCAAATGTTGCCCGCCTCTCGAGACACGGGGGGAGCAGGAGGCGGTTTTTGGCTTTTCATCCTATTCCTGTTCTTTTAATTTCATTCCTGTTCTCTTCATTTCATTCCTGTTCTTTTAATTTTACTCCTGTTCTTTTAATTTTACTCCTGTTCTTTTAATTTTATTCCTGTTCTTTTAATTTTACTCCTGTTCTCTTCATTTCATTCCTGTTCTCTTCATTTCATTCCTGTTCTCTTCATTTCATTCCTGTTCTTTTAATTTTACTCCTGTTCTTTTAATTTTATTCCTGTTCTCTTCATTTCATTCCTGTTCTCTTCATTTCATTCCTGTTCTCTTCATTTCATTCCTGTTCTTTTAATTTTATTCCTGTTCTCTTCGTTGTATTCCCGTTCTTTTAATTTCATTCCTGTTCTCTATATTCATATTCCTGTTCTCTTCCTATTCATTCCTATTCATTCCTGATCATTCCTTGTCATTCCTGTTCTCTTCCTTTCATTCCTGTTCTTTCTTCATTGTTCTCTTCATTTCATTCCTGTTCTCTTCATTTCATTTCCTGTTCTCTTCATTTCATTCCTGTTCTGTTCTCTTCATTTTATTCCTGTTCTCTTCATTTTATTCCTGTTCTCATCATTTCATTCCTGTTCTTTTAATTTCATTCCTGTTCTCTTCATTTCATTCCTGTTCTCTTTCATTTATTCATTTCATTCCTGTTCTCTTCATTTCATTCCTGTTCTCTTCATTTCATTCCTGTTCTCTTCATTTCATTCCTGTTCTCTTCATTTCATTCCTGTTCATTCATTCCTGTTCTCTTCATTCATTCCTGTTCTTTCCATTCATTTATTTCCTGTTCTCTTCATTTCTTCCTGTTCTTTCATTTCATATTCCTCTCTTCGTTCTCTTCATTTCATTCCTGTTCTTTTAATTTTATTCCTGTTCTCTGCATTTTATTCCTGTTCCGCCATATCTCGGGTAGAAATGGAAAGCGATACGGTCGATAAAGCTAATAATAAAATATATCATCAACAATAAGAGTAATGGCGAGAGAAAGAGAAACTAAAAGAGTAATATTGGCAGTAATAAAAAAGGAAAATGACAAAGTACTAGTATAAGTTTAATTAGTAGTAGTAATAGACTTACAAAGTATAAGTAGTGGTAGTAGAAGCAGAAGAGCAATAGTAGTAATATAATCAACTCTATAAAATAGAATACTAATAATAATGATGATAATGATGATTAGTAAAGATCAAAATAATGACCGATGATGACGATGGCAACAACAAAAATCAAGGGCGACGACGAGAACAATAAACAAAAAAATTGATTTCCTAGCAGTGAGGGAATCGCTCGAACATTCCCGCCCCTGAAGCCACCGGGGTTCTTGCACCTCTGCGGGGGACTCCAAGAGATACGCTTCGGCTTTTTGGAAGAGTGAGCAAACTGCCGAGGGCGCAGGTAAAGCGTGGCACAAGCTAATTATCGATGACATTTGATTAATAACAGCCAGACACGAACGATTCCCACAGCCGCGCATGCGCACGGAGAAGCATCGCAACCCTTTCCATTACACACACAACCCCCCCCCCCACCAACACACACACATGCATGTATGACCGCACACGCACATGCACACACATTATATATATATATATAATATATATAATATATTATATATATATATATATATATATATGAGAGAGAGAGAGAGAGAGAGAGAGAGAGAGAGAGAGAGAGAGAGAGAGAGAGAGAGAGAGAGACTCCCCCCCCCCCTCCTCCTTACACATACACAGAACTGCCGTGCCGCGGACATGTTAATCGCGAAGTCGATTTCCCTGGAAGTCTTTACGCGCGAAACAATCTTCCAGCCGCTCACTCGACGACCACTTGATTCCGCCGCCATGCGACCACTTCGGAAGTACAAAAAAAAAACGCCAACTTAAGAGTACAAAAAAAAGAGTTCGAGTCCAAAGGCGAAATACAGAAGACACGCAGCTCCATCGACGCTATATCCTAGCCGCCAAACCCCCTTCGTGAAGTTCTGCAACTTTCCCCAAATCCCCCGCATTCTATGGCGGAGCAAAAGGCGGACGAGCTTCACCCAACCATCCATCGCCCCACCGAACACCGTGCAAAATCCACCCCCACCGCCATAGCAGATCGATACGAGCCTCGGCACCAATCAATAAATGTATATACAAGTTTATACAGAAACAGCGGGGTTGTAAAATGCACAGTCATGGTCTCTCCCGCGCCCACCCTCTAAACTGGTTTCAAGCCATTTCATAAACCGTTTGCCGATGAAAAACTCGGGTGCCTTCGAGAGGCGAGTGGCGGGGGACCATTACAAGCCCCGTGTGGGTGTACTTCGGTGTGGGTGTACTTCGGTGTGGGTGTACTTCGGTGTGGGTGTACTTCGGTGTGGGTGTACTTCGGTGTGGGTGTACTGCTCTGGTGTGGGTGTGGTGTGGTGTACTCTGTGTGGTGTACTGCTGGGGTGTACTTCGGGGTGTGCTGGTGTGGGTGTACTTCTGATGGGTGTACTTCGGTGTGGGTGTACTTCGTGTGGGTGTACTTCTGCGTACTCCTGCCTAAGCTATGGAGGAGCCTCGCAGACAATACTAATGAGACAAGAACCTGGCGAAACCCCATCCTTTGCCAAAGAGACGAAGGTTTAAAATAACTAAGATAACAAAACCCAAAAAATAATAATAATGTTATGACGACACGGACGGACGATATGCATACGACAACCAAAACCGTGTCTGCAGCAACAACACCCGAGACAAAATAGGGACATCCTCCTCCTCCTCATCAAGCGAAGCCAAACAAAGAGCTTCGAACTGTCGTCCCTCGCCCGACGCAAGCAAGCATAACGGAACAGAGACAAGTGGTCCACGTCAGGCACTCGTCAGGCTAATATACGTCCTTGTAAACCACCGTTTCCATGTCGCTCGGGAATGGATCACCGGCCACTCCTCGGGGCGCGCTCAGAATGCGCCGCGTCCCTTTTTGACACCCAAATGGAATTGGTAATGAGGCCGCCCAAATGATCTCCATCCAGTGACCAATAGTGGCATTTATCCATTCCGCTGGCGAGGGGGGGGGGGGGGGGGGGGGGTAAAATAATATGAACCTTGTGAAGAACATGATGGGACCGAGAGGAAGCCAACCCTGTGAGTGACGTGGAGAGGGGGGGAGGGGGGAAGGGAGGAGGAAGGGGGAGAAGGGGGAGGGGAGAAGGGGGAGGGAAGAGGGGAATGAGAAGGGGGGGAGGAGGGGTTGCAACACGCTTCAACACTCCTTCCTCTGTATTGCACCGATAGCTAACCCCGCGCAGTGCACTTTCGATCCGTTAGAAAAGCGTCGAACTAAAAATCCCTATAAGTCGTAATCCTGTCCGAGCTACAAGGACCAGCCAGGTAAATGACCTACCTTTGCTATCGAGACGAATGTCACCTCAACAACAATCATTGACCCATAATTATCCGCCTAAAACACGCGCCGGGTATGCCAGATCAACAAAGGATATAATGTTTAATAGTTTTAACATGACAAACCGCCCAGGACGACAGATTAATGTTTGGCCTGTAATGTTAAACAAGGTGCAGGGCCGAACAGCACGACATAAGCACGTGTGTTGGGCTGAGTACCGGGCTGCCTCCAGGGACTGTGGCGACAGCTGACAAACGCCTGCGGTAATGATGGCTCCACGGTTATTATCATCACGCCCGCGGCCCGCCCACCCATACACCCACGGCCAATCGCGGTTATCCTTTTACCTATCGAGGCTTCCGCAAGTTACCATACACGGTCATTATCTTTATTATACTTAACCATGTTCTCCCTTCACTGCCCCCCCTCTCTCTCCTTTCCTTCTCTCTCTCCTCTCCCTCTCTTCTCCTCTCCTTTCTCCTCTCTCCTCTTTCTCTTTGTTCTCTCTCTCCTTCTCTTTGTCTCTCTCTCCTTCTCCTTCTCTCTCTCCATCTCCTTCTCCTTTTCCTTCTGTCTCTCTCCCTCTCTCTTCTCCTTCTGTCTCTCCCTCCCTCCTTCTACTCTCCCTCTCCCTTCCCCCCCCCACCTCTCTCTCTCTCTCTCTCTCTCTCTCCTCTCTCTCTCTCTCTCTCTCTCTCCTCTCTCTCTCTCTCTCTCTCTCTCTCTCTCTCTCTCTCTCTCTCTCTCTCTCTCTCTCCTCCCTCCCTCCTCCCCTGGGAGCATATGCGCACGTGGGTCCGTATGCGTGTCCATTCCCTTAGTCGCCCGCGAATCACCTGATTGTTTATGCTACAATTTCTTCGATTAAACGATCAACTACAGTCAACTATGGGAGGTTAATGCAGAAAAAAGTAACTGTTTTAGTAATTATAAGGATAATTAAAAGGAAACTAACTGTTTGGAGGGAATAATAGCAGGGTATAATAATCCAACCAAAATTATTATTTTCCGCTATCGCTTTCTACAATCGGGTCGCTTTATCGTGCACGCGAGAGCAAAGGTCGCAGATTGCGAGGGAAGGTCGCATGGCCCAGACATGTGCCATTCTCTCCAGAAATACACACACGCACGCACACACACACACACACACACACACCACACACACACACACACACACACACACTCACAGTCACACATACACTCACCCTCACCCTCACCCTCACCACACCACATACACCTACACCCCCACCACCAACACCCACAACACAACCCACCCACACACTTACCCCACACACCACCTAACCCGCACCCACCCACACACACGCACGCACTCGCCTTTAATTAACAAGCACTAATCACCGGATACACTCGCTGGAAACCGGAAAAATTAAAGTCCTCGAGCCATTGAAATTCGCGGATACCAGAGGGGGGACCAGGGGTGGGGTGGGGGGGAGTCGGGGGGTGCGCCTGCTCGGCCATCGTGACGGGGGACGCATCAAGCATTATAGATGCGGCTGTCGGATACGTCCATCCAGGAGCGGGTGTGCAGGTCGGGACAATGTGGGAACGCCTAATCAGTCACGATACCCGGGATGAGGGCGGGGGGGGGGGGGGGAAGGAAGGGGGGGGGAGGAAGAAGGACAGGGGGTAGGGGGAGGAAGAAGGACAGGGGAGGGGGAGGAAGAAGGAACAGGGGGAGGAAGGAGGGCGGGTGAGGGGGGAGGAAGGAGGGGATAAAGAAGGACAGAGGGAAGGGACAAGGAGGGAGGAAGAAGGACAGGGGGAGGGGAGGGCGGGGTTGGGGGGAGGGAGGAAGGAGGGAGGAAGAAGAACAGGGGGAGGAGGAGGACGGGGTTGGGGAGGAGGGGAGGAAGGACAGGGGGAGGGGAGGAGGAAGGAGGGCGGGGGAAGGGAGGAAGAAGGACAGGGGGAGGAGTGGAAGGAAAAGGAAGGAGGAAAGAGGAGGAGGGGAGGAAGAGTAGATGGTAAAGGGGAGGGGGGTAAAGGGAGGGAAGGAAGTGGGAAGAAACGTTAAAGGAAAGGGAGGATAAAAGTGGAGATGAGACAGAGAGAGAAAGAGGGTGGGGGGAGAATATAGGGGGTTGGAGTGGGAGTTAAAGAGAGGATGTTGAAGTGGAGGGAGAAAGGAGAGGAGAGAGGAATGAGAAGAAGGGAGGAGTTGCGAAATAAGAGAAGAGGGAAGCGGTGAAGGAGAGGAAGTGAGAAGAGGGGATGGAGAAGAGGGGAAAGAGGGGGAGGGGGGGTGCGAAGTGCGAGAAGAGGGAAGAGGGGTCAAGCTGTGCACACTAAGGGCGGGCGAGTATTGGATGACGGTTATGGTCGAGCAGGCGGGTAAGGCAGAGGCAGAGGAGGACGGGAAAGAGGGGGGGAGAGGGGGAGTGAAGAATGTGTGTGTGTGGTGTGTGTGGTGTGTGTGTGTGTGTGTGTGTGTGTTGTGTGTGTGTGTGTGTGTGTGTGTGTGTGGTGTGTGTGTGGAGAGGGAGAGGGGGGGAGGGGAGGGGAGGGGAGGGGAGGGGAGGGTGGGAGAGAGAGAGAGAGGAGAGAGGAGAGAGAGAAGAGAAAAGAGAGGAAAGAGAGAGAGAGAGAGAGAGAGAGAGAGAGAGAGAGAGAGAGAGAGAGAGAGAGAGAGAGAGAGGAGAGAGAGAGAGAGAGAGAGAGAGAAGAGAGAGAGAGGAGAGAGAAAGAAGAGAGAGAAAGAGAGAGAGAAAGAAGAGAGAGAGAGAGCGAGAGAGGAGAGAGAGAGGAGAGAAGCAGAGTGAGAAGATAAGAGATGAGAGGAGAGAAAGAAGAGAGGAGAGAGGGGAGAGACAGAGCGATGAGAGAGAGACGAATGAGAAGAGAGAGAGGGGAGAAAGATGAGAGAGGAGCAGAGACGAGAGACCGCCACACGAGAAGAGCGAGAGAGAGAGCAAGGGAGAGAGGGAGTTGAGAGGTGAGAGAGAGAGAGGAGAAACAGACAGAAAGATACGAGGAGAAGAGAAAGAGAACAAGAGAGAGAAGGAATGAGAGGAGGCCGAGAAGAAAGAAGAAAGAAACTGAGAGAAAGAAGACCCAAAACAAGAGAAGACAGGACAGACAAAGAAAGACAGAGGAGAAAAGACAAACACCACAAACAAAAAAAAAAATATGAATGACCTAAGACAGCACAACCAAGACACCAACCCGCCAACCCCCCCACCCCAAACCCCCCCGCCTTCCACACTTCGCCCGACGTAAAACTCCCGGGCCGAGGGGGACGCAATCATCCACTTTTATTACCATTAGCATTCCGAGAACCCGCATTCCCATCACCATTATGATTACCATTACTAGTCTCCGCGACGAGCGAGAGGAGGAAGGCCCATTATGAATCACACCAAACATGATGCAGATGCAAGATGATCCATTAAAGAGGAGGGGCTATTTTAACCTCCACAAGGAACCGCGCTACTATTCGCACCCACGCGGCTTCCCGGCGACGCAAGCAGCAGCAGTGGCAGTAGTAGGAGTATCAGAAGTAGTAGTAGTGGTATAGTAGTAGCATAGTAGTAGTAATGGTAATCAGTAGTAGTATAGTCAGTAGTAGTAGTAATAGTAATAGTAATAGTGTATAGTAGTAATCCCGTATCCGTAGTAGTAGTATAGTAAGTAGTAAGTAGTAGTAATAGTAAGTAGTAAGCTAGTAGTCGTAGTAGATAGTAGTAGTAGTAGTGTAGTAGTAGTAGTAGTAGTAGTATGAGTAGTAGTAGTGTGTAGGCGCTCAGTGTAATTAGTACAGTAGTAGTAGTAGTTCAGTAGTAGTACAGTAGTAGTAGTAGTAGATAGTGCGTGTGTAGGTGTAGTATGGTGAGATAGTGGTAGTGTGTTAAGTAGTAGTTAGATAGTAGTAGTGTTGTGATGTAGTAGTGTAGTAGATAGTAGTAGTATAGCAGTAGTTCGTATAAGTAAAGTAGTGGTAGTAGATAATGTAGTGGTAATAGTAATAGTAGTAGCTAGTAATTACTACGATTAAGAGTTATAGATAATCTGAAATCGATGTGTAGTTTGTGTAAGATAGTCATAGTAATAGATATAGATGTAGTGCGAGGACGACCGCCCAGGCAGGGGTAGCATCGACACGTCGTGGCAGAGGCGGCAGAGGCAAATAAAGACAGATAGTAATAGATACATATAGATACACACAAATCATTAGTGAGATATATACCATACCAAGCACATATAAGCCGGCCCCGACGGCCGCGGACGCATGCGCACAGAATGGCCGGGTGGAGTGCGGGAGGGGGGGGGGCGGGGGGGGGAGAGAGAGAGAGAGAGAGAGAGAGAGAGAGAGAGAGAGAGAGAGAGAGAGAGAGAAGAGAGAGAGGAGACAGGAGAGAGAGAGAGAGAGAGAGAGAGAGAGAGAAAGAGAGAGAGAGAGAGGGAGGAGAGGGGGGAGAGAGGGGAGAGAGAGGAGAGAGAGGAGAGAGAGGAGAGAGAGAGGAGAGAGAGAGAGAGAGAGAGAGAGCAGAGAGAGAGAGGAGAGAGAGAGAGAGAGAGAGAGAGAGAGAGAGAGAGAGAGAGAGAGAGAGAGAGAGAGAGAGAGAGAGAGAGAGAGGAGAGAGAGAGAAGGAGAGAGACGAGAAGAGAGAAGAGAGAGAGAGAACGAGAGAGAGAGAGAGAGAGAGAGAGAGAGAGGAGAGAGAGAGAGAGAGAGAGAGGAGAGAGAGAGAGAGAGAGAGAGAGAGAGAGAGAAGAGAGAGAGAGAGAGAGAGAGTGTGAGCCAGAAGTTGAGCGAAAAGGGAGATAAGAAGAAAGGGATAGGGAGAGAAGGAGAGGAGAGGAGAGAGAAGAAAGAGAAAGAGAGGGAGAGAGAGAGGAGAGAATGGTGAGTGACAAGTCAGGTGCAGCAGGTAAGGCAGGACTCCAGGTAATACGTAGGAAGCTTTCAGGTAAAAGTGGAGAGGCTCGGGCGGGCGGGAGGAGAGCGATGAGAGGGGGGAAGCCACACACGCGAGAGAAAGAGGGAGGCGGAGGGAGACCGGGTGAAAGTCGCGGAACGAGGGAGAAATGGAAAATAAATTCTGTTCCCATCTCCACGCCAATAAAGAGGATGGTGCGTCGGCCGCCGTTCTACCTGCATTAACACTCCCCTGGATGGTAATGAAGGTGAAAATTAACGCACGTGAAATATGACGTGCGGAATCACGTTAATCTGAGAGAGGGGGGGGGACGGGCGTCGCAGGGGGGAGGGTGGGGGAGGATACGATACTTGTCCGTTATTAAATAAACTTTATTAATATATTCCTTGAATCCAATATGTATGCATTTTAGACAGAAACTCGCGTTCGCACCCTCGCCAAAAAATGAAATAAAAAAAGACAATGGAATAAAAGGCTACACTGATTTATCGATACTGACACGGGCTTTGCGACAGCTCGCCACCATATGCAAACGGGCCGACGACTGACCGACGCGCACTGACCTCTAGCTCAGGTAAGTGCGCATACTAAGCTAAGGGGCGACGGCCAGATCTCCCATTACTTATTCATAACTCCAAATCTAATGCCCTGCTAACCACCGGTATACATAAATAAAGTGCGCATCACAGGTGTGCGTCTCCCCTCCACGCCGTGCTCGTTCGCCCCGCAGTGAGTGTCTCCGAACACACTATGTCGACGAGTGCAACGGCCATCCATTACACAAATGACATATAACTTGCCCTAATATAAAGTTTCAAACAACTATCCTTCCCTCCCAGCCTCCCTTCACACCTCACCCTCACCTCCCTCACCTTCCCCTCCCTCCCTCCATCACCAGATGAAAAAGATCCCCAGATTATTCCCTCGACAAGACACACAACTCGCGCGGTTGCAATATCATCACAGTTAAATATTGCATGTTAAGCCACCTCGGGGTGCCATTGCTTGCCCTTAGTTGTATACATTTGCTAAACCTTGATATACACAGAGGAAATCAGAATAATGTCGTCATACACCACATCAACGCTGTATACCCACTTAAGACCGTGCCAATTTATCCCAAGGTGAAGGTAATGTACCGGGGACAACATTTGTCATCGGGCGCGGCGACGGCGCTGCTAATGCGGGTATTAATAACACACGTCGGCGCTGTATCCAACCACGCCCGGAGTATCCCCTTCGGGCGTCCCTCTTCGGCGTCTGGAGGGAGCACTGCAGAGGGGGAGGGGGAGGAGGGGAGCGATGGCAGAAGAGGGGTGTCCCCTGTATGGCGCCAAGGGTTAATGACCGCATCATTAGGACTCCCACACCCTTGACTTATGAGACTCGGGCACGTATGGACGTCCCTGAAGCCCTCGTGGAGCGCGCGCACACCTTCCCTTCGCCACCGAGGGCCCCGGCGTCACACACCGCACAACCCTTCTACAGCGCCATGCTCGGCTGATATGGAAATCATAAAGGACCATTTAAACCTCACACAATGGGCCCTTAAATATCCCATGGTTACTCATATTTGTCATCCTTGCAGCGGGTTAACAGCGCGTAATTCAGCCGCGCGACTCATAACCTAACAAAGCAACCCATAACAAGGCCATTGCGACCCCCTTACAAGCAAGAGCACACAATAACACACAGTCGAGCGTGCTAAATTATCACCAGCTACTTCGGGGCAATAACACGCGAGTTTAAATAGATTAAGCTCCTTCTATTACCATGCACGATTGTTGGGGACAGCGAACTTCGGCGAGCTCCAAAAAAAGAAAAAGAAAAAGAGAAATATCCATGCCAGAGTCTACCCACTCTCGTGATATATGGCACGGAATATAAAACAATTATCAAAACATTTGAATGTGAAAAGTCTCCGGCACGGCAATGGCTGAAAGCATTCTATGAAAATGTATCTATCACCCATTCACGCCCTATTCAATAATGCAAGCAGCGCGCGTGTCATTAAACGAAGCGGGCGGGGTCACGGCGAGAGGCGATGAGACGGATTACGGTCCCAGAGACGCTGACATTCGTTCCCGATTTTAATCTCTTACGTGGGGATTCGAACGCCACAGTTGTTGCTCCCGCCGGTTCGGTTGGGATCGTAAAATATCACACTTCCGGAATGACACCGCCGTCTCCTCCTCATCTTCCCCCTACATCCTCCTCGTTCCCCACCTTTCACCTCCTTTCTTACTCCACTCCACCTCGCTCCACCTCCACCTTCCTTTCCATCTCTCCTCCTCCCTACTTCTTCCGTACCACCTCCGGATCACCGCTACTCAGTCCCCTTCCTCCTCTCTCCTCGCTCCCCTCCTCACTACCTCTCCTCCCCTCCTCCTACTCCGCCTCCTCACTCACTTTTCCTCTTCTCCTTCTCCTCCACCTCCCCTCCTCCTCCTCCTCCTCCTCCTTCCCTTCCCCCTCCACCTTTCCTTCCCTCTCCTCCTCCTTACCTCTCTCCTCTCCCCTCCTCTCCTCCCCTCCCTCCACCCTCCCTCCACTACTTAAGGACCACCCGTGCCCTGAACTTCCAGAATCATGAGTAACAACTTCTATTCCATCTTTCGGTTAAATGTACACGGGAGAGATGGCTCATTTGCTCTCGCCTGCATTACGCTAGCGACCCGACGGAGACCTCTTTCGGAAGGAGATCTCGGCGAGGAAAGCCTGTGATCTGATTTGTGCCATTAACCTTCTTTCTCTCTTTCTCTCTCTCTCTCTCTCTCTCTCTCTCTCTCTCTCTCTCTCGTCTCTCTCTCTCTCTTCTCTCTCTCTCTCTCTCTCTCTCTTCTCTCTCTCTCTCTCTATCTCTCTCTTCTCTCGTCTCTATCTCGCTCTCTCTTCGAAATTACCGTTTTGTTTATCGCGAATTATTTTCCATCTTACTACCTAACACGCGTGGAATATGTTACTGCACGTTTTTACTTTATCTTGTCTTCATAAATGTTTTTTATTTGAATTGGTTTAAACATCCTCCATCCTCCTCCTTTTCTTTCTGCCTGATACACGTCCCCAGACCTCCTCCGTCCGTCAGAAATGAGTTGTGGATTCGTGGTACAGCGCGAGGCTTGTCTCTCCCTACCGGTGACGGCTGTCTCGTATTTTCCTTTGGTCGTTTCTTGCTGCGTGTCCTGTGCTTGCGTGTCATTTTATTTGTTTCCTCTCCCACAACTCCCGATTTTTTTCCTGCCCTCCTTCTCCTCTCGGGCATTCGCTCTTCCCTCGTCCTTAGAAACCGGCAATGATTCCTCCAGACATGTCTTCATTCCTGTGTTAGTGATATGACATGCATGTCACTTTTTGCCCGGTACCTGTTCAAGGTAAGTTACCTGACATTACAGTGCTTGCTGAGGCCCGTGAACCCACTAATCTTTGCATGACCTTTTATTGATATGCAAGCTATCTCCTTGATATATACCCTCGCCAGATGAACACAGACTGATCCCACGGTCACCCGCTGATTTACAAAGGTGGCTCTTCAGACATACAATCCGAGAGGGATTGTATGTCCGCCGCGTCCTGGGTCAGAGTGGGGCCCCGGCGTGTGGGTTACAGGGCCCGCTGCGTGATGGGGCCCAGTGTGTGCGAGTCAATGTGGGGCTCTGTGTATAATCTAACCGGAGGTGTGGCCCTGTCTACGAATCGTGTGGTTAGGCTTCATACGTGTATAAGGGGGTACATGTAAGTAAGGGGTGGCCCACTGGATATGGACTGGACTGAACTTCTAGGAAGAACCTAGGGTGTAAGTCGGCGGGGGTCTGTATTCACTCCCCTGTGGGTTGAGGAGCATTTGGGGAGCAGCTGAGGGCATGGCTGAGACCTGGGTATGGTCGGCGATGGGAAAGGAAGGGCAGCAGAGAGGAGAACTCCAGGTCAGTCTTTGTTACTGATAGCGTGTGTTACACCTGCTAATGA
>NW_020869024.1:236556-259056 GCF_003789085.1 Penaeus vannamei | reverse complement strand
CGCCGTCCCTTCCCCGCGCCTTATAACCGATTCAGCACCTGACATCACCGTCCAGATTACAATATGAAAGTATACGTTGGGCGCCGGTTAGCAGCGCGATAAAGCCCGCGTATTTACGACCGCAGTCACACCCAAGCAATACGACCCGCGGACCGGAACGACCTCGCCTAGAACCACACAAATCTAGAATTACACAAAATCAGAGGTTCTCCAATCCGCGGCGCATTAATGTCACTTTATCACGGCATCAAGCGGCCTCAAACCGCACCGCAACCGCCCTAACTGCCCCTCCCTCGCGCCCTCACCAGCGGGAGCCCCATTATCGGCCGAGGGCGTCGGGCCCGGCGTGACCCGGGACTCCTCCGCGCCGCCCGACGCAGCCATCGCCGTCGCCATTCGTCACACGCGGCCATCGTTATTCAAGCCAGAAGCGGCAACTTGCAGCCACTAAGGACGCCGTCCGCACATTCCTAACTAGATTTCCGAAATGAAACCTCAATGAACTTCGTCCGTGACCAAACTGCATTGTAACCTTTTGCCTCCTCCCCCTCCCGTCTCTCCTCCCCTCCCGCCTCCCCCACCCCCCCCCTCCTTCCTCCCCCTCCCCCCACCTCCTCGCCTCCCCTCCCTCCCGCCTCCCCCACCTCCTCCCTCCCCTCCCCTCCCCTCCCCTCCCGCCTCCCCACCTCCCCTCCCCCTCCCCGCCCATCAGCCCGGGGAGAACCAGCCCATTCGCCCTCCTCCTGCTGCGTCCTCACAATGGGACGCCCTTCTCTTTAAACGCGGCGCTTCCCTAGCACGCTCCTGTTGAATGCGAAATCCCTATAAATAACAAACACATCAAATGCAACAACCTTCTTCTTGTTTTCCCTTCCTCTTTCCTCTGTTCTTCTCCCGTGCCACTCTACTGCCACCTTCTTTTCTTTTCCGTTCCCTTCTCCCCTTTTCTCGCCCTTCCTCTACCTCCTGACTACATCGCTTCGCCGTGCCATCGCCAGCGTCGCCCATAAACCACTAAGTACGGCGAGCCAGAACGTAAATAACCTGACGGCACCAACATACGCCCCCCCTCTCCCCCCCCCTTCTTCTCTTCTTCTTCTTCTCCTTCTCCTCTCCTCCCCCCTTCTTCTTCTTCTTCTTCTTCTCCTTCCCTCCTCCTCTTCTCCTCCCCCTTCTTCTTCTTCTTCTTCTCCCTCCCCTCCTCCTCCCCTCCTCCTCCTCCTCCTCCTCCTCCTCCTCCTCCTCCTCCCTCCTCTCCTCCTTCCCCCTCCCCCCCTTCTCCCCTTCATTCCCGAGGCCACACGATGCGCGTCTTGTCGCTCATCGTGCAAGCTCCGCCACTATGGCCGGGTCCCATGCAACCTCTTCGCTGAACCATCCGGGAACCGTTCCCAATGTCGCCGAGGTGTCCGTTATAGCGGCACGTCTCTACCGAGCCCCCCCCCCTCCCCTCCACTTCTGCTCTATCCCCCCACACACTTCTCTCTACCCCCCCCCTCCACTTCTGTTCATCTTGAAATGAAGCTGCCTTACTAGTTAATCTCCCCCCCCCAAGCCTATACACTGTTCATTATCCTGTCAACCCCTCCAGAAGGAATAAAACATATCAATATATATATATATATATATATATATATATATATATATTATATATATATATAATATACGTATATATATATATATATATGTATGTATATGCGTATGTATGCATGTATATGTATGCATGTGTATGTATGCTGTATATGTATATGTATGTATGTATGTTGTATGTATGTATGATGATTGATATATATATATATATATATATAATATATATATATATATATATAATATATATATATATATTACATACATATATATATATATATACATATATATATATATATATATATATATATATCATATATATATATACATATATATATATATATATATATATATATATATACATATAAATATATATATATATATATATATATATATATATATATATATATACATAATATATACATATTACATTACATTATACATGCACACATACAAACATTCAAACCAGTAAGACGCCGAAGACCTTCGAGCAAAAACCCAATACTTGACCGATCTGAGAATTCCCTCGGTAGTTCAGGAAAATGTCGGTCAAGGGCTTTCTCGGAGTGGGTAGTGGGAGGAGGGGAGGGGAGGAGGGGAAAGAAGAGGTGGGGAGTGGGAGAGGGGGAGGGGGGAGGGGAAGGGTGGAGAGGAGAGGGAAGGGAGAGGAGAGGGAGGAGGGGAGGGGGGGGAAAGGGGGAGAGGGAGGGGAAGGAGGGGAGAGGGGGGAAAGAGTGGAGGGAAGGGGAAGGAGGAGGAGCAGCAAGGGGAGGGAACAGGGGGAGAAAGGGGAGTAAAGGTTTCGCTACAGTAACAGCAAGAAGAAGAGAAAAAAGTCTGCAAGCGGCAATGGAATTTTCGGAACGACGCTGCGACCGGGATGGGTGGGCGAGAGAGGACGAGAACGGACAGTCCAGAGGAAGTTCCGACGAGGGCAAGAGGGCGAGGAATAGGGAACAGACACACACGGTGGCGCAAATGGGGGGGGGGGAAGGGAAGAAGGCACACGCACACGAGGTGGCAAGACGAACGCAAAAAAAAAGTAGAAAACACTCCACTGAAAAGGAGCGTGATACCGATAAAAGGAAAAAAAGTACCACAGGAAGAAAGCGACACCAAATCCGACGACCGAGAAGACGAAGAAAGCAGCAAAGGAGGAGGAGGAAAAAAAGGGAAGAGGGAGGTGGCGGTGACGGCGAGGGGTGCCAGCCACACCCACGACGAACTCGGCCCCGTAATATGGCGGCCATGTGGCGCGCTCAGCCGTCACCTCGCCGCATTCCTGGCACCCTCGCCCTCACACCCCCTCGCACACGTCTCGCATCAGCATCACAAAACATCAAACAACAACGGCCTTCACGAGCACGGCGAGATACCCCTCCAACGCTCGCCCTCCAGGATGGGCGTGGAAGGAGGAGGAGGAGGGTTAAGAGGAAGAAGAGGAGAGAGAAGGGAGGAAAAGGAAGAAGGAGAGAGAAGGGAGGAGAAGAGGAGAGAGAAGGGAGGAAGGAGGAGGAGAGGAGGAGAGGAGAAGGAGAAGGAGAGGGAGGACGACGACGACGACGAGGAAAAGGAGGAGGGAGGGACGAGGACAGGAAGGAGGAGGAGGAGGCCGAAGACGACGACAAGGAGAAGGAACGACGACGAGGAAGTCGACATTCGCTCGAGAAGAAGAAACGAGAATATCGCCATCGTCGTCGAAGCGCGCCTCCGTGCATCGGCCTCCCCGCACCCAACCCCCAGTCGATAATCACCTCACGCCCGTTCGCAAACACACGCGCTTCAGACTCCCCCCCGCCCACGCATACGCCCGCCCGCCCGCCCGCCCGCGACCCCGGGGGCTGTTGGGCTGACGGTGCAACATTCCCCGTAGATGTCCGCGAGGATTATTCGGGTTAAGGCCATAAATTCTGCTTAGGCGAACGGTTAAAGCGCACGATGAGGGGACAAGTTTTCTCTATAAAAGCGTGTTTACAATTTTATCCCAATCGTAAGAAGATTAAGAGTGAATCATAAACAGCTCTCCTGAATAGCTGTTACGGCGGCGATCTATGATTCACATAAATAACTGTGTGACGCTGATGACGACACCGATGATGCGGTGACAAGGAATACTGCCGCCTTCATTGCACGGAGAAAATAATAAAAAACGAGAGGAAGGGAGAGGGGAGAGAGAGAGAGAGAGGGTGAGAGAGAGAGAGAGAGGAGAAAGAGAGAGAAAGGAGAGGAGAGAGAGAGAAGAGAGGAGAGAGAGGAGAGAAGAGAAGAGAGAGAAAGAGAGAGAGAGAGAGAGAGAGAGAGAGAGAGAGAGAGAGAGACAGAGGAGAGAGAAGAAGAGAGAAAGAGAAGAGAGAAAGAGAAAAGAAGAGAGACAGATAGAGAGAGAGAGAGCGCATATCTACGGAATACCCTGCCGCCACGTTCGCATTAGCATGACGACCGTCACCAATCGACCAAAAGTAGTTTTCGGTGCTTGCGAAATAGTTTCAGCGCCGAGTGGGCAGGCCAATGGCGTGAGTGACAAAAGTCTCGGCGATAAACACCCGTCCGAGTCGCCAACCCCCAGCCCCTCAGTCCCCCCTCCCTCCCAACTTCCCTTCCCCCTTTCCCCAGCTCCTTGCCCCCCTTCCTAACTCCTTTCCCCAGCTCCCTGTCGCCCCTCCCCTTCCCTTCCCCCTTTCCCGTCCCCCCTCCCCTACCTTCCCCCCTTTCCCGTCCCCCTCCCCTACCTTCCCCCCTTTCCCCTGTCGACCCTTCCCTCCCCTTCCCTTCCCCTGTCCCCCTCCCCAACCTTCCCACGCCCCTCACCCCAACCCCCTGTCCCTGGCCCCCCTCTCCCCCTTCCATACCCAGGGCAAGAGCCTTTACACCTCCCCTTCCCCCTGTTCCCCCTCCCCTCGGCCCTCACCCCAACCCCCTGTCCCCTGCCCCTTCTCCCATACCCAGGGCAAGAGCTTTTACACCTCCCCCTTCCCCCTTTCCCCAGTCCCCCTGCCCCCCCCCCATACCCAGGGGCAAGAGCCTTTGCATCTATCACATTGTCATGTCGGGTATGAAACGGCGCGCGGCAGATGATCTTGACAGCCGCCGAATAATGAGCTGCGCGCAATAATGACGGTAAAAAAGGGACCTTAACAAAGCAGTACCATTCGCGTGACGAGGGACCGTCACTGGTGAGTGCGCGGTGACGTTGATGAAGTGATGACAGAAGCACAACAACTCCCACCAACCTCTGCACCCTTCCCCCCCACTCCCCACCAACCTCTGCATCCCCCCCCACAAACCTCTGCACCCTTCTCCCACTCCCCACTAACCTCTGCACCCTTCTCCCTACTCCCCACTCCCAACAAACCGATGCATCCTTCTCCCACTCCCCACTCCTCAAACCCCACTCATTCCCCACAAACCCCACTCCCTCCCACTCCCTCCCACCCTCCCCCTCACCCCCCACCCTCCCCCTCTCTGTCACGCCGCCTCTCACACGCCCGTCCCATCACCCCGAGCGCACTCAGATCGGATATATAAAGGAACGCAACTAACGGCCTATGAACACGCGGAATACATTTAGTGTCTGATTTCGACGGGCCGGGAAATCCATTCTGCCTGCGCCTTTCTCGCCAAGGAGAGCGTGCGCGTCGACTCGTCTCTCCGTCGGCTCGAGTCGGGTGCGCAAATCCTGATGAAATGATGAATGGTGAAATAACGCTTTGGTTGTGGTGGTCTTTGTTCGTCTCTGTTTCGTCCATTCGTCGCCGTTTCTATCTCCTTTTCTCCCCTCCTTCATGATTCCCTCCGTGTCACGTCTTCTCCTCTTCACTTCTTCCTATTCCTCTTCATTTTTTTCCTATTCCTCTTCAAATTCTTTTCTTTCCCTATTCTCTCCACCTCTTCATTCCTCTGCTTCGCTCGTTCGCCTCCGCTTCTGCTAATCCGTTGCATCTTTTCTCCCGTCGCCGCCGCCAGAGGAACTTCCTCAAGCATCAGTAATCTAATCCAAGCATTCCCTTGTGAACATCTGCTCCGGCATCATTAGCAGATTCATTTCACGTAACAAACACGCTTAACAAATTGAATTCCCCGCCACCGCCGGGAGAGGCAGCTGGAGGCCCGGTCGGCTGCGACACCGACGCGCCGAGACCGACCCTCTCACGCCGCCAGTGAACGGAGAAATAATAATAAAAAACACAAGGGAATGTTTGCTGTTTAAATGACAAACGCTCGGCCGAGGCTGGACGTGCACGTGACACCTGCGACACACGAGGGCGCACGTAACGAGAGCGGCGCGGCGGCCTCGCGAGCGTGAAGGCGCGCGAGCCCGGCGATTTCCCCGACCGCAAGCGCGAATGATACAGTCCGGGGCGATGGCGAGTGACATCTGTGGTGGCGGACACGTGTTGGCCGATGTTTCTGTCACTGGCCATGGAGCATCACTGTCACGCCGGACTGGCCACTTACACAACGCCGAGAATGCGCGGGCCCCTGGCGCGATACATCACCGAAAATATGACGGACGTATCATAAATTCCGCCATTGGTTTTGCGAGGGCCGAATCGCGCCGGCAAGATCATACGCAATGGTGCCGAAGCCAGTGAATTATGACTGCTAACGCGGGTCGTATTTATAGCTACGTTCACGAACAAAGGAACGACTTCGGAAAAGGTAGCGCCCGGCCGACACGGACCGCGGCGGCACAGCAATACAAAAGCCATTCGAAAGATCAATTTCATCAAAAACAATTACAGCAGCAGTATTCAGGCTACGGGATGGTCGCTCGGTGCGCAGAGGGACAGGGAACACGTTTCAATACCGTAACAGGTGTGTCGGATACCAGTACGCAGCGGCACGGGCTGAAATATATGGCACTAGTAATAAGTATTGTATGTACTGTAGGTGTACATTTATTGGAAGAGAAGCGGTGTTCTAGTGTACACCCCATTCTGATAAATGGATTACAGGTGTCCTTAACCTGCAATAATCGTCAATCACCTACGAACTGAGCCGTTACCCCCCCCCCCCATTTCAGATTCTCCGGGGATTTCCTCCCCTTGGTGCTTCCTTAAGTCCCACGCTGCTTCTCGTAGACGAGCCCTGGTGCAGAGAGCGATGCAAGGTTGGTAGGCTGGGGGGGGGGGAGGGGGAGGGGCCAGAAAGGGCGAGGAGGTGGGTAGAAGGGGGAGAGGGTGGGTGGTACCGGGGGGGAGAGGGGGTGAAGGCCACACACAACATACCCTGGTAAGGACGGTAAGAGGTGGCTGAGGTGTACGTGCGTGAACGTGCATGCAAGGGTGAGTGTGTGTGTGTATGCCCTGGGTGAGCGCAAGGACCACAGAACACCTTCGGAGAGCACAGAGGAGACGGCGGGTGTGATGGCAACGGGTGCGACGGCAGCAGCAGGAGCAGCGGGGTCCGTGGCGGCGGTGGCGGCGGTGGCGGCGGGCTATCAGAAAATGAGATCGCGGCCCAACTCGACTCCTGCTGATTTACGATACGACCCCTGCATGGCGGCCACACCAACGGAGCTCCTGCATACTGCTGCCGCTCCCACCACCACTAATGCTCGCTGCCACAACAATAACCAGCACCATGCCTCCGCCGAGAGCACCATCGACGCCCCCACAACCGACGCCGTCACTATCTTCCCATTCATTAGCATCGTCGTTAAGATACGCCGCAGCGGCCGCCCCGACCGGCGCAAAAAACGAACCGAAAATTACACATCCTTAACCGTTTAGTCAACGGCCTCGAACACCGCCATAACAGAGCTTCCTCCGGCCTCCCTTCGCATAAACCCGAACACCATAACCATCGGCAACCTGTTAACCTTTCAGTGACTCCCGACTAGCACCATTACTGTATACTTTCCGCCCTCGTCAAACATGTGCTAAACCTTATGCCTAATCCACAACAAACAACATTACAACCGCTACAACAATAAACTGGCCAAGTGGACGCCAATTACCTCCGCGCCGCCAACAGCATCGGCGGCCACCACCCACGCAAACACGCCGTCTCGTTTTACAACACAAATCTCAGACACAATACCCGCCGAGATAACCATCCATTCAGAATCCATCCCCGGGCATCTCAGAGGCATAAATCCGAGACCCCTCGCGCTGGCATCACCTTCCGCCTCTCCAGAAGACCTCCCCGCCGCCTCCTTTCGGCCCCTTCGTCGCCCCTGTGGCCGTGTTCCTGGCGATCTCCCTTCGTGCTGACGTCTCTAGAACAACACAGACTGTTTCGAACCTCATTCTATTGCACGGCATGCCTTTCCGACGTCCACGCGCGATCATTCCGGCTAATCTTTGCTGCCATTACTTCTCTCGTCTCTCGCCGTGCCTCTTCTCCTCTCCCTCCTTCCCCCATCGATCTATCAACCGTCTTCATTTCCCCGATCTTTCTCTCCGCGGCGCTATGGCCATTTCCCCGCCGTTTCCCATTATCTCGGCGCGTCTCTCACTCACAGTTGCACCGAGACTGCATCAAGCGTCACAATGCCCAGTGTACACGATGTCGACAACCGCCATTATCATTGGCGAAGCGCGACTCTTAAACAGGGCAATTCAACGGCGGCTGCTCCAGGTTCCCCCGCGTGTCGCCTCGTGTTCCGGCGATACGAGTTAATGACGACGACCCCGTGTCAGCCGAGGATAACGCCACGAGGACGGCGCGTTAACGGTCAATGCAAGGAGCCACCGGCCAATTACGGACATTTATAATTGCCAAGATCAAACGTTTAGTATTCCTAAAGTGCAACAACGAAGAGGAACTGCACGAAAAACGAAAAACAATAACCTACCCGAAAAGACATTTAATTCGGATAAAAAGGAAAAGAGACGCACCATCCTTTCCAGCGTCATCCATTGAAGAAACCTCGAGCCGAAGACGGAAATGAGTTCACTGACGAGGCATGCACGTCATCCCGCGATGCCCCTATGGGAAAGCATCTGCCGAGCGAGGCGATGCCGAAGGAAATACTCGGAGAAAAGAAAAGAGCTTCCTGATGATGATGGCAACGTAGCCTCGGCAATGATTGGATTTTTTTTTGCGCGTTCGAGACGTGATCTGGACGTTACGGTCAGACCCGGAAAGTGATGCTATCGGGATGGTGATGGAGACACAGCCCCGCCGACGGGGTGCGATCGGGGCGGCGGCGGCGGCGGCGGGGATGTACCGCTGATGGGGGAGATGAAGTGGGCCTCCCTCCCTTCCCTTTCCTTACCCTTCTCCCCCCCACCCCTCCCGCCTCCCCGGGGCCTCTCTCACGCGCCCCGAGGCCCTGCACGCACACTGACACGCTAAATAAATAATCACTCCGAGCCTACCCCTTCGGCCCCGTCGCAAACAGGCCGTCCCCGCCGCCAACGACAATACGTGTACGGCACAAAATGCATTCGTTCACACCAGCCATTCACCAACTCCACATAACGTCTCCGGCGGAAGAACGAGACACGCCACACTGTTCCGTAAGTCTCATTGCCACGTAATAATACCCACGTAAGCCCGCCCTTAATGACCGGATGCCTTGGGAGTAGCGTGTCGGGAGAGCGGACAATCACCAACATTACGCCGTGCGCGCCAGCTGATTTACACTCGCAATCTACATGAAACCCACCAATCCGTCCCCCCCCCTATCGCCAGCCAACATCTATAATCTACAGTAATCAAAAGTACAGAACCCCGAGTTTGCCATGCGAACCTTAAATTACGAGCCGGCCGTGAACATCTGGATTAGATTGAACTTTACATGCTAAACCTTCCGCTGCATGCGATCATGGCAGCCCCGCGCCCCTCTGGCCTTTTTGTTTCTACAGACTGTCATTAACAAATTTGTCTCTCGGCGACTGCATACTTTGGCCGTCGACGCAAAAAAAAAAAAAAAAAAGATACCCGCTGCTTTGCGATAACCTCGCCTCTCCCCTCCCTTACCTCACCCCCCCTACCCCCCGCCCCTTGACCTCTCTCCAGCCCGCCATTCTACTGCTATTATATCTTACACCTGCGTAACAAAATGGCTGCTTTTTTCTATTTTTTGTGTGTGTGAGTCTGAGGGATATGGCCTTTGTTATCATTCTTCTCTTTCTCTCTCTCTCTCTCTCTCTCTCTCTCTCTCTCTCTCTCTCTCTCTCTCTCTCTCTCTCTCTCTCTCTCTCTCTCTCTTCTCTCTCTCTCTCTCTCTCTCTCACCTACTCACTTTCCTTTTCTTCCACGCTTTCTATCCCTTCTTCACTCACCCACTCATTCCCTCCTCCTCTTTTTCCATCTCTTCATTCCTTTTCTAATACCAATCTCCCATGATGTAAATTTTGCGTCTGCTCTTCCAAGCAAATTCCCCATTTCTCCTGCATTCACTTACTTATCCATTGCATCAGATATTTAAGGAATTGTCTTCTGCAACGTATGTCTTATTCAAGTACAAGTTATTTCATCGTTGTTGGTCCCGTTAAAGAAAGATACGAGCTCTTCATCTACGTCAATCTATGCCTCTTTCCCTTTCTGCTCTATTTTCCTATGCCTATTTCCCTTTTTCTCGATTTTCTTGTGTCTTTTCCCCCTTTTTCTCTATTTTCTTATGCCCTTTTCCCTTTTTTCTCTATTTTCCTATGCCATTTTTTCTCTTTCTCTATTTTCCTGTGCCTTTTTCTCTTTTTCTATTTTCCTATACCTTTTTCCCTTTTTTCTCTATTTTCCTATGCCCTTTTCCCCTTTTTCTATATTTTCCTATGCCATTTTCCATTCTTTCTCTATTTTCCTATGCCTTTTCCATTTTTTCTCTATTCTCTATTTTCCTATGCCTTTTTCCATTCTTTCTCTATTTTCCTATGCCTTTTTCCGCCTTTTCCTGCCTTTTCCATTCTTTCTCTATTTCCTATGCCTTTTTCCATCTCTATTTTCCTATGCCTTTTCCTTTTTTTCTCTACTTCCCTACGCCTCTTCCCCTTTTTTCTCTATTTTCCATCTCTCCTATTCGCAAAACACACGTGCCTTTGTGGCTGAGACCCTCTTCCCTCGTTCTCCTCTTCCTATCAGCTGCGTGCTTCTAAGGTTTCCTCTCCCATCTTCCTTGCTCTTCCTTGAGGGCTTCCAGCGAGTGTCCTTTCTTCGGCAACTCCCCCCCCCCTCCCCCACATCATTCTCAGCCCTCGTATCTGTACATCTATTTTTTTTCTACGTCTCTTCCATTCCCGCTTCCTCCTACATTCCGCTTAAAACTCTGCTTCATTTTAACCCTCTCTTTCACTCTCTCTCCCTCTTTTTGTTCCCCTCCTACACCCCCCCCCCTTCCCCTCCCCGGCCGCTCGCCCGCTCGCCCGCACCGCGCCATGCGCTCAACACGACGTATAATATGAATTATTCACAAGGCGTTCATCCACGGCTTCGACAATCAATATCGTATATTTTGGAAGAGGGTTGAAATGGCCTCGGGCAGCAAAGATTTTTCCTATCACACACACACTGTCTATGTTTAGCACGGGGCGCGGGAACGCGTTTGTGATCTGTTGCGTGACACTAAATCAATAAGTGTCGGCCATTAGTCACGAACGTCTTGAGTTACCTTGCCATCAACAGAGACGCTTCACGCCACATCTCCAGTGCTGCGCCGCCGCCGCCGCCGCCGCCGCCGCCTGGAGCTCATCAGCGACACTGCCCACACAACTCTCGGGTACGGGGCCAGGGGGGGGGGGTGAGGATGACTTTTGGTGGACGACTGATGATGGATGATGGATGATGGCACGGTGATGCTTGAGGACGGCACTGGCCGCGGGCGGGGACGATGGCGTGACAACGAAAATATCGGGGAAAAAATAAGGACAGACACAAGAGCGCGTGGTTGGAGAGAAGAGAGCGAAAAGGGAGAACAGACGACGACCATCCTCCGGCAGGTGTAGGTGTCAGCGTCACGCCCACGCCGGGAGAGAACGAGGCGCTACGCAACGCCCCGCCTACGTACCCGCGTTTCCACAGCATGCACGGCGCCGCCCCGCCCCGCCCTCGCCCTCCACGGACTGACAGATAACCATTAACGCTCGCGATCGGCGGGAACAGCTGATATCATAACAAGATGCCGTAGATGGAGATTAATGCTGCAACGAGAGCGAGCGAGGCGGGGCTCCCGGCGGCGTGCACTTCCCCTCGAGGCCGTCGTTTGTTTGCCTTACCCACCGCAGAGACGCACCACCGCCCACCACACACCCACGCCCGTCATGGACACACTCATGACCTTCAGCCGCGTCTGCATGACCAAGGCTCCTGCCTGTCTTGCCGGGCATCCTCCCCACGAACCCCGAGAGGACCCGGGGCATAGCGCCGCCCTTGCCGCGCCCGAGGAGGAGAAGCCCCATCGGAGTAGACTCAACCCCGAGCCGCCCTACACCTGCCGGGCCCGAAGGACACTCATCTCCCTCACGTCCCGACACACATCGAACAAAATTTAAATAACACCCAGCTGCTGAATAAAATGAAAAGAAGGACAGTCAAAAGGGAAGAAAAGAACGAAAAAAAATCACACTAAGAAATAAACAAATACACAATCTTATATCCTATAAACGGCAATAAACGAAAACGACACAGAAGGAGTTACAGATAGAGCTCCAAGGGTGTGCGTGTGAGGGGGGGGAGGGGGGGGGGGTAGTGAGAGACAGGAGAGCCACGGCACTCACCCGATATGCCACCCAAGATTTACAACAAGGCGACGCAGAGTGGGCGCTGAGAGCAACGCCGACGCTGATCACTTGTAAACACCGCGGAAAACTAGACGAGAATGGCACTTTCATCGCCCGTTTCGAAGGCCGTAAAAACAGATTAGCATAAATATGTAAACGAATGAATGAAAGAATGAATGAATGACAAAAAAGAGAGAGGAACTGAATACAGGCTATGACGAGGTTTGGGAGAGGGAGGGAGGGAGGGAGGGAGGGAGGGGGAGAAGGGAGGTAAAAGGCAACGCGTGTAAAATGTGACAGCACGTTATGCAAGTTAAATTATTTGAATAACGATAAAATGTGTTTGCCAGCTACCGAACCGTGCGCAAACTCTACAGAATCGTGGAAATGCCGCAAACATTTGCACACACGCCCATGCACCAAAGGGTAAGCACGTACGCACGCACACGCCTGTTGACGAGGGGACGGACACACGCACATGCACACACAAACACACACACACGCACCAATAACACACACTCATACACACACACACAAACCACAACCATCCACCCACCCACATACATACACATCCATTCACCCATCTACACCCCCACGCACTCACCCCCACCCCCTACTCCGACACCCCCACCTCCCAGCATCTGAGCCCCCCCCCTGGCCAAAGGCACCACAGGACGCCCACCACACCGGAAGGGCGAAGGGTGATCGTCCCGAGATCTGCTGCGGCCGCTGCACCTTACATACACACACGCGCGCGCGCACCTCACACCGAGATAACGCCCCCGATAAAATGATAGACAAGGGACGCCAATAAATGTGAAACACGGCTCATAAAACAATAAATGGAGCACGGCGATAAGGCAGAACCCCCCATCCCCCCCCATCCCATCCCCCCCCGCCCCCCCCGCCCGCGCACAGGAACAGACCTGTCGCGCCGAAGTCTATCTGACATCATCGCGGGAGGATCTATCTAATTAACGCCCAATAAAACAAACAATTAGGAAAATAATGACCGAAGATACGTATCGCGTGAGGACAAGGCTGGGAGCGACGGTATCGCACCGCACCGGTATCGGCGGGGATGAGGGAGGTGTGATGTGCCGGGTGGGAAGGGGGGAGAGGGAGAAGGGAGGGGGAGAGGGAGGGAGGGGAGAGGGGAGGAGTGGGAGGGAGGAAGGAGAGAGGGGAGAGGGAGACAGGGGGAGGGGGAGAGGGGGGAGGAAAAGAGGGAAAAACAGGGCAAGGGGAGAAAGGGGAAGAGACGGGACAAGGGGAGAAAGGAGGGGGAGAGGAGGGGAGAGGGAGGGAGGGCGAAAGGAGGGGAGTGGGAAAGAGACAGGACAAGGGGAGAAAGGGAGAGACAGGACAAGGGGAGAAAGGGAGAGACAGGACAAGGGGAGAAAGGCAGGGCGAGAGGAGAGACAGGACAAGATGAGAGATGTAGGGGAGAGGAGAGGGGAGGGGAGGAAACGCACCCCTTCCGCGATCTCGCCATCCGACTGATAACCGCGAGCGCAAGGTGTGTTTCTTCCGTCGGGATATCGCCATTCTTCTTCTTCTTCTTCTTCTCTCGCCGTTCTCCTGTCATCCCCACCTCATCAGGCACCGTCGTAGCACGATTCCTCCTTTCGCTCCCTGTTTATCTACAGCATTTCTTCGAATTTATCTCTTTACTCATTTTTATCATTTATTTATCTATCTATTTTTATCATTTATCTATATTCATTTTTATCATTTATTTATCTATCTATTCATTTTTATTTATTCATTTTCATTTTATCATTTATTTCTCTATTTATTCAATATTTATCATTTATTTATCTATCTACTTATCTATTTATTTTCATTTTCTTTCTATTTCTTCTTTCTTTTATCACTATCAGCATCTGTGACGCCCATGTCAGAACTCGCGTCACACTCCCCCCCCCCCCCCCCACACCCCCCCCACCCGAGCGATGCGGGTCATGAGGACGCCCATGCTGACACGAGGAGCCCAGACGGAGGCGGGAGAGAGATGCAGACGAGACGGCCAAGTGTGCTAGGAGAGGCGAGGGGGAGGGAGGAGGAGGAGGAGGAGGAGGAGGCAGGAGGAGGGGAGGAGGAGGAGGAGGAGGAGGGGGAGGAGGAGGAGAAGGGAGGAGGAGGAGAGGAGTGAAGGAGAGGAGGAGGGAGGAGGAGGAGGAGGAGGAGGAGGGACGGACGAGGAGGAGGAGGAGGAGAAGAACGACGACGAGAAGAGGAGGAAGACGAAGGAAGAAAAGAAGAAAAGAAGAAAAAGAAAAAGAAGAACAAGAAAACAAGCAGGGAGTGGGCGTCGGCGTGCGGGCGTGCGGGCGTGCAAGACATCACCACGCCATAAGAAGGTCCACAGAAGCTCCCGCATCTCCGGTTACATCTATGGCCGAGCCACCCACACGCCTCCCATCCCGTCGCTCGCAACATGAATCAACAAACATTTACATCAACAAAACAACAAACATGTGCACAACGCATACACGATGTTGTTGCTTAACGAAGGCTTCGCTCCGTCACGGATTACTTGCCTGATCCACAAGATACACACATTAGCGCAAAAACCAATGGAGGGGAAAAAAAAGGAATATACAGTCTTGTACATGCGTGTGTATTTGTGTTGTGTGTGTGTGGAGGGGGGGGGAGGGGTGGTTATGTGCGCGTGAGGGTGGATGGGTATGTGGGTAGGTGGGTGAATGGATGTGTAGGTGGGTGGGAATGTAGCTGGGTGAATGGATGTGTAGGTGGGTGGGTATGTAGCTGGGTGAATGGATGTGTAGTGGGGCGGGTATGTGGGAGGGCAGCAATGTGGATGGACAGACGAGTGGGTACGTGGAAGAATGGGTAAACAGGTGAACGGATATATAGTTGGGTAAATATATATGCATGTGTGTGTGTGTGGGGGGGGGGGGGGGTTGTGAATTTGTGTGTGTGTCGCGTGCGTGTGCGTGCGAGAGCGTGTGCGTCTGCATGGTTTGCATCACAAATATGCAGTATGTTTTGTACATATGTATAATGTAACTCGTATGTGTATATGCAAAGGCGAGCATTTCTCTTACCTCTCGGCCTACTCGCTCCTCCCTGACTGCAACTGAACCAAAGTGCTCACCTGAAAAGGAAAAAAAAAGGAGTAAGGCTTCTGTTGTTAGATCTACGTTGTATCGCATGCATGCACACACACACACACACACACACACACACACACACACCACACACACACACACACACAACACACACAATATATATATATATATATATATATATATATATATATATATATATATATATCATATTATGTGTGTATGATAATTTATAAATAAATAAATAAATAAATATATTTATATATATATATATATTATATATATATATATATATATATATATATATATATATATATATATATATATATATATATATACATATTGTGTGTGTATGATAATTTATAAATAAATAAATAAATAAATATGTATATATATATATATATATATATATATATATATATTATATATATATATATATAGTATATATATATGTGTGTGTGTGTGATTTACTATTTCTCCGACTGTCTGTCTGTCCGCCTCATCCAACTCACTTCCGAACACACCCTCGCATCCTCATCTGCCCAGAAATACTTTCGCATCCTCCGCATAAACAACTTTGCGTCATCAATATTCTAATAATCTATACGCGCACGGATGGCATCGTAAACAATATGCGGGTGACAGAGAGTGTCATGAAAACCCACCCGCGAGTGCCACCCCCGCCGGCCGCTCCACGCCGACAGGAATACCAACACGCCGCGCAGCCCTCCCGCACCTGCTGGGTCCTCAACGCGGCTTGCGATCATCCCACACTCGCAGCGACGTTCGACGACAGCAAGAAGTCATAATGCAAAATTCGCGGCGGCGCTGACGGCGGAACATCCCGCTGCACATGCAGGGCGACCGCCTCGGCGCACGGCCGCCCCGCACCTGTAATAGTACCCGCATACCAGGCAAGAATCCCAGACTTACAAGGGTATCAACATGCCAGGCGGCCGCGGCGCTGCCCGGCGAACTTGTTCCAGCGACGGCATCGATTTCCATCGCCTGCCTGGAATAATTCGTACCTTGCCGCGTGGCCTAAAGAGTTCCATTGAAGTCGACCCATAAGTATGGCGTGACCTGAGCCCCTCTGGCAAGGCCCGCGCCTTTGGTGAGCTCCGGATCCAAGGGCACGGAGAGGTGTCAGGTCCCTTGCCATTCCCTTCCTTGCAGGTTGCACGACCTGGCGTCTGCGCTCTACATAATATCAGTCTTGCAATCCGAGGACCCAGCCTCCCCCTCCCCTCCCCCCCTCGGAGTACTGGCCGCCTGCAGCGTGGCCTGTGTTCCCCCTGGAGGAGCAAGTCCCCAGGGCCCCCGGGGAGGCTGTAACATGATCCGTGTTGACCTGGTGCCCTCCCGTCGCAGGTCTGCCACGCAGCCATACACAACACGTTTTATGTCTCCCGGCCCACCGCAACCACACCACCGACCACCACACTCACAGCGCCACATCGTCATTAATTATTACGCACGCAACAGTCGCTACGCTTTTCTTTTCTTTTTCGTTAATTGGTGCGGGAGAAAAAAAAAAAATAGCTACACCATTCTCTCTTCACAACATTTACCCTCTTAACAAAGAATTTAGAAAAAAAAACACACGCAAAAATACGAGAATAGACGCACAAAAGATAGAGCCAAGCGAGAGAGAAAAAGGGGGAACGCGAGAGGGGAAAAAATCCCTTTCTCCAGCCATCCCGACCTGCAGCCCTACCGCGTCCATACTTTCCCCTTGCTTCTCCCCTCTTCCTGTGGCTCCCCCAACCCCTTCCTTCCCCAAACCCCTTCCCCGGGACATGTTACGACACCACCACACTGCGTCAGTCGGCCCACTCCATACGTCACCTCACCCCTCTGCCCTTGACTATCTTACGACCTTCCTCGCGCTATCTCCCCTCCCTGCGTCTCTCTCTCTCCCCTCCTCTTCCGCCTTGGTCTCCCCTAACCTGTAGGTTCTCCTCTCGGTCTCCCTCTCTCCCTCTTTCTGTCGCCCCTCGTCACAAAAAAAACTCATTTTGCGAGAGCGTCGAAGTCAGTATTAATTGTCCACCATAAATTCACAAACGAAAAAAAATATATATCCAAACATACATACATATGTATATACATGTATATATATATATATATATATATATATATATATATATATATATATATATATATATATATATATATTATATATATATATATATATAATATATGTGTGTGTGTGTGTGTGTGTGTGTGTGTGTGTGTGTGTGTGTGTGTGTGTGTGTGTGTGTAATAACAATAATAATAACCAGGCCTACTCCGATAACCCCTCAAAAAATCCCAAAGACGCTGACATAAACCCCCTACCCCTTCACCCTCCTTAAAAAGAAAACTACAAAAAAAAGTAAAAAAAAAAATAAAAATAAAATGGAACTCCCTCTAAGCAGGTGATCCCGCAGTACATTTCCCTCGACCCCGCGCCTGTTCCTCCCTTCCTCCCCCTTCCTCTCCCTTCCTCTTCCTCTCCCTTCCCTTCCCTTCCCCTCTGCTCGCGAAGGCCTCGAGATCGCATGCAGTAAATCACGGGTGTGCACGCGCGCCCCACGCATACATGGACATGGGGAGACAGACACACATGCACTCGGGATACAGACATGCACTCGGATATCTATCTATCTATCTATCTTTATCCATTCGGCGCGCGCGCGTGGGTCCATAGATCTTGCGTGCGTGTTGACTGAAAACATAATCAGAGAAAAAAAACGGCCATATCTTCATAATAAAAATAAAAAGATTTATTGCAATCGAAATGTAACTTTAGCGCATTGGCACTATTTATCTATGTATTTTTCTTTATATATTTATGTATTTTTATTTATATATTTATGTATTTTTATTTATATATTTATGCATTTTTATTTATATATATATGTATTTTATTCATGTATTTATGTATCTTTATTATTAATTTATGTATTAAAAAACAATACATAAATAAATAGAGAAAGAAGAAGAAAAAAAGAGGCACACACGCACAAACGGAAAGGCATAACCATTTTATTCAATTCAATCTCTCTTTCCCAATATCCCTTACATTCCCTTTATTTCTTTTTCCCTTTTCTTTTTTTTTTTTGAAGTGACCCACCCCCTCTCCTTTTCCTTCCCCTCCTCCCCTTCATCCCCATCTTCCCCTAATCAATCTCTCCCGCTATCCTCTCTCCCATTTACCCCCTCCCCCCTCCCCCCCACAGATACACACCCTACACATACGCGCGCACACAGACACAGGCATAAGACACAGACACACACACGAACTACACCCTCCACCCTAAAACACACACACACACACACAATACACCCCCCCACACACACACATAATACACCCCCCCCACACACACAAACCAAACCCACCCCTAACCCCCCCCCACCCAACCTTACACCCCCCTCCCCCCAACCCCACCCCAACCCCCCCACCCCAACCTCAGCGCGTCCGGCCGGGTCATGGGCGCAGCGTGGTAATCATTAACAGCGACAGCCTCCACGCCGGGTAACCCTGATTAATGGATCCGACCAGAGTACAGCTGTCACAACGCGAGTCCGTTTTTAGCCCCACTTCAAATCTGACGCTGGCGCCATCTATCACCATCCTCGGGGCCCCAGGATCCATCCCGCGCGGATACTTGACAAAACAATCAGGCACGGCGGAGAGGAGGAGGAGGAAGAGGGAGGGGAGGAGGATGCGTGCCTTCGCCTCCCCTCTCTCCCCTCCCTCTCTCTCTCTCTCCCTCTCGACCTCTCTATCTCTCCCTCTCCCTCTGACCTCTCTCTCTATCTCTATCTTCACTCTCTCTTTCTCTCTCGCTCTCTCTATTTCTGTTCCTCATAATTTTTTTCTTCCCCCCTCCTCTCCTCCTCCCTACTTTATCTCCTTATTATCTCTCTCTCATATATATATGATAATAAATAACAATAAAATATACAATACAAAAACAGTATCAGCAACAACAATAATAATAATAACAATAATAAGAATAATAACAATAATAAGAATAAAAATAACAATAATAAGAATAACAATAATAATAATAACCAATAATAATAATAATAATAATAAGAAGAATAACAATAGTAATAAGAATAAGTATAATAAACATAATCATCATTATAGCCTTTATGATGATGGTCATGCAGCTGCAACAGCAATAGTAGCAGCAGCAGCAGTAATAGTAATAATAATAATAATAATCCTCATCATCATAATGGTGATGATAATAATAATAATAATAATAATAATAATAATAATAATAATAATAATAATAATATTAAAAACAACAACAATAAAACTAATAATAACTATAAAAACAACACCAGTAATAAGATAACACAATAATAATAAAATAAGATAATAATAATAATAATAATGTAATAATAATTAATAATGTAATAAAAATAATGATAATAATGATAATGATCATAATCATCACAATAACAACAATAGTAATATTATTTTCTATTAACAATAATATTATCACTACTATTTTTACCATTATTTATAATTATTATTACATACTCATATCACCATCATTATCATTATTATCATCATAAATAAAAATAATAATAATAATGATAATGAAAATGTTATGGAAATAATAATGATAATAATGATGATGATGATGATGATCATAATAATAATATAATAATAATAATAATAATAATAATAATAATAATAATAATAATAATAATAACAACAACGATAATGACAACGAAACTAACAATAATAACAAGTATCGTAATGATGATGATGATGATAATAACAATAATAATAATAATAATAACAAAATATGATCATAATGATAATGATAATGATAATAATAATAATAATAATAATAATAATAATAATAATAAAATATAATAATAGTAATAATAATAATAATAATAATAATATAATAATAATAATAAAATAATAATAACAATAATAATGACAATAATAATAATAATAAGAGAGAGAGAAGAGAAGATAGAGAAGAGAGAAAAGAGAGAGAGAGAGAGAGAACAGAAGAGAGAGAAGATATAGATACATACAAATATATAAATAGAAATATATATATATTACTATATATAATATATATATATATATATAGATCATATATATATATATATATATATATATATATAATTACATTGATATATATATATAGTATATCCCTCCTAACAGCGACGATGACGAAAGAGATGATTTATCACAGAAACAACACATCACGACCAAAACACGACCAAAACGTAAAAAAAAAACATATAAAGCACACACAACAAAACCGCCCAGCCTCGCCTTCGATTCGAAAAGGACTCGCACGCCCGATAATGACGTCACACCGCCGCCCGCCGCCCGAAAAGAATACCAACAAGCGTGACACCAATATCAACAACCGATACCAAACCCCCAAGCTGCTGCTGCTGCTGCTGCGATCACGCCCACGTTGTCAGCCATCCCGCCGGACGCACGAGGCCAACGGACAAGAAATAACGATGGCGAGCATTAGCGGCCGGAATCCCAAGAGTCCGCATTATAAAAAAAGAAAAAAAGGAAAAATAAAAATAAGTGTGCATTGTTTAAAAAGAATTCAATTGTTTTTTTTTTTTTTCTTTTTTTTCTTTTCTTTCTTTCGTTCAGCCCTCTCCTCTCCCCTTTCGTGACGCTTCTCGTCTCTTCTCCCTCTCACCCTCCTCCACCTCTTTCGCACTTCTATATTACCGATAGAAATAACACCATCTACTCTTATGGTCTACTTAGAACTCATACGTAGACAGATAGAGAGGTAGGGAGGAGTTAGAAAGGGATAGAGGGGGATAGGGAGGAGAGAGAGAGGATGGAGGCAGAAGGAGAAGGAGAGGGAAAGGGAGAGGGAGAGAGATAAAAAAAGGGAGGGTTATGGAGGGAGGAAAGGAAAAGGGAGAGGGGGAGAGAGGGAGAGAAAAAAAGACAGAGAGAGAAAGAAGGATAGAGAAAGAGAGAAAAAGAGAAAGAAACAGCGAGAGAGGGCAGGCTAGCTATGGTCAAACAAGGTCTCCCTCACTCCCTCCATCCCGGAATGACCTAAGGCCACTCCCACCACACCAACGCAAATCATGCCACCCGTTCCGACGCGTTCCCTGAGACCCAACACGAAGCCAGGTGTTCCGTGTTGAACAAGTGACACATGTATCCGAACGCAGGTGTACCAGAAGTCCATCCTGCGCCACGGCCTTCCCGCACAGCCAGCGAACGTCCCACGGGAGGCTAAACGTTATAAAATCCCACCTATACAAACGACTTCTTTTTTGGGGGCTGGAAGAATTCGAGATACACCAAGTCACGATGAGGAACAAGTCGTCCGAGAGATCCTGCTGCTTGATACGGCGCCCTGCAACATCCCGGACTCGATTCGTTTTCATTAATCTCGTGCACCGCCCCCGGACTGGCAACACGCCCTATCTCCCTGTGTCTGCTAATCAAAACAATGTCCCTCTGCCTTCGAGGCGCGCAGGATCCCCCCCCGCAGGATCCCCCCGCAGAAGGGCCCGGGACTCGCAAACACGCAGATCGGGAGGAGGCGATGCCCGGCGGGAGAGTGATATACGTGCCCGGCGAGGGGGTGCGGAGGGCGCCCCGAAGAAAAACAACGTGGCGTGAAGGAACCAGTTTGAACTCCGAGCCGGGGATCGGATAGATCATTTAGCGCGGAGTTAAGTGACATGATTGACAAGTAACTCGAGTAGATGGCCATGATGTCTTGTGTTGGTATGAGACAAACCAAAGATAACCTCCAGATTACAGCCCGCGAGCCGGTTCCCATTAGGGGCGCGGGGAGGACTTGTATGCGTAATGAGGCGTCGTGTCTCTCAACTATCTGGCCGCTTTATCTCGCCGCAACATCTCTCAACGCTCCGTCAAGTTCTGGCCGCCCGCTCGCCACCACCTTCCCACCTCCTCCACCTTCCCACCTCCCGCACCGCCTCCCCCTCCCCTCCCCCCCCCCGCCTCGATTACCCCTTCTTACACCCTCTTCCCCCTCCCCTCCCCGCTCCCCCGCTGCCCTTCGCCCTCCCTCCCCACCCCCTCCCCACCTAGGCCTCCCTCCCTCCCTCCCGCCTCACTTTCTCTCCCCTCCTTCCTCCACGACGCCCGGCCCTTCTCTCCCGTCCTT
>NW_020869024.1:221556-231556 GCF_003789085.1 Penaeus vannamei | reverse complement strand
CCGACGCCTGGACTCGGGGCTTCAGGGCTACATGCCGTATGCCCGATTCGAAGCACGAGAGCAGAGAGTAAATGCCCTGCTACTGCACCATTACTATCCAAGCCGCCCTACTACTGTACTATTACCATCCAAGCCGTATACCACGTAACAATAGTCTAAGTCAAATTTTCAGACGTTTGGAAACACAAGTGAACATCCAAATGCTCACACAAACAGCCAAAAGAGCACACGCACGCACAAGCAGCCCCAGAAGAGCACAGCGACTCCCCCTCGACCCCACAGCACGCAGATGGCCTATCACGCACGCGCGCCAGAGCCAGGCGCTAAGCAGGGCCCCCCTCCAGAAACCGGCAGGGGTGGTGATTATATGGGTCAGTTTTAGGGCCCCGCTTTCCGTCGCTAAGTGTTGATACCTTACACCAGCGCGCCAGAGCCATCCCGGCCGCCACAACCACACATGCGCTAAACCACATTCGCCTCAACATTCCCCACAACACCACAGCTTTCCCTGTTTCCTCCAGAAGGTTGTCCGGCTTTGTCGTTTGGGAGTTTGTTTACGAAGAATATGGAGGTAGATCCATTTGCCACACCTTCGAGCACTTAATAAATAAACACATTCATAAGCTTATTTATATACGCATCCATACGTATGCACATGCGCGTGAGCCATCATCATCATTATCATTTATTCATTAGATTATATACTTAACTACTTATTATCATTTATGCACACACAACCGCACGCACGCAAACACACATGAACATAAACACACACAGACACACACACACAACATATATACACACATACATATGAGGGAAGTCCCATGGCGATTACCATCACAGTTTTTGGTTACAAGGCTAATTGCAAAATATGGACACTGCATACATTAGCAATCATGTACTTCCGCCATCACCCCCCCTCCCCTTGTTCTCTCCTTCCCCCCGTCGTCATTTTCCTCCTACTCTCTCTCTCCTCCTCCCTTCTCCTCCTCCTCTCAGCCCCGTCGTCATTTTTCTCATTTCTCTCTCCTCCTCCTTCGCCTCAGCCCCATCGTCATTTCCCTCTTCTCTCTCCTCTCCTCCCTTCTCCATCGTCCCAGCCCCGTCGTCATTTTCCTCCTACTCTCTCTCCTCTCCTCCTCCCTTCTCCTCCTTCTCAGCTCCTTCGTCTCAACCCCGTCGTCATTTCCCTCTTCTCTCTCCTCTCCTCTCTTCTCTTCTCCTCCTTCGTCTCAGCCCCCGTCGTCATTTCCTTCCTCTCCTCTCCTTCTCCTTCGTCTCAGCCCCGTCTCATTTCCCCTCTCTCTCCTCTCCTCCCTTCTCAGCTCCTTCGCCTCAGCCCCGACCGTACCCCCCCTGCCCCTCCCCCGAGGCTCGGCTGACACCCCCTTTCCCCTCCCCCCCCCCGAGGCTCGGCTGACACCCCCCGCTGGGCTGAGGCCGTCCTATCGTAGCGGCCGACCAAACACAGATTGAGAACTCATGTAAGGCTTTGGTGTCTGTCTGGCGAGGCGGCTTAGCACTGTAAAATTTATCTTGACTGCACCAATATATATTTTTCTTAGCATAAGCACGCTCGGCATAGTCTCGTTCTCGCGTTTTTTTCTCTCTTTCGCTCTCGGCTCTCTGTATCTTTTTCGTTTGTTTGATTATCTATCTATCTTTCTGCTTGTCCGCCCGTCTGTGTGTGTCTGTCTGTCTGCCTGTCTGTGTCTGTCTGTCTACTTTCTATTTGTCCACGTCTAGTTATTTGAAGAGACTGAAGGAATAAAAGAAGACACTAACAATCAGATATATACAGAACACATCACCCCCTAAGACCAGAAAGTAGACTTCCGTACACATACCTACACAGACACACAAACCCCAAACGCCTCATGCTGACTCCACTCAAAACTGCCACACAATAAAACCTTCCGCGCCGAATATAATTCAAATACGCGACAAAGCTGAGATTATTCCTCCCTTTATCACTTCCCATTTGCTTTCTTACACCATCCTCATCATGATCATCGCTTCCCTTGCCAGACACGAGGGAAACCAGAGGGACTAGGAAAGGGGAGAGGGAATAGAGAGAGAGAGAGAGAGAGAGAGAGAGAGAGAGAGAGAGAGAGAGAGAGAGAGAGAGAGAGAGAGAAGAGAGAGAGAGAGAGAGAGAGAGAGAGAGAGAGAGAGAGAGAGAGAGAGAGAGAGAGCGGGAGACGGAGGAGAGAGAGAGGAGAGGGATAAGGAGGGGGAGAGAAAATGGAGAGAAGAAGAGGGAATGGGGACGGAAAAAAAGGAAGAGAAAATGGAGGAGGTGGGTGATAAGAAGGGCTTATACATCCGGGCCAATTCACCTCGCAGAGTCCTTCTTGCCCTCCCATACAACTTCTGATAAAATCAAATTAGCTCAATTAACTTCTTCACTCTTTTATATAATAACAGCTGACATTCTTAATACAGAAACCTTGTCCGAGCGAACATTCAGCTCGACCCTGCCTTCTTCCCCTCCGCGCGTCAACATCAGGTGCCATTTGGGAGTGAGCCCCTCCGTGAAGCTTCCTCAACAGCCATGAATTCTACCCTCATTTCCTCCTGCCTTTACTTGCAGCAATTCACCGCACCCGAGCACCCGCTTGATACACCGTTCCACCCATCAGGGCAGATCCTCGTAGCATCCATCATCGAGGAGGGTGATTGCCTGGTAAACCCTCCTTTTTTAAAACATTTTTCTACGAATTTTAACCCTTTCCCCTCCCGACCACCCCCTCCTGTCGAGGATTTTTTTTCTCCCTAAGAAGAAAAAAATCCTCCTTTCGAAGTGGCGTCCGACGCGATACGATGATAAGGTGGCCGTGGAACAGTGATGATGGCGGAAGCCTCGCGTCGAGGCCACCTAGCGGCGAGGGCGCTCAATCTCACAACGGCATTACCAGACACGACCCCCCTCCCCCCCCCCACGAGTCCCTGGCACTCCCCAAGTCCGCCGGGGGGCCTTCGGGAAAGGTAAATGTAGCTGTGTCGCTCTGCCTCCCTTTTACATCCGCCTGGTGGGATGGATTACTGAATCGGGTTCTTCCTCGCCCTCCCGGCCCCATTACGCGCGCGAGGGGAAACGCTCCGAGGATTTCTATAAAGTCGTCGCTTCCCGAGTGCTGCCTCTTGCCCTGGCAGCTTGAGCTTCCTGCTCCCATACACCCCTAGGTCGACGGGCTGGCCAGATAACAGAGCTTCACCCCAGTCATTCCCTTCAACACTGGCCCAAAGTGTGACCAGAGAACCACGGTCGAAAAACCGCCAGCCATTCCGAACAGCTTTGAGGGAGAGCGACCCTCCTTCAAATCCTTAGACGCCGAGAAGCCAAGACAAAGACGAGCGCCATTACACTGCTCCTAAAGCCAAGTTTAAGACGCTGAATTAGGAGGAAGCAAATAAGCAGTAAAGCAAGTCGAGAGCCCCCGAGCCCCGAGTGGCAAGGGCGAGGGAGAGGCAGCAGACTAAGACGAGGAAGTCGGGGGAAACGTCTGATGAGGCTGGACGGGGCGGATCTGCCAGGGGGATGTGGGATGAGCGTCAAGGCGTGACAGGGAGGCTGCGTGTACCTGGCATTATGAGCGGGATTACCACGGAGGTCAGGACGTGTCCCGACTGCCCTCGCACAGATGTGGCCCGCAGTGCCTCGGAGACAGCAGGAGTCGAGAGATGGGAGGAGGGGGCGCAGGCTTAGGGAGAGAAGGGGGGGGGAGGAAGCCGGAGGGAAGGTGGTCTGAATGGCAAGGGTAAGGGGGGGGGGCGGAGGGGAAGAAGACCTGGTGGCCAAGTCACAGTCGTCTTCAAAAGACTGAGTGTGTTCAGAAACAGTGTACAATCCCGCCCCATTCATTCCCTGGCAGAGCATCAGTCGCTCATCACGTGCACTATCTGCTCGGACCAATTCGTCGAGTCACCCAGACCGTCTTTGTCTGGCGGCAGAGCGAGACCAGCGCGTCGTGCTCTCGAAGGTCCGAGCGAAGATGAACAGTTTCAATTTCAAAAAGTGAACAAAATCTTCATGTAAATAACTTCCCGTTAAGGCTTCCGCACGCCCTGAAGTCGATACCACAATGACGCCTGTTCATGCCAGCGAGCACACGTGAGAATTTGCATGCACAAACATGTACGAAAGCAACGAACGCGCCTCTAATCGCACGTATCCATCCCGGGAGACGTCGTAATCCAAACGCAAATAACAAAGCACACTCCCTATCGCCTGCATCCGTCCCGGGAGAGCCCCCAATCCGAGCTCGAAGGAGACACGACCTCACTGACGCGGAGGTCGTGCTCGGGCTCGTCCTGCTATCCACGACCCGTCACCGAAGTGCAGGAGAGACGCGAGGGAGGAAATAGGGGAAAGGGAGGAAAGGGGGGAGGGAAGAAAGGGGGTGAGAGAGAGGGAGAGGGAGAGAGAGCGCGCGCGCGGAGGGAGACTGCCCCATAATTCAAGGGCCGGACGCATTCAAAACGCACTACTTTCGCCGCTTGATTATTCGTTATTTATACGTGCGAGGGTCTCTGCCAACCTCTCATTTATTGCCGTTTCGCCTTTCGCTTTTAAAAACCCGATTCTCCTCATGAATTATCCTCTCTCGCTCCTTATATTTTACTCATTCACATTCCCCCATTTGCCGCTGTTCAAACTCCAAACCTCCATCTGTGCGATTTATTTTTGTATCAAATTCTATGTAAATGGAATATTATCGCCGGCAAAAAAGGAGACAAATTGTTATTCAGACAGCTGGGACAATGACACACGAGGCCAATTCATTCTTGACAGAACATTAATTTGTGCCATCGAGGCCGAGCTTCGTGTCCTAGTCGAATCAATGGCGGATGTTAACACTCGGGGACACGCCGCGGCCGCGTCCTCCTTCGCCTCGCCGCTGTGTCCATCTCCTTGCAAAATTTATTGTCGTAAATCCAGCCTGGACTTCAGCGTATAATTTTCGCATTCCGACAATTATATACTGTCCGCAGCGCAGTTTCGGATCCTGAGCAGAGGAAACGCTCTTTTGAAGCACGGCGGCCGAACAATGCTTTGATCCTTCTGCGCAGCAAAGCGGCATGGGGGAACCTGGGAGACAGTGTCACAGTTCAGCTGCCGTGAGGGCCAGGTAATCCACCAGATACCACACTGAGGCACACCTTGGTGGAGTGCCATAAATCTTGTGGCATCGTAACGCTCCGTGTGCCAACCCGAGCCCGGTGCCACACCCACGAGAGTCTCTGCCATCACACTGCGAGGCTGTTTCTTTTACAAGTGCGCATAAACCTGTGTGTCTGCACTCCTGTCATTAATCTTTTTATACACTCACTTCTAACAAAGAGGGAATTATACCAACACAAACTATACACACACCTATCAATGCGCCCTCAACCACTCACTCATATACCGGCATACACATACGGACGTATGCCGGGCAAACATAGATACACACACACACCACACACACACACACACACACACACACACACACACACACACACACACACACACACACACACACACACACACAAAGCACTTAAAATGACTCGGTCCACTATTGCCGGATGTCGGCGAATGGCTTATCAATACTCCAACAAAAAGGGGATACGATTTTCGAGAAACCCCGCGTTCTCTCCTGAAAAGAAGAGGTTCCCTACACACCACCAGCCAAGTTACGTCGCCTCCCCCCCCCCCACCCCTCGTCAAATCCAACCACATGCACAAGCATAAAGCACCAAGCACTGTGCTCAGCCATCGCATCAGTCCCCCCCTTCCCTCCCCTCCCCTTTACCCCCCCCCCCCAGCACTCTCGCACTTGCCTGGAAAACTCGCCATCAAGTCAGATCACGCGTCATCACACCTGCACGAGCTACGGCCAGATGCACAGACCGATGGCGGCAATTCTGGGCAACATCTGTCCCGCGGTGTAATGAGCCTAAGCCGGGCGCATTGAAAAAAAAAAAGAGAGAAAAAAAATGCAACGTGACGGAGCCTCGTTTAGAGATAAAAAAGCCTCTTCTCTCTTTCACTCCTTTCCCACCTATATCTCCCTTCCCTAAAAATATTTTCTTCGTTATGTGTACAGTAAAGACACTAGCGCATCCACATCCCCTCTCCACCCCTTCTCCCTTTCCCACTCCCTCTCTTCTCTCCCCTCCTCCTCCTCCTTCTCCCCTCTTCCCATCCCTCCCCTCCCTGCTCCCTCCTCTCCTTCTCTCCCTTCCCACTCCCTCTCCTCCTCACCTCCTCTCCCCCCCTTCTCTCTCCCTCTCCCTCTCCCCCCCTCCCCCCCCCTCCCACTCCCCTTCCCTAGCAAGACGCCGTCCGGAGGAGCCCGACCCGACGTAATAGCCCGGATAGCAACCGCGGCTAGTTTAATTCCGAAGATCACCCCCTAACCGGGCGATGAGATGACGTCACGGCGGCTGTGCTTGTGAAGGTGAGGCGAGTGTTCTCTTTGTTTGTTTATTCCCTCCTCCTCTGCCCGTCGCGCCTCTTTCGCCGGCAGGACGTCCGCTGCAATAGACGTCAACTTGTCAAGACACTCGCGTTTTCTCTCTCTCTCTCTCTCTCCTCTCTTTTTTTTTCCTCTTCCTTCTTCTTTTTTTGTTGATTGGATGGACGTTTTCCATTCTGATCCTCGTGGCGTCTCATGATGATTGCATGCCTTCCATTATCACTTATTATTCATCGCCCGCCCGCTAGCCCGCCCGCCAACACCTGCGTCCCATTACGCCCATCGCCATCCTTCACGCCCTATCTGTATCAGCTCTCATCTCGTAATCTTTCCCACTCTCGCCCTCCCGCTCCACGCAACACCCCCGCCCCCACGCCCCCACGCCCCCCACGCCCGCCCGCCGTTATCACTGCCGGCCCCGCGCCCCTGCCTGCCTCCTCCCCGCAGCCTCCTTCCCTAACGATCCTCAGCATCACGACTATCAGTATCAACACCGCAATCTCCACTCGGTGCCGGGAGGTGGTAGCCAGACACAGGGGACCAATAATTACAAGTGTCAGAGCTGGGCGTCACTTGTCACCGAGCACACGTCACGCTCACCATCACCTGCCGGCTCGCTCGCCCGACGAACGAACATACAAACGGTCCGCTTGCAACATACTGGGGACCTTTCATGTCGACGTAAAACAATTTAAAAAGGGGTCCGTTATGAACCCACTAAAACCACTTTAAAAACTCATCCCACCTGTCATACTCTACTTGAAAGGCGGCAGACATCGCCTCCCAATCATTTATTGACGAACACTAATGCCACACATACTCCCCATGTATATAAATTCACGTTAATTGCCAAATCCTTTATCAAAGATCTGTCTCGCCAAAACATTCCCGTCGCCCTCCCCTGCAGCCCCGCCTTGCATACCGACCGAGGCGCCCTTTGAGCGTGTCAAAACCTCCCCGCACCGGGTCTCCCTCCTTGCCATCGAGCGCAGGCCGGCCCGAGGGCGTGGGCACTCCGGCTCGGGCCCCGAGATTGGCAGGTGACGTGTTGACGTGAGATATGAGGGAAATCTGGCGGGTGACGGCTTCATCCGCGCCTCGTTCTGATCCCTCGCAGCGAGTGTGCCAGACAAGCGCCCCGCCCGATGCGCTCCGCGGACACAGAGCCTTCCGAAAGCCTCCTTGGCGGCTCAAGCATTCTTATCCGAGCGACGCCCTCAGGACACCCAAGCCCTCACGCGTCCCATGCAACCCTCCCGCGTAAACAGACCGACTTCCCACACCCGACGCCCCCCGCCGCCCCCGCCGCGATTAAAGAGACCGAAAACAGGAGGCATCTTATTCCCACCCGTTACAAATGGCGAGACGCGAGGAGATGGAGTGCAGACAAGCTCGGAATGCTTGGCAGCCACTGTACTATCAGAGAGGTGGCGGGGATAGCGCGCATCATGGCCCCGGTTATTAGACGCGGAGCATACACAGTCGTCACGATAAGCTCTCGTGTTTGTCTTATAGTAGCTGCAGCCACGTAATTCTGAGTGACGTTTACGACGTATTATGACCCCATCACTGAACGGCGTGCAGGTGAGACCCGCAGATACACCGGTACTCAATCTCACCTGTCACGGAAACCCTAGCGCTCATAGCACCGTGAGGCCCACATTCTCTCTCTCTCTCTCTCTCTCTCTCTCTCTCTCTCTCTCTCTCTCTCTCTCTCTCTCTCTCTCTCTCTCTCTCTCTCTCTCTCTCTCTCTCTCCTCTCTCTCTCTCTCTCCTCATTCTTTCACTTCGCCTTTCCTTCTACGTCTTCCGTTCTCCCTTACCCTTCCTCTTCTCCTCTCTCTCTACCTCTTCTTCTTCTTTTCTTTACCATTCCTCTTCCCATCTCCCTCTCCTAGTCTCCATGTGTATGTGAGTGAGTGAGTGAGTGTGAGTGTGAGTGTGAGTGTGAGTGTGAGTGTGAGTGTGAGTGTGAGTGTGAGTGTGTGTGTGTGTGTGTGTGTGTGTGTGTGTGTGTGTGTGTGTGTGTGTGTGTGTGTGCGTGTGCGCGCGCGCGCGTATGTGTGCTTGCATGCGCGCGAGTGGTGTGTGTTACAGGCAGATAGAAAGATAGTGACAGACCCACACACACACGGAGGCGACTCCTACGACAGCCCCGGAGGTACACCTGGGCCATTGATCAGTGTCCGAGATGATCAGGTGTACAGGGCCGGCGCTGCCAGCAACACGGGGTCTGGCAGCTTGATATACACTCAACAAAATTAGACACAACACTATCGCGCTCGCAGCCCTCGCCTTGTTTCTTAATCGCGTCGTTCCTCCAAAATCGAATGATAAAAGACTGGTATTCGCCGACTCAAAAAAAAAAAAAAAGAACCCCAACTCTTCCCGTAAATCGCCGGGGGAAAACGCGCCTAATACCCGGGTGATATAGAGACCAATATACCTCGGGCATAAAGTTGGAGTTAGCTCGTTATTATTAAACAGACGAGGAGACCGGCGAACACCTGTGCCGCCACATGCATCACGCACCCCGCGCCGCTTAGCGTTTCCATTTCACCTGCTCGTGGTAAGGACGCCCACACTCCCCTCTCCTCCTCCTCCTCCTCCTCGACGTGGGCGTGCGTGCGGCGGGCGCGACAGCAGATTACGACCTGATAAGATATTCAAATATTCCCGCTCCAAATGGCCGGACAATCAATTAATAGCCGGTACGACCAAAACTTGAACCTCCTCCTCCTGAACAGATTAAAAACCGCCGGGAGAAGAAGGTCGAGCGCGGCGGAAAAATGTAATCACCTTTGGCTGGTAATGGCCCGGTAATAAATCAGATAATGAGTTCGTTCTATGCAAGGAAACGCCTAGAACCACGCGCGCAATCGGCGGCCACCGGGACCACCCCGCATTCCCGGACGGGGTCACACGCGCGCTCGCCAAACCATTAGTAAAAACGCCGTAATATAAATTCATTTTGGGACGCGTCCTCGACTTCAAAAGAGTTTAACGAGGTACTCATCTATTTCTCAAAAGACATTAACATCACCTGGACACCCAGATTAAGGGGAGATCTCGACCGAGGGGAGGCGTCTCTCGCAGCTCTCTCTCTCTCTCTCCTGCTCCTCAGGCCCTCCCGGATAATCTCGGCTTACGACATTTACAATACTTGCTCTTACAAAGGGATGCTCTTCAAGTACTCACTGGCTTACCGGCTTTCGCGAGAGTACCACACATGTGCGCTACATCCCTGGCCCCGCTCGCTCCCCTGCGGTACGCGCGCGATGGAGCCAGAACGAGAGGGACACACATAGACGGAGATATACATAGAAACAGAGATATAGAGAGAAAGACAGAGAGATGTAGATAGATATATAGATAGATAGAGAGAAATCGATATAGAGATACCGATAGACGGAGATAAACATAGAAACAGATATATAGAGAGAAAGACAGAGCTGTAGATATAGATAGAGAGAAATAGATATAGAGATACCGATAGACGGAGATATACATAGAAACAGATATATAGAGAGAAAGACAGA
>NW_020869024.1:196556-199056 GCF_003789085.1 Penaeus vannamei | reverse complement strand
CTCTCCTCTCTCTCTCCTCTCCTCCCCTTCCCCCTCCCCTCCTCTCGTCTCTCCTTCCCTCCTCTTGTCTCCTCCCTTCCCTTCCTCTCTCCTCTTCTACCTCTCCCTCCCTCTCCCTCTCTCCTCTCCTCTCTCCCTCGTTCTTGTCTCTCCTCCTCCTCTCCCCTCCCCTCGTCTTGTCTCTCCTCCTCTCCTCTCCCCTCTCCTCCTCTTCCTCTCTCTCTCCCTCCCTCCTTCCCTCCTCCCCTCCCCTCCTCTCCTCTCCTCTCCTCTCCTCTCCCCTCCCCACCTCTCCCCCTCTCCCCTCCCCTCTCCTCCTCTCTCCCTCCCCCCCGAACAAACTCATCTTATCACACCATAAATTCTAATCAGAATCTTTTAAAACGTCGATTGTTTAAATAGCCGAATACAAATAAACAGCGCTGGGATGACATGCCAAATAACTTTATCACGATGCAATTCTTCTCGTTTGCCATTTTTGCTTGCATCTAGGAATGATATATTAGTTTACTCGCTTCTAAGTTGAGTAAACACCAATTAGGTATCTGAGCCTGCGAACCCAGCTCACCCCTCCTTCTCTGTCTCTCCCCTCTTTCTCTAATTCTCTCTCTCTCTCTCCTCCCTCTCTCTCTCTCTCTCTCTCCTTCTTCTTCTCTTCTCTCTCTCTCTTCATCATCTCTCTCACGGTCTCCTTCTCTCATCTCTCTCTCTCTCTCTCTCTCATCAATCTCTATCTCTCCTAAATTCTTCTCTCTTTCTCATTCTCTTTCTCTTTATCTTCATCTCAATCTCTCTCTTTCTTAAATCATGTTCTCTCTCTCTCTTTTTTCTATTCCTCTCTCTCTCTCTATTCCTCTTCTCTTCTCTCTCTCTTCTATTTCTCTCTCTCTCACTTCTCTCTCTCTCTCTCTCTCTTTCTATTTCCTCTCTTCCTCCTTTCCTCCTCTCTATTCCTCTCTCCCTCTCCCTCATCCCTCAATTCCCTCTCCCTCTTCTCTCTCTTCATCCTCTCTCCCCTCTCATCTCTCTCTCATCCCTCTCTATCCTTCTCCTCTCCTCTCCTAAATATCCCTCTCCCATCTCTACTCTCTCTCTTTTCTTTCTATTCTCTCTCCTCCCTCTCTCTATCATTCCCTTCTCCTCCTCCCTCTCTCCTTCTCCTACTCCCTTTCCCTCTCCTCTCCCTCTTCTAAATCCTCTCCCTCTCTCCCTATCCCTCTCCAACATCTCTCTCTAATTCCCTCTCCCTCTCTCTCTATCCCTCCCCTCTCTCCCTACCTCTCCTAACTCTCTCTCCCTCTCATCCTCTCCCTCTCTCTATCCCTCTCTTCTCTCTCTATCCCTCTCCCTCTCTCCTCTCTCTATCCCTCTCCCTCTCTCTCTCTCTCCCTCTCCCTCTCTCTCTCCTCTTCTCTTTCTCTCTCTTCCCTCTCCCTCTCCTCTCTCTCCCTCTCCCTCTCTCATCCCTCTCCCTCTCTTCCCTCCCCATCATTCTCTCACCCTCTCCCTTGTGCTGTATGTATTCTCCTCCGTTTGGGTTCTCGGCCTCTCCCTTTCACCCATGCTCATCCATTCGTCTTTCCTCTCCGAATCCGCGTCTCTCTCTTACGGTTTATTTTCGAGCGCCTTGTCGACGACCTCGCTGGCGGTTACGATCGCCCCGGCGGATCCGATATGGGTCAGATCCTGCGCAGTTCCTGGCCTCAGCTTCCCGCCTTTGCTCAGTTCCTCCGGAAGGCGAGAGGGCGGCGCACGCACCTTCCGCGGCTGCCCCTTTCGCGACGCTGGACCGACGCGCCTGGCTCCTGCGGCGACCGGAGCGGAGAGCAGCGACGACGAAAAAGTTCCAGCGGCCAACACCGCCAACAATCTCTCTCTACGACGGCCAGCGCTACGAGCGACGTCGCAACACAGCTGTAGTCTCGCCAGAACGACCGAAACGACAAAAGTACTACAATCTGAAGGCCGACAACGAGGGGCCCAGACGGCCTCGCATAGTGGGATAGACAGACAGACTCGCCGCTACTGCCACCCTGATAAATGATAATGATACTGATATTAAATGGAATCTTGGGAGGGGAGAGAGGGCCGAGGCACGAGTGACGCAGGCCTTTGAGGGGAGACGAAAGGGGAGAGGGGGGAGAGGGGGAAAGCAGCGGGGGGATGGTGGAGGGAGGGAGGAGGAGGAGGAGGAGAGGGGAGAAAGTCTAGGCGAGACAGAATGTTGGAGAGAGAGACGTGGCTGAGGCAAGTTTGGGAAGGGTCGAGAGAGGGGACACGGAGGGAGAGAAGGGGAGAGGGGAGAGGAGGGGAGAGGGGCGAGGAGGACGCGCCGGACGCATTGTGGTGGATAATGCAAAGAGCTAAAAATCCGACGTGAAAAGAAAACCCCTGGATAGACTCGAGTGCATCCAGCAAAACGAGAAAGAAAGAAAGAAAAAAAAAACGCGAACAAATAAAAAATGCCAGAAAAGACATTTAAAAATAGGGTTGCGTTTCA
>NW_020869024.1:176556-191556 GCF_003789085.1 Penaeus vannamei | reverse complement strand
TCCGTATCGCAGCCCTCCACGTCGGCCCCGCGAGGTTCGAGGCGCCGGGGGAACGGTCGCGAGGGGGCTGCGAGGGCCGTGCCTCCTCCGGCTGCAGCGCCCGTCCCCGCTCCTACTTCCTGCACCCATGAACGGCCGCTTGTGACGTCACGCGAAACGCAATCGCCACAAAGCGCGAGGGAGAAACCGCCGCGAGAGCTAACAAGAGGAGAGCCAACCAGCGCCTCTCGGTGCATGTGAATGACGAAAGGCGCGACGTGTGATCAGGCAGGTCAGCGGGGCATGGCTGCTGGAGGCACGCCCGCCCGCTCAACAGCCTCCCCCACCCGTCCGGCCGCCCGGAGGATGTCGTTCAATTCCAACATGCAACTGACAGGAAGACCAGATAATGTGAAAGGCTCCGGAGATCGCTCCAGTTGGAACATAAGAAGATACATACAAAGTAAGGCGCGGCAAAGACCTGATGTTCAATTTGCTGCGTGTTATCGTTGCATTAACATTAATCCGCGCAACAGAGAGGTTCCTATACAGCGTGAGAAGCACATGCATAGGGCGGGCGGGATGGCGGGATGGAGATGGGAAGAGAGAAGGAAGGAGAAAAAGAAAGGAGGAAAAGAGAAAAAAGAGGGGAGAAGGAAGGGGGACACGAGAAGGGGAGGGAAGGAGACAGTTTAATAAGGACAGCGTGACAGGGAGGAAGGGAGAAAGAAGGGATGGGGGCGAGGATAGAGGGAGGGGGAAAGGAGGGAGAAGGAGAGAGGAAATAGGGTGGGATAAAAATTGGGGTAGAGAGTGAGGGAGAAAGGGAAATAGGGATAGACAGAGAAGGGAGGGGGGGGGAGGGAGAGAGAGAGAGAGAGAGAGAGAGAGAGAGAGAGAGAGAGAGAGAGAGAGAGAGAGAAGAGAGAGAGAGAGAGAGAGAGAGAGAGAGAGAGAGAGAGAGAGAGAGAGGAGAGAGAGAGAGAGAGAGAGAGAGAGAGAGAGAGAGAGAGAGAGAGAGAGAGAGAGAGAGAGAGAGAGAGAGAGAGAGAGAGAGAGAGAGAGAGAGAGAGAAGAGAGAGAGAGAGAGAGAGAGAGAGAGAGAGAGAGAGAGAGAGAGAGAGAGAGAGAGAGAGAGAGAGAGAGAGAGAGAGAGAGAGAGAGAGAGAGAGAGAGAGAGAGAGAGAGAGAGAGAGAGAGAGAGGAGAGAGAGAGAGGAGGAGGGGAGGATTGAGAGAGGAAACTCTACATAATTCACGTCTTTCGCCATCAAGTTTGTGGAGTATTTTAGTGAGTTATTGGTAGCGTGAGTGGCACGAGGACGGCCGGCGTGACGACCACTGACAATGGTCTTTAACTGGCTTGATCAACCCGACGACACGAACTTACCATGGCGTCACTCCCACCCCGGCCCTCCTCCCTCCCTCCCTCCTCTGTCCTCCTCCCTCGCTCTTCTAGCCTCCATCCCCATCCAACTATCCTCCCTCTTCCATTATTTCCACGCTTACACGGCTGACCTCTGACCTAACCGTTATTCTCGTCCCCTTTTCCAGCCTGGACCCTCTTCGCGGCCCTACAACACGCGTTTCAGAAGGTCCGCGTGGTGTCAGAGTTCGATGCGACGATCAAACAAATCCCTTAACGCCGCGCTTGGCGTTTTTATTACCTGAGCTCTCGAAGGGATCATAATCACACTACATAAAAGAGCTGTGTAAAACGTCTCGCATCCCCGATCCTGTGCATTAGCCCTCGCTGTGGCGCTGCGGCTGACCGGGACGGACGTGCCCACAGCGCCCCGTCCTGGCGCGTAACGTGTCTAAGTTCCCCAAGCAGGTGGTCCCGGGAGGCACAAAATGTTTTAGCGGGCGAAGAGACACGTCCCGAGACGCCAGCTCCCCCTGTCACATCACTCGTCCGCGACTAAACAAACGAGACAGCAGCAGTGGCTGTCAAGATAGCTGGGTGACATGACAGCCCGTGCAGAGCCGAGGTGCCACCAGCCACAATGACGTGACAAGTGCCGTGACAGAGTAAGTGCCATAACTGGGTCCCGGGCACGCTCATGATGTCATCACCTGCAGCCTGCTCCCCTCGCACCACCAGCCTACCCTCACCGCCCTCATTCGCACGCCACGCCCCCTCCACCACCTCCCTCCCTTCCATCCTGAAGCCACGACCTCACTGCTGCCACCATCCGCCCATCCTCAAACAACAGCCCTGCCTGTCGACGCCGCCCTCCCCCTGACAGCACCGACTATCCTCCTCGCGTGCTGACGCCGCCGTCCCTCTTGCCCTACCATCTCTTACTGACACCGTTGCCGTGGCTATCCACTCGACCCACACCCTACAATGACAATCATTCTGACAACGCGACCTCTCCCGCCGTCCTCTCCCTGACATGACAGTCGTTATGATCACTCTCACTTGCTCAGCCATCATGCACATTCCCCGGGCCACTCAGGCTCTGTCAGCGTCGCCTCACACGCTTTTACCGTGCTGGTAATTTTTCCTCCGGGAGGGGGCGGCGCTCACGACAGTTGTGATGTTCTACAGACGGGATCAAGCCGACGCGACTGCCACAGCAACCGCCGAGTGTATCATCTTCATGCGTTAACTTGAAACAGGTCGCGGGCCGTCGGGGTGACGCGGAAGGGAGCCCGACGTGGGAGCGGGGAGGCGACGCGGGCGGAGGAGAGGGCCACGGCGGGCGGAGGAGAGGGCCACGGCGGGCGGAGGAGAGGGCCATGCTCATCGAGCCAGGTAGCGTGGGACCCTCCGCGACCCGGCCAGGCGAGTGCAAGACGCCACAACATGCTGATAACAGTCTCGGTCCCGCAGCCTTGTCAACGACGCGTCAGGCGCGTGAGGGCCGCCAAGCCCTGCCAAGCTTCGCTTTGCTCGTTTTCGCGTGCCCAGTGCCACGTCGGGCCGGAGCATGGGGGGGAGGGGGGGCTGGAGCTAAGAGAGACACGGAGGCGGTTGGGAGAAGGAAGGGCGCAGGGGAAAGCTATCAGCTGTAAGAAGCAGCAGCGTCATCAGCGCTGGCATCAGCAACCCATCTCCAGCTCATTACCGAGTGACACTTACTACAAACTACTATTTAGAAGAGAGATAATGATCCTTCTGGAAGCTGAGTTACCGCCGCTCGTAACCGTGAGCAAGAACAAAGGTTGATGCGGGTTTAGCCGACTCGAGATAATCATGAAATTGCGGAGCGTTTTGCAGTATCACGCTTAGCATCTCCGGCTGGAAGCGAGTACACCGGGATGGAGCGCAGCGCCATGTTGTCTCAACGAGCTCACAACACCCTAGAACACGGCGGGATCACACGAGGCTACACAAATATCCCACAACGAACGACCTCTTAATTAACTCTGCCACCAACTCAGCCACATGCGAGGGCCCATAACCCCCGAACGATCATGTTTACGCGCGCTGTAAGGGACTCGGCGCTACCCTCCCGACCCCGCCGCCTCCCACGCGTCCGCCCACTCGCCTTGGACCAACGGACACAGGGAGACACCGTGAGGAGTCTTTTCTGACTGTGAGCCTACCATTCCCGGCGTTCTGTCTCTCTCCTTTTATCCTTCCTTGCCCTGTTCACTCTTCGCGGTCTTCCTTCTGCCCTTGCCACCCCCCTGCCGATGCCCAGGCGACGTCCTCCACCAGCGCTACCCCGGCATCTGTCACGTGATCCTCCACTGCCACCTGCTAATCAAGTCGCTTCCACCACATGGACCTCAATCAAAACATCCACAGCGCTGCCACCCAATCGAAAAAAAATCCATGCTATTCTCAGATTTCATTCAGCCCTTAAATTCGCGAATCATTCGGAGGTTGAGGTCAATGTCTAAACCTTTGCTACATTCCAAATGTAAACAAAAAACAAAACAAAACAAAACGAAAAAGACACACAGTTCCCCTGCCGCATATAAACAACCCCAAAGCTATCTCATCCCTGGAACCATAAAACTCCGCGTTCCCTATTACACAACCTGAAACTCATCCCAACGGCATAACCATCACACGTCTACTATCAATTAAAGGCCATAACCCTTAGCATTGTCTTCCTGCGTACCAACAAGCCCTCTCACACCCTGCAACATCCTTTCTCGATGCATAAATTCAACGAACACGCTCCACTCAGCACGGCCATCAAGTCAGGCTCTTTCACAATCAACCTTCGTGGAAGAGGAATCGGACTCCCCTCCCCTCACGACCTCTGGCTCCCTCCCCCTTTTCCTCCTTTCCCCCGCTCTTCCTTCCCCTCCCTCCCTCCCTCCATCCCATTCTCCCTCGCAATATCCCTTTTCCTCCATCCCTCCCTCCCTCCCTCTCTCACATTCTTCCTCTCAATACCCCTTTTCCTCCTTCCCTCCCTTCCCCCTTTTTTCTCTATCCCTCCCTCTCACACCCTATTTCTCCCTTACCCCTTCTCCCTCCCTCCTCCCCCCCTTTTCTCCCTTCCCCCTTCTTCTCTCTCCCTCCCTTCCCCTTTCTTCCTCTCCTCCCTAAGAGCCACATCCTCATAGAACATCAAAGTATTGGCCTTCAGTTCCCCGACGACCTGCCATTATCCGCCGGGTTCCTCACTGCAATTATGAAATATATCCTTCTCTAGGGGAAGGAAAAAACAACCCATGGCAATTAACTACAACCCTAGATTACGAAAAAAAAGAAAAAAGAAAAGAAAAGGAAGTCAAAAACACGAAGAAGCAAGAGCAGAGCCCCCAGACAGGGTTGGGATAAGCGTCGGCCGGCTCTGCACCCCCATGTCCCCGCACACATTTCACCCCATATAAGCGCGACGGGACCCAATCTGGCCTTCACACGGTCGGCCCCGAAGTCTTCCGGCCTCACTTCCTCCGTCGGCGCCTCTCGCTGCAACGGATCCCCTCGCGTGCTTGGTCGGTCAACAGTCACTGAGCCCGACACGGCTTTCATCGCCACAAACCTCTCGTCACTGTCATTAGCCGCAGCCTATGTAAGCCATCCCCCGGCCTCCCCCTCCCCTCCTGCCGCCCAGCATCCGCTTCTTCCTCCTCCTTCTCCTCCTCCTCCTCCCCTGTCTCCTGTACCCACAACACCCATATGCCTGTCTATGCCTTCCCCCTCCCCTCTCACACGCCGAGCCGCCCCCTGCGCCCTCCCGCCTCCTCCCAACCGACCCTCTCCCCTCCTCCTCCCCTCCCCACCCTCCCACCACGTCCCTCCCTCCTCCCTCCTTTTCTCCCAGCCTTCCTCTCTTTCGCTCCGTCTCTCCTTGGTTTATCACTGGACTTTCTGCGCCTCCCTCGCGGACTTCTAGAACCGGCGATGTTCCCGGCCTCGTTCCAGGCGGCCATCTGGATGAGGCTAAAAACTTAAAAAGAAAAACTTGGGTAACACTTGGAAGTTAAAGCTTTGTTAGAGGAGGTCCGAGTTGGTCCCGAGGCGAGGTGGGTAAGAGGAACAAGGCAATAAGTACAGAGCACAGCGGGGTGCCCACCTCCCTGCCCCCCCACCATGCCCGCCGCGCAACTCCACGTTGACTTCACCCACTTGTGAGCTTCATTTAAGTTTAACGTTAATCCTGGATGCACCTCCGGACCTCACCACCACGTGCAGAGCGCCGCCTCCGAGCAGCGGGTGCATGACACAGGCCGAACGCCCTCGCGTACACCCAGCGCCCGAGAGCGTGGAAAAAGCGTAATTAAAAACGTTGTAGGTAACGTCAACTAGGTCGTCAGCCATACCCTCTCTGGGACGGATCTCTGCGCGACAGTATCCGATCCCTACCCGCAGCTCCTGGGAACACCCGTTAAATAACCACACAACATTACAAGGCCCAGCACCTCCACGTACACGACGCGTACTTTGCGTAATCAAAAACGCGTCTACCTGGGAACATGCTCTGCATTCCACGCGCGTAAACACATGCATATACAGAGGATGCTACCCATTATCCATATAAAACAAGCATAAGACGCGCTACATTTACCACGCCCGTCTATCCGCTGACAAGCAAATACATATGCATGCCATCTGCCCTCGTAAAATATGAAGCCTCGCATACTCTTTCATTAAAGTCCTACCAGGGCGCTTCGTACTATACGTTCGGGATATCGACATTTTTTTTTTCCTCGTAACATTTCCTAAAGGTTTCAAATGCCGTTTTCGAGTGATACTTCTCGCATGTTGCTCCTTATCAGATTAGCCGCGAGGACGAGGCCCAGATGCGAGGCCCTGGCGATGAGGCTCGCTGCGAACGGAGACGCCCGCCGCATTATGAGAATGTGAGGTTCCTGGGGGAGGATATATGAGGCTGAAAGAGGAAGAGAGAGAGAGAGGAGAGGGAGGCCGTGGAAGGGGGTGGGGTGGAGGGGGGGCGGGAGAAGGGTCTGTGGAATTCGTTAAAGGGTACAGCGATACTTAACGGCCAAACTACAGAAGACACGACGACTCTCGATCGAAAGTTAACGCAGTGATGGCCTGACTTGATTTTTTATTTTTTATTTTTTTTACCTTTACTCCTGTTCGACCTGCTGTTTATTCATGTCTTCCTTCATGCCTCCCCGATGTTAGTTTTATATATTCACTTTTTTATCCATCTACTTCTTTACTTCATTTTCTCTATTTCATTTACTGCATTTCCTCTGTTTACTTCTTTAATGGCTCCCCGATGTTATTTTTTTTATCTATTCACTTCTTTATTTACTGCATCTTCTCTATTTACTTCTTTATTTACTGCATTTCCTACATTTACTGCTTATTCACTGCATTTCCTCCATTTCCTTCCTTATGCCTACCCCGATGTCACATCCCCTTCCCCCCTCCCTCCCAACCCCAACTCCCCTCCCTCTTCCCCTCCCGCCCTCCTCTTCCCCCTTCCCCTCCCCCCCTCCCCGACCCACCCCAGCGATCGCCTCCTTCACACGCGGGCGCAAAAATAGCTACGGATGTGGACAGCGACGGTGGGACTGCAAGCGGCGGCCGGATGAGTGAGCGCAATCAACGGGTTTATGAGGAGGATGAGGTAAGAGGATCAGCGAGGAGTTGCAAAGGGGGATTCGTGTTGCAAGTGGGTTTAATAGGGGAATCGGGGGAATTAAATTCAACGTATTAACGACAGTCTTAGGAGGAGTAAATAAAAAAGTCTTAAGAGGTAAAAAAAAAAAAAAAGTAATAAGGTCTTAGAAGATAAATAAAAAGGTCTTAGAGATAAATAAAAATAGTCTTAGAAGTAGATAAAAAAGTCTTAGGAATAAAAAAAAAAAAAGTCTTTGATGTAAATAAGTCAGAGGTAAAGGATATAAATAAATAAAAAGTCTGATGAGAAGTAATTCAAGGGTCTTAGAAGTAAATAAAATACAAGTCTTTTTAGAAGCAAATAATAAAAATAAAGCATGAACAGATACGAATGAGAAGGGATCAGCGAGGGAAACATGATTTCTTTGAATGGACAGCGGAGGCATTGGTCGCAAAGGGGGGAGGGGTAGAGAGAGGGGGAGAGGAGGAGGGAGAGGAGAGGGGAGGGGAGGAGGGGTAGAGAGAGGAGGGGAGGAGGAGGGGGAGGGGGGAGAAGGGGGTAGAGAGAGAGGGGGCGGGGGAGGAGGGGGTAGAGAGGAGGGGAGGGGGAGAGGGAAGTCCAAAGGGGGGAGGAGAGAGAGAAGGGGAGAAGGGAAGTCCGGGGGGAGAGGGGAGAGGGAAAGAGAGAGAGAGAGAGAGAAGAGAAGAGAGGGAGAGAGAGAGAGAGAGAGAGAGAGAGAGAGAGAGAGAGAGAGAGAGAGGAGGAGAGGAGAGGGAGAGAGGGGGGAAGGGTCCAAAGGGTGGTGGGGGGGGGGGAGTCCTTAGCTCCAAAGTCGAGAGCGAAGGACCGAATGGGAAGAGTGTGGCATTAGAATGGTCCGCCATCACAACACCGTTCACGTGTAACTGATCCAACCCCCCCCCCTCTCCTCTGTCCTCCCATCTGTCCCTCGACCTTCTCTCTCTCTCTCTCCCATCGTCCCTTCTCCTCCGTCCTTACTTTTCTGTCGTCCTCCCTCCCTATTCATCCCCTCGTCCTCCTTCTTCTTCCTAATCTCTTTCTCCCTCTCCCCTCCTCTGCCTCAGTCCTTTTTCTCCTTTCTCCCCTCTTCTCCCTCCATCCTAATCTTTTCCCCTTCCTCCGTTTCCCTCCTCCCTAGTTCTCCCTTCGTCTCCCCTCTTCTCCCCAGTCCTAAAATTTCCCTTCCTCTTTCTCTTCCTCCTCCTTCCCTCCCTCCCTCTTCTCCCTTAGTCCTAAAATTTCCCTTCCCTTTCTCCTCCTCCTCCCTCCCTCTTTTCTCCCTCAGTCCTAAAAATTTCCTTCCCTCTTTCTCCTTCCTCCCTCCCTCTTTCTCCCTCAGTCCTAAATTTCCCTCCCTCTTTCTTCCTCCTCCTCCCTCCCTCCCTCTTTCTCCTTCAGTCCAAAAATTTCCCTCCCTCTTTCTCCTCCCTCCCTCCCTCCCTCCCTCGCTTATCGGGCTCCTTCTCAACTCTCCACAACAACGTCTTTCTTCATCGCCTGTTTGAAGTGCTCTAAAAATACAGTTCACTTGTACAATAGTAACATTAACTCATTTAGCCGAACTTAAGACGTCTAGATGTTGTGTACATCGCGAAGAGGACACGTCATTCTCCTCTTTTTTTTTTTTTTGTCTCTCTCTCTTCTTTTTTTTCCTCTCTCTCTTTCTCTGGTTAGTTAGTTTATTAAATAATGCTCCACCTATTTCCTACAAAGAGGACCGCCACTTAGACTGATGCGCCGAGACACTTTTATACATCCTTTTTTGTACGACACACAAGTGGTAGCAACACACAGTTAATGAGAGAGAATGCTTGACGCAGAAGAAACGTTTAAAAAAATACCACATCACGTGAGAGAGAGAGAGAGAGAGAAGACAAACGCAAGGAACCAAAGCACAAAAAGGAGGAAAAAAAAAAAAACAGGACACGGGAGGATGGAGGAGAAACACTCCCATCTCCACCGCCACACTGTTGTTATTTTCATTTCCGTTCCATCGCGGCGGGCGGCGGCGGAGGCGGGCGGGGCGGGGGCGAGCATCGTCTCTCGTTCCCCTCGACTCCCCTCGTCCCTCTCCAGGTGGGATCCAGGCCAGGGACGACACACACACACACACACACACACACACACACACACACACACACACACACACACACACACACACACACACACACACACACATGTCAAGTATCCTTCACTAAACGTTTGTCGACCGTGAGAACGCAAGACCAACGCGGGCACGAGGTGTCCAAGCGGAGGGAGGGAGGGAGGGGGGGGGGAGGTGTGTATGTGTGTGTGCGGGGGGGGGGGGAGGCACGTGGTTAGCTGTATCACAGTCGAACAATAATAACCTCTTGGAAGGGGGAGGGGGTGACGGTTTGACAAGGGGATGGGAAGGTCCTGATCGCAAGAGGACGTCGAGAGAAAGGGGCGACTCTCGGGTAACAAGGAAGGAGGGAGAATAATGAAGAAAGAGTCCCGCGACGCTCGAGGTGTAACGACGGAGCATGGAGAAGAGAACAAAGATTGAAGAGGAGGTGAAAGAAACGGCGAGAAAGGAGAGGCCAAACGTGGAAAGGGGGAAAATTGAGGGACAATGAAAATGGGGTTGGTGGAAAGAGGAGGAATGGAGGAAGGGAAAGAGAGGGAGAGGGAAAGCGTAAGGTTAAGACGAAAAGTCAAGGAGAGAGGAAGAGGGAGAGGGTGAGGCGCGGGAGAGACGGGGGAAGGGAAATAGGAAGGGGAAGGGGAAGCGGGGCAGGGGGGGGGGCAGCGAGGCGTGCGTGAGGCGGGGCGGGGACTGCGGTTCAGCGACATGACACTTCCGCTCCTAATATGCAGATCACTCACGCTCGCAATCACGCCTAACACCCGCCACGCTCGCCATGCATTGTTCCCGACTCCCCTCGCGCGCCGCAACCTGCTGGACACGACCGTCACGACCGCAAAACGCGCAGCATCAATGCCACGATCCTTCCAGCCCATCTCATCCCGGGGCCCTCGAGCTCCCCCCCCCCTCCTCGGCGCTCCCGGTGGGCGGGGAGGGCGGGAGGGTGTGGGCGGCCTCGCCAGGCATTCCGCATGATAACGCCAATATTTCAAACACGTCAGCGGACCGAGCTTCCCTACAGCCATCGCGATTATGTCAGCCCAGTTAACAGCTGCCAGGTCAGACTATGATGCTCTTCGGCCGTCGAGTCCATGGCCAATTGGCCGTTGCTGGACGGAGGAGAATGGCCCCGAGTGGGTGTGGGAAAGGGGGAGCAGCAGGGAAGAAGAGTTCAAGCGAGGGAGAAATAATGGGAGAGGGGGAGGAGGAGGAGGTGCGCGAGGAGCACCAGGGGGAAGGAGCAGGAGTGGGAGGAAAATAAGAAAGATGACGAAACAGGAGGAGGAGGAGGAGGAAAAGGGAGAGGAACATGAGACTCGTGAACAGCCAAGGACTCTGGGGTTGTCCCACTGCCAGCGCCATCGGACTCCGTCAGCCGTGGTGAGGTCGAGTCATTCTTTCATCAGTTATATGTCTTCAATCTTCTCTTATTGAGACAAAGGGACGCCGTCACTTCCCTTGGACGAAAAAGAAGACGAAGATTTTATTCCTTTCGGAGCCATCGATAACCGAGGGGGGGGGGCAGAACCGAGCCAGAAATTACGCAAGGTGGACGCGACCATCAGGAAGTAACGCGAGATTCATACCGAAAAAATCCAAGCAGACAACTCGCACTCGAGTGAGGAGCGTCCCAAGGTCGAGCCGGCGGATGAAAGGCAGCGACGTCCAAACAGCGTCGAGCGGGACCGACGCCCTAGATCATACATCGCATGTCCGCGCCAGACAGCAGGTTGACAAGCGGATGGACACAGGGCGAGACCGACAGACAAGACAAAAAGACACGCAGACACACACGCTGGCCGGCACTAACGAGGGTGGGCGCGCCGGCGGTCACAGTGACGCGAGAATTAGAGTTTTCCTGTCCGGGCCGCTCGCTCTGACTGACATGTTGTGTAATGGCCATTTTACACTGTTTAACGATACTCCCAACTGCTGAAACTCGAATATATAATTATGAAATGATTAGCGGCCGTTCGTGCGTGTGTTTGTCCGCATGTTTAACGCCAAGTCCAGAGGGCAAGGAATAACCAGAGTGCATGGTGCTGGCGAGATCAGTCCGGCGGGAGTGTGACGGCTGCGGTGGGGCTTGGCCTACAAGTGCTACGGCTGTGGTTCGGTACGTGATGGTTGTGGTCGAGTAGGATCTCCGAGTGCGACACTTGCGGCTCCTCTGTGCCCTGTGAGGCGACAGTTTGTGTCCTTGGAAATATATGTCTATGACAGGTGTTCTCTCGGGGAGCCCGGGTTTGGGCCTCGTCCTTTTCAGAGCATTTGTGTTACGGCCTGGGCGTCGGGCGAGCCCCCCTCGGCGACGCCATTGTGAATGTGGTTCGGTATGTTTTCTTGGGTGTTAATGTGACGTCAGACGACCGAAGAATGCGACCGAGGCATCGCCGGACGGAGCTGACTTCGCCCGAGTCCCACACTTGTGCCGGGGAAGGGCGTGTCGGTTGGCCGGGGCATGAGGGCTGGGGCATGAGGGCTGTGGTCAGCTGACAGAGGCACCAATGACCTCGCAGATCATTCAACTTTTAGCCCGTAGCTGGTCCCCGCTGCGCTAATCATGGCCGACCAGTTTATGGCAGTGGGGTCGGCCCCGTAAACCAAACACGACGGGGTGCCTCCGCCGCTCGGGGCTCTCCGCCTCACCAACCATAATATTCCCACACTAAACGTAACCTCCACGACACAAAGACGCCCAAGCCAGCCCCTCGAAGACGCCATCTAGACCTGCGTCGAGCTCTTCATCCAGACGATCAGCCCCAATCCGCCCGAAAGTCGAACCAATCCGGCCAATCTTAATTTCCGAGTCTCCCCCGGGGGCGCTCGCCGCACAAAGCACATCAGGCGCCTTCTCGAGATATCGCGATATCAAAACGTCCTGTGATGTCGGGACCTGCGAGTTCTTGATGAAGGGAAAAGGGAAGAGGGGGGAGGAAGGAGGAGGAGGCCGTTGATGGGAGGGAGGAGGGGGGGGGGGCAGGAAGAACGTGAAACCGACTGCAGGATCCGTTGCCATTACGGGCCTTCCAGCTCATGAACAACAGGTGTGGAACAGCAAAGTACGTGAGAGTTGTGGATAGAAGTGGAGGGAGGGAGAGGGGGCGGGAAGGGCCCTCGCGAAAGGCGGTGTGGCGGTGGCCCTGCGGGGGGCGCATCGGCTATGCTCGTTGGAACACTGCACGCTACACTGACTGCCATAAATACTGCACGCACAAACTACCTGCACTTACCACTCTGCCAGTCATACTTTTTAAATAAATGTGGTAATTAAAAGACATTACTTTTGTAATAACTATAATATGCATGGGAGAGCCGTAATTAACGCATCTGAATACAAATTACGTAATCTGTTAAAGTGATTTGCCGAAAAAAAGAGGGAATGTCACAACCAATAACATCCAACGACTTTACGACTACACGCGGGACTTTTTTCTATCCAATCTATCCTTTATCCATTTCCTTTATTTCTTTTGTTCTATCCAATTTATCCTTTATCCCTTCCCTTTACTTATTTTTTTCTATCCAATCTATCCTTTATTTCTTTTTTCCTATCCAACTGATTCTTTATCCCTTCCCTTTATTTCTATCTTTCTATCCAATTTATCCTTTATCCCTCCCCTTGATTCTTTTTTTTTCCTATCCAATCTATCCTTTATCCCTTCCATTTACTTATTCTATCTACTTCCTCTTCCCCTCGAACGTCAGCCCAAAGCCAGCCACCCCACCCCACCCCACCCCTCCCCAGGCCGTGGCGATTCCAACCAACGGTGCCGTGACAATTCCAAAATGCGGGGTGGTTGCCGAGTGACACCAGCCCGTGACAGACGCTGAGTAACGCGATACATCACGAACGAAGGAGAACAACCGGCGTCATGATGCACGGCGAGTACAACGGACATGAGCGTTCGCGTGGAAGCTTGACACGGTGTACCTGCAGCAACGGACGACTCACTGGGGCTCTGACGCGTCTTTATCCGCGACGGCCGGAGCAGTACGTGACACCTGCTGTAAATAACGAGACTAAAGAAGAGAGAAAAAAGATACTCGTGCACTGTATAATCGCTTCAGCCCGAGATCGTATTCATGCAACAAAGATGCAACATCGCACAAGGCCGTAGCAGGACCTCTGTGCAATGGTCACCTGGGTATACACGCCGGTTTAGAGAGAGAGAGAGAGAGAGAGAGAGAGAGAGAGAGAGAGAGAAGAGAGAGAGGAGAGAGAGAGAGAGAGAGAGAGAGAGAGAGAGAGAGAGAGAGAGAGAGAGAAGATAGATAGATAGATAGATATAGAGAGATATACAGATAGATAGATAGATATACAGACAGATAGATAGAGAGAGAGAGAGAGAGACAGACCGAGAGAGAAAGAGGAAGAAGAAGACGGGGGGGGGGGTCACACAGACACAAGGACAGGATAAGGAAAAAAGAACACAAAACCATCACAGGTAATATATGAGGATAACAACACCCGGCCGGACAAATTACCGACACTTGAGGACAAATCTTGGGGAGGAAACTGAAGGCACTGCACACAAACTACAAAATTTCTTAATGAACAGGTCCGTCCCTTAAAAGACAAATAAACATCCGAGGCAGCCATGTAATCAGGTAGGCAGGTGGTCTTCGGTACCATAAAACCTGGACGTGAGGGGTATAGGCTCCTCCAGGTAAGTCTTCCAGGTGAGGGAGGGGGAGGGGGCGTGGGCCTTGGGGGAGGGGAAGGGAGGAGGAGAGATGGGGAAGGAGGGTGAAGGGATGGGGATGGGGGAAGGAGGAGGAAGGAGGGGAGGGGGAAGGAGGAGGAGGAAGGAGGGATGGGGGAAGGAGGAGGAAGGGGGAGAGATGGGGAAGAGGAGGAAGAAGAGGAGAAGGAGATCGAGGAGATGAAAGACGAAAAGGAAGAAGGAAATAGAAAAAAAACGACAGGGGGAACGCGCACGAACACAAGCGAGACATGCCAGGGGAGGAAGAAATGGGAAGACGACTAAAGGGAGGGAGAGTACGAGAAGGAAGGGGAGAGGAGGAGGGGAAGGGGAGGAAGGAGGAGGGAGAGGAGGGAGGAGAGGGAGGAGGGGAGGAAGGGAAGGAGAGAGGAAGAGGAGGAGGGAGGAAGGGATGAAAGGGAAGGAAGGGAGGAGGGGGAAGAGGGAGGAAGGGAGGGGAGGAAGAGGAGGAAGAAAGGAAGAGGAGAAGAAAGGAAAGGAAGGAAGGGGAGGAAGAGAGGAGGGAAGGAAGGGAAGGGAAGGAGAAGTGAGGAAAGGAAGGAAGGGGAGGAAGAGAGGAAGACAGGAAGGGAAGGAAGGGGAGAAGGGACGACCGGACGGCGACGGCCACAGAAGGAAGGCCGGAGTACTGGACGCGGCGGTGATAAATTACCTGCGGTGGTGATAGTTATAATATCAGTGATGTTGGCAGAGGTAGTGATAATGATGGTGGTGATGGTGGAGGTGACGACCCGTTGGTGTTGGCGGTGGTTATCGCCGTAATAGCAGAGGCAGGCAAGGAGAGTTAGCAGAGGCAGGCAAGGAGAGTTAGCGGAGGCGACGCGCGTGACTACGGAGGTCAGTGGCTTGGCGGATAAATTACCTATTGTAAGGAAAGATCGCAATATAAAACAACACGCGCGCGAGGGCGCGGCAAATGGCGATCCTGTCCCCGCTTCGCATTATTCTTACACCTGCGGTCTCTCTATTATCTTCACGCTCGCTCTCTCTCTCCCTCTCTCTTTCCTTCTCCCTCTCTCTCTATGTATCTCGTTCTCTCTCTCTCTCTCTTTCCTTCTCCCTCTCTCTCTATCTCGCGCTCTCTCTCGCACTCTCCCTCTCCCTCTCCCTCTCCCTCTCCCTCTCCCTTTCTCCTCCCTCTCTCTCTCTCTCCCTCC
>NW_020869024.1:159056-169056 GCF_003789085.1 Penaeus vannamei | reverse complement strand
TAGCATTTAAGACAACAACCCTCTCTACGTTAGGCAAACGTTTCGGGCAACCTCCCCGACGAGCACCCTTGTAAACAAATGCAGCAGGTATTCATGTAAATAAAGTAGTCAAGCAGGTGTGTTCATGTACATACAGCAGGTAAGTGCTCATGCGGATCCAGCAGGCGTTCGTGTAAAGGAGGTGGGTTATCGAGGACAAGCTAATGCATAACCAGCGAGCGTTTACGGAGGTGCAGCCAAGATCCTGACAAAGGCGAAAAGGAAGAGGAAGAGGAGGGGGAGGAGGAGGAAGAAGAGGAGGAGGGGGAGGGGGAGGAGAGAAGAGGAGGAGAGAGGAGGAGAGGAGGAGGAGGAGGAGGAGGAGAGAAGAGGAGGAGGAGAGAGGAGAAGAGGAGGAGGAGGGGAAGGAAGGAACGAGGAGGAGGAGAAAGAGGAAGAGGAGAGGAAGGAGAGGAAAAAGAAAAGGAAGAGGGAGAGGAAGAAGAGAAGGAGGAGAGAGAGAGGAAAAAGAGGAGGAGGAAGAGGCGACGGCGCCGCCCTAACGAGGGAGGTATGGGCGAATGTGCGGCCGCCGGGAGGGCCGAGCCATAACCCTTCTAGACGTGGTCATAAAAAGGTAATCGTCAGTCCGTCATTGACATCCATCAAGAGCGACAGCGATCCATTAAGCGGCGAGAACAAATGACGAGCTGGAATACGTGGATGATCAGTCAGGTGTGCGCGAGTATGTGTGTGTGTGCGCGCGCGTATGTGTGTATGTGCGAGTGTGTACCTGGGAGTTTTCGCTCAAACATGGATATTTTGTTAGCCCCGGATCCCCATACGCCTCTATGAGCCGCTCCCCGTTATGGCTGTTGAACGACCGTGTGTAAAGATTTACAACCCGAACGCAGTGTGAAGGAAGAACGCACAAAAACAGAAACAAAGAAAGGCCACCTCGTTGTTTTTACGCCTCTCTCTCACATCCTCTCTCCAAGCACGTCGTTCTAATTATCTGAAAAAGGATACGAGCCATCACAACTTTGGTCTTACCTGGCCATGCCCAATCGCCCAGGTGATAAATTGCCCAGACACATCATCAGAATACATCATCCGGGTATAGCGAATACTCGCATCTGGCTGTCATTAGGGCCGCCACCTTAGCCCAAGTAGGTTGTGTCTCGCCGTAAGTGATCCCGGGCCCATTCCGGCCTCACTAAACCCATTAAACTCACCGGGAAAACTATACCTACATGGCCGCCTCATTAACGTCTTCCCTGGCAAATTAAAACACGCCCAGGATATGCGGAGAAGCTTATCTCCAGATGACGACTACGTACGACCTGATGATGATGCCCCGCGATTGTATACGAGCCGGCCGAGGCGTCCCCGGCACCGGCTCCTCCAGGCAGAGCTTTTCACACCCCCATTTCCCTCTCGCACGAGCCTCGCAGGGGCCACTGCACGTCATTTCCCGGGATGAAAGTGAACTACTGGAGCTCCTCGATCGCCCCGGCCCCGACATCCAATCTCCAGCTCATGATGTCCGCTATGAAACAAAATAGGAGACCTGCGAGTGATAATGGCGGTCACACCACGCTCGGCGTCCGGAGGGCCAGTACATCATAACGGTGGTCGGTGGAGGAACTATTAGCGCCGTTGTTTAACGACTGCTTCATTACTTGATCCAGGAACATGATAAATCATCTGGCCTGTTGGGTGACCATATCCTTCCCCCTTCCCCCTTCCCCCGCCCACAACAATACACATACCGGCACCCACTCACGCCAGCATTACCGAGCAGCACCTCTACACACTCGCCCAGACGCCTCTAAGCGACGGGGACATGGAAAATGTATACCTCTTACGTTGGTTAAGCGTCTTCAGTACAGCCACATGTTCCCATTGTGGGTGCCTGTGGGCGGGGCTCCGCTATGACTATTTCATTACGTGAAAAATGATGATGATGCGGCCTAACCCTTCTTTCGCCGCGGGACCACCACACCACACACACCACCACCACCACCACCACACCACCACCACCACGACGCCACAACCCACAACGCTTCCTTCAGCCTTCGTTCCCTTTAAGCTCCTGAGCATCTGTCAGTCATAAAATCACAGAAAAATAAAAAAAACTTTTCAAAATGCTGACAAAATATTTACGAACGCTCCCCCACCCAACCCGGAGTAATGATAGCGACGCCGGGCCCCTTAAGACACACACAAGCCCATCAATGATTAAAGCCATTTATCGTCCATCAGGAAAGAAAGGATATCCACGCCGGCCGCGCGCCCATTCATCAACACGACAAGCGCCATTATGCCTTCCGTGTAAGTACTAACAGGAGAACCTTGGCCGGGGTGTACCTGATAGGCCTACATGAGCCAGGACACGCAATAACACCCCTTCGGCCCCAGGGAGCGAAAGGGGATCGCCAGCCGTTAAAAATGGTTGGAAAGGATCCGCCGACGAAGAGGGTTCAATCGGACACATGCATAAGCCTGGACACTGCGAATGGGCATCTGGCTGTACGTATATGCGTGTGTGTGTGTGTGTGTGTGTGTGTGTGTGTGTGTGTGTGTGTGTGTGTGTGTGTGTGTGTGTGTGTGTGTGTGTGTGTGTGTGTGTGTGTGTGTGTGTGTGTGTGTGTGAGTGTGAGTGTGAGTGTGAGTGTGTGTGTGTGTGAGTGTGAGTGTGCGAGTGCGAGTGAGTGAGTGTGCTTGTGTACGCAATGCATAATTTGTAAGGTAAGTAATTTCTCTTTTCTTTGTCTCCGTTTCCCTTCTCATTCTCTCTCTTCCAGTTTCCTCCTATCCCCCTTCTTCCTTTTCTACCCACCCACCCCACACACATATAGATATACAAGTAGAATAAGACAGGGAGCAAGATGGACGTTTAGATACAAACTATCCCGAGCCACCATAGGCATCTAATCCCTTCCCGGAACACACCATGCTATGGCGGCCGGCCTGGCTGAACCCCGACATTTAGGCGCGCGCACGCCGCCGCCGCCGCCGCCGCCGCCGCCGCCGCCGTCAAAGCTCAACTGCAGCGGCACGAGGACGCGATGTGTCTATGTCTTTAAGACGCGCTCGGTCATGGTGGCTCCCGCGGCAACGTCCAAGGCGAAGCAAGCACTGCCTTCGAGGGAGGGAGACGAGGCTAAGACATCAAGGTTAAAGCCACACCTGACACAGCCCCCGCCCACTAACCACACCCACGCCCATCCGCGACCGCAGCGACCAGTCGCCTCTTCCCCCGCGTCGTCCGATTGCCAATGCGGGCGATCGCAAGCGGCGTCGATGCCGCTGCGTGCGAGACGACGGCCGGACGCCCGCGCGGAGGTCGTCCCTTTGATCGCATTGCAATCTCGTTCGGCAATCCCGCTTACGACCCGACTCTGACGTAGGCCTACTCCCCCCCCCCCCCCCGACCCGATCAGCTTTCACGGCCGGACAGATCGCCACGCCGGCCATCTCTCCGCCGCTCCCGCCATTCGCTCAATCACACGAAGGTGACTCGAAAGCAGAGAGGGCGAGGGAGAGAGGAGGAGGGAGAGAGAGTGAAGGAGGATGGGAGAATAGGACAAGGATGGAAGGAGGGTAGACAGTGGGAGGAGGGAGGAAGAGAGAGAGAGCAGGAGCGAGAGAAAAATGAAAGAAATAGATAGATAGATAGACGGAGGGAGAAATAAAAAGAAAAGAAGAGAGAGAGAGAGAGAGAGAGAGAGAGAGAGAGAGAGAGAGAGAGAGAGAGAGAGAGAGAGAGAGAGAGAGAGAGAGAGAGAGAGAGAGAGAGAGAGAGAGAGAGAGACAGAGAGGAGAAAAGACAAGAGAAAGAGAGAGACAAAAACAGAAAGAAAAAAAAAGAAAGAGAAAGAGAGAGAGAGAGAACTCATACCAGACTATCTGTCTTGCCGGGCTTGGCAACGCCAATACAAACCAGAACACCCGAGGCATCCCCTGTCCCGCCCTTTGCTTGGCTCTCCCTTTCTCCTGCACACAACGGCCTTCCCTTTAATCGCCAAATCATGCAGGAATGTTTCACGCATTGCAAATCACAACAAAAGCTCTTTAATCCACTGCAAAGCCATCCTTGTGAGACCCTCTGGCATTCGGAAAAAAAAATATAGGAGTTGCAAGATGCGTAGTGAGCAATGCAACGAAAGCAAGACGATACTCAACCTCTCTTCGCCAAATGTCAATTGATATAATCTTCCTAAGTTTATTCTCGGAGAAAAAACAAAAACAAAAACCAAAAAAAAAATGAATAAAAATAACAATGAAATGAAATGAAACAGAGAGAGAGAGAAAAAAAACCTGCGACAATCTTAAAATCATCCTTATAGACGTTATCATTCCCTTGTATATTGTTTCTCGGGCAAAATAATATTCTCCAGACTCGAGAAAACCAATTGAGAAATGCATCGTGTGTTTGCGGTGAAGTAAAATAGGGAGGCTCCCCCCTCTCCCCCTCTCCTCTCCCTCTCCCCTTCCCTCTTTCCCTTTCTTTATCCGTCTTTCTTTTGTTCTCTCTTCCTTTTTTTCTCTTTATCTATCTTTCTCTTCTTTATCTTTATTTTTCCCCTTTTCTCTTTATTTATTTCCATTTTTTCACTCTTTATCTCTATCCTTTCTCTCTCTATATATATATATGCATATATTCCCATTCTCTTACTTACCCCCTCCTCTCTCGCTCTCTACCTCGAACTTACTCTCCACTTCTCTCTCTACTCTCATCCCCTCTCCCCTCCCCTCCTCTCCTCTCCTCTTCTCTCCTCTCTCCTCTCTCTCTCCTTCTCTCCTCCTCTCCTCCCCTCTCCTCCTCTCTCTCTCACTCTCCTCCTCTCTCTCCTCCTCCCCTCTCTCCCTCTCCTCTCTCTCCACTCTCCTCCTCTCTCTCCTATCTCCTCCCCTCTCTCCTCTCTCCTCTCCACTCTCCTCCTCTCTCTCTACTCTCCCTCCTCCCTCTACTCCCTTTCTTTCGCTCACTCGACTTCTTTCTCTCACCCCCCCCACACACATACAACCCCCCTCCCCCACCCCCCCATAAGCCCATCCGCCCGGCCGAGGAGAAAACATTTTACACGCCGGTAATATTTTCCCGTGGAACCGTCCGTAAAAAACATTTGTGGTCTGCCTAACTCCAATCTGGTTGGGCAATACGTTTCTTGGCGTATTCCAATATCTTGTGGAAAATTGTGCATTGGGTTCCGCCCGAATGTTTCTCCTTGTCTTTTTTTCTTTTCTTTTTTTTTTTTTGAGGGAGGGGTGGAGGGGAGATGGAAGGGGGGGAGGGGAGGGGGTGTTCTATTGGATAGACAGGTTCATTCTTTTAATCGAAAGATGGGCGACCTGGCTGGCACCCGACGTCACGATACCAAGCCATAAGACGTGACACATCCTTGACACGAGGTAAGCCCCCCCCAACCCTGGACCCCCACCCCAACTAAATGACAAAACCCCCTCCTCTCTCCCACCCCCCACCACCCCCAACTATGACACAAACCCCCTCCCTCCTCCCCCCCCCCCCAACTAAAATGACACAACCCCCTCCCGCCCCACACTTCCCCCCCTAAAATGACACAACCCCCTCCCTCCCACCCCCCACCCCCAACTAAAATGACACAACCCCTCCCTCCCCACCCCCCTCCCAACTAAAATGACACAACCCCTCCCCCCACCCAACTAAAACGACACAACCCCTCCCTCCCCACCCCAACCCCCTCAACTAAAATGACACAAACATACAAAACCGTACGCCCCCATCCTGCCCCCAACAAGCAGACGGGCATACAGTAACATCTGCCAACCTCATCTTGCCATAACCTGACAATAATTTCCCGTGTATCTGCACTGCCATAACCATCACCCATGCCATCAGTTCCAACACGCCGGACCTAGTCGTCACGGGGATCTTATGTGCAGGATTCTGTGACACAGACATCCACTGCTACACGGGAGCGAGGCGCCTGTCTCGCTGTCTCTGCCTCTCTTTCCCGTTGTCTTTGTCCAACCGTCGCTCTGTCTGTGGCTCTGTCTTTGTCTCTCTCTCTATATATATATCCCTCTCTCTCTGCCCCCTCCCTCTCTCTTTCTGTCTGTTTCTCTCTCTATCTCTCTCCTCTCTCTCTCTATCTCTATCCCTCTCCTCTCTCTCTATCTCTATCCCTCTCATCTCTCTCTATCTCTATCCCTCTCATCTCTCTGCCTCTATCTCTCTCTATCTCTATATCTATTCCTCTCCTCTCCCTCTTTCTCTCTATCTCTATCCATCTCCTCTCTCTACCCCTTCCTTTCACCTCTTCCTCTCCCCCTTTCTCTCTATCTCTATCCATCTCCTCTCTCTACCCCTTCCTTTCACCTCTTCCTCTCCCTCTTTCTCTCTATCTCTATCCATCTCCTCTCTCTACCCCTTCCTTTCACCTCTTCCTCTCCCTTCTCCCGTCTCTCTTCCTTCTAACCTTTGCCTATTTCCTCTCCTTCCTCCCCCTCCCTCCCTCCCTTCCTTCTCTCACCTTCCTCCTTCCTCTCCCTTTCCCCCTCTGCGCCTTCGCCCTCGCCCCAAGGAGCCCGCACCTCCCGCCGCGCCTTCACGTATAAACAAAAGCCCCGCGCTCCACTGACGAGGCGATCTCCTGATAAGTAAACGTCGCGTAGGACTCAGCCACGGCGTAGTTTAATCGCCACTTATTTTAAGCGGAGATGACGTCCCTCCACGCGCGCTTATCGACTAAGCACCCATTTTTGAAGCTCTATTACGCTGATGGGACAGGTGCAGGTGCCGAATCACCTTGTTGAACATGTGCTCTCTTCCGCAGACGAGGCCACTCCGGCGTGTCCAGGATGCCGTTGCCGAGTATCTGGCCATCATAACGGCCCGCGATGGCTCCCAGTTTTTGAAGCTTTGGGCAGACCGAGCACTCGCGTGTATGCGTTTGTGGGATGGCATTCTTGCTGCTGCTCTCGGCCACGTATCACTTTATCGCCAGATTTACATTCCCGACTCGCGGCGGACTGCTTGTGTAGGGGCGCCGCGGCCGGGAGGCGCCGCGCTTCGCCCGCCCCTCGCTGGACGCCCGTGCTGCCGTAGCGCCTTTAATCCGCCCTTCTCGAGGCCGGAGCGACGGCCGTGCGAGGCAGTTGGGCGGCAAGACTTTGGTAACATTAGAAGTGGCAGCGGCGGCGGCGACGACGACAGCGGCAGGGCGGGGACGCGGACCCTACGGTAACTAAGTAGCCTTGTGGGATTGTCCGGGTACGCTGTTGCCAAATTTAGCCTCCTCTTTGTTTCTTCGCCGACACTCGCTGGGAACTCGCGCTGGTCCCTCGCCAGGAGGACTCGAGGGGCAAGAGGCACGCGGACGGGAAGGGCCTGAACGCGAGAGCACGGGGGCGAGGGCGTGGCGGAAAGGCGGAGGCAGGGGAGGAGACGGAGGACGTGGCAGCAGGAGCCAGCGGCGGCCCAGGCTGGACACACGGACACGGCCAGGCTCGGCCCTCTGAAACTGATTCCGACTATCATCCCACGCCAGGCTGGACCCCGGCCCGACCCCCCCCCCCCTGCCTCTGGTCCGGAACCCCAGCACAAAAACTCGCGAAGATAACCGTTATCGGCGAGCGATTCGCATTAAAAATCCTCGCAGGAGAACCTGATACTCAAGCGATAATTAAGGAGATTCAGAAGAGAGTAACGGAGATGTTCAACCGACCACTAACTAGATCCCGAGAAATAGCTGAGATACCTAAGCAATTACTAAACACATTGAATTTAAATAATTGAGTTACTCCCACATAAAAACTACAGCTTAACCTTAATGAAATCGTCAAAATATGTAGATTCAAATCATACTTGACAAAATCTTTTCTTAAATGTGTATATGTATGCATACAAGTAATTACTGCGTTTACATTACTTTAACAATATGGATGGGTATAAAAAATAAACTTTATAATAATAGTAATAATAATAATAATAATAATAATAATAATAATAATATAATAATAACAATAAAATACAATATAATAATAATACTTATACGACAATGATAATATAATGATGATAATAAAATAAATAATAAAATAATAAAATAATAATAAGCAGAACAATTATAATGACAATTACAATTAAGATAACAATGATTATATAATAATGACAAAAATAGAAATGATACTACTAATAATCTAATAACACTAATAATAATAATAATGATAATGACAATAATAATAATGATGATAATAATATGAATAATATTACTATCACTACTATGGTAATAATAATAATGTAGTTTAGTAATAACAATAATAATAGTAAATAATAATAGTAATAATAATAATAATAATAATAATAATAATAATAATAATAATAATAATAATAATAATAATAATAATACGACAATGAAAATAATACAGCTATAATAGTAATAAAAGTAATAAAGCAATAGTAACAATATCACATCAACAATAATAATAATTAATAAAAAATGAATAACAACAACAATCATAAATAACAACAATAATAATAATAACGAAAATAAAATAAATAGCAATAATAATGATCATATAAATTATCACAACAATAATAACAGAAACAATATCAATAGTAACAGCAATACTAACATTAAAATTAGCAGAAATAAATATTGTACCAGCTATGGTAATAACAATAAAAATAATTATGTTGATAATAACAACAACAATAATAGCAAAATAAAAACAGTAATAATAAAAACAAAATAAAAAAATAATAGAAATAAATAAAGCAGTAGTAGTAATAATAATAATAACAATAATAATAAAAAATATGATACAACAACAATAATACCAATAATAAATAATAATAATAATAATAATAATATAATAATAATAATAATAATAATAATAATAACAATAATAATAACAATAATAATAATAATAATAATAACAGCACTGAAATATTATCAATGATGATGATAATGAAAAGATCATCATAATAATGATAATGATAATGATATTGATAACGGTAACAACAAGAATAATAAAAACAGTAACAGCAATAATAATTTATAATAATAATAATAATAATAATAATTAATAATTAATAATAATAAATAATAAAAAAAAATGAAGATAATAATAGTAATGATGATGACGATGATAACAATAATAATAACACCAGTATCATCAGTAGTTATAGTAAAGCAATAGCAATATTATCACAAATACTACTACTACTACAACTACTACAAATAATAACAACAATATACTAATAATATAAAAGAAAAATCATTATAACAACAACAACAACAACAGCAATTAATAATAATAATAAATAAAAAAAAAATAATAATAGTAATACAATAATTATCATCATTAAAATCACTACCATTAAAATTATAAAAAATGAAAACATAATAGCAACAATGAAATAATAAAACAAAAACAATAACATTATTGATGATGATGATGATGATGATAATGATGACGATGGTGATGATGATAACAACAACAACAACAACAACAACAACAACAACAACAATAATAATAATAATAACAGTGATAATTATGACCAGAAAAATAAAAAGTTAATATCACCAACAAATGAAATATCTACAGCTGATTATAAATTAACTATTACACCAAAAGCATATGACAGAAACAAGAAAAAACACATCCACTGCAGAGAAGAGGATATCCAACTAATTAACTGATACATGGAGAATAATTCCATTTCGGAGCTGGAACAAGTGTAAAACATTTTTGACAACCGCCTGTGTTCTAAATATCTAAATATCTTTAATTGGCATCTCCCCTTCCCTCTTCCCCACCCCCGTCAATATTTCTATCACCCTTTCGTTCGCTCTGAGGATCTTCCTTCTCCCTTCCCTACTTCTCCTTCCCTCTTCTCTCTCTCCCTCTTCCCTCTTCTCCTCCTCTCCCCTTCCCTCTCCTCTCCTCCTTTCCCCCTTCCCTCTTCTCCTCCTCTTCCCTTTCCATTCTCTAATTCTAAAACCGCTACAAAAAAAAAAACAAGTCTCCT
>NW_020869024.1:149056-156556 GCF_003789085.1 Penaeus vannamei | reverse complement strand
GTGAGAGGGCGCTGCCATAACCCCAATTTTACGAGCGCGGAATCACCAGTCAACTCTCCATGCCCATGTGTTTATCTGGAACACTTCCCTAGACTGCCGCGGCGATTATGTAGGCGTGGTGCGGCCATGACGAGGCGATCAGGCCCTTAAATCCCGCACATCTATATATAAAAAGGGGGATCTAAAGGTTCTGCTCAACATCCCCCCTTCCCTCCTACTCCCTACTCCCCCTCTCCCCCCCCTGGCCCCCACCCACCCCGTCAAAAGCCCCCTCAAAGGATAGTCTGTGTGAGGGGAAACTCAACCAGCGTCGTAAGCCGGAAAATCTGGGCGTCGTAACCCTGGTTTTACGACCCTCCTATCGCCACTGCAACTCTCACAAACACATTGGCGAATTATTACCGCGGTTGTTTGCGTAACCATTTCCTTCCGAGTGAGTGGAGGAGAGGTTAGTTGAGGGGGGAGGGGGAGGGAGGAGGAGGGAAGGAGCTGGGGGGGGAAGGGTAGGGGAAGGAGAGGGAGGGGGAAGGGGGCGGTGTTTGTTCCGTCATCCTAGCGGTTTGGGCCCAAGAGGTAGTCGTCGGGGTCACGGCGGAGGGGCAGCAGCAGCAGCAGCATTCTCCACATTCCCCGTGCATCATCCTTCTTGCATCCTTCCCTCGACTGACATCCCCACGGACAGGCAAGGAAAGGGAGACGGTTAGGGGGAAAACTTGTTATATTATCTCGCTCATGCTTGAGGACGAGGGGATTAGCGCCACGCTCAAGGGTGAGGAATGACCTTAAATCTCGCCGCTACTCGAGGATTAACATAAACGAGAGGGTCAGCGGGGTTGACGGCGGTGCTTGTTCTGGGACAACTTAATGATAAGGTTACAAGGGGATCTGATGATAGATGTGTGGATTAACAGCATTTGATGTCACGGGGGCGCTGGGGCGGGAGACAGGCTCGGCGCCCTCCTCGCCCTCGTCAGGTCATTTTTGCCGTGATCTATGTTACTGCATTTTGCTCTCTGTGGCAATGGAAACCCCGGGCCAGGGCGATCCGTGCTCCTGGTCAGTGAAGCCAACTCCGCTCCCGTTTTACGAGGATACGAAACCAGAAGGCAGCGTCTTGCGATGGTAAACAACCCGGTCTTTTTTCCTACGAACAGCGAGGGCAAATCATCGACGTCGAGTGTATTCTACTCCGTCGCTGGGGAAAGATATCCTAGTGTCCTGGTTGTAAGCGACGTCAATAATGGTATTTTTTTCGAGGTAGTTTTATTCGGGTATGAGTATAAATTCCCCGATAAATCATGCGTTAAGAAACTCAGAAGATCCTTATCGCCCCCAACCCCCTCCTACGCTCGATTTCCGATAAGCGCCAGTCGTAGATACAATACGTGCGATGCTAACTTTGGGAATAAATATGGAATGATCTCCCTCTCACTCGGAAATACACCTCTTGCCTCCGAAACAAATTCTTTAATTGTCGTCCAAGATTGTACATCCCCTTTGCGGATATAAACGGAGGAAGACGGATTTGAACATTGTAAGGATTTTGTGTATGGTTTTTGCAACATCATCGCCAGACATTCCACTGCGAATGTAGTTAACAGCTGACTCCACCACCCCCTGCTAGCGCTGATGGAGCCAGGAGCTACTGCAACCACAGCCGCCACAACTAGCCTCTGATAAGCAAGGAACAGCAGGACACCACCACCACTCCACTACAAGCAACAACTATCAGTACAAGTTAAGAGCCAGTTCCTACACACGTCCTGAGTTTGCTACCAACTTCTGCACCACATCACGATAAGCGGCCTTTCCCAGCCCTCTAACTCCAGCAGCAGCAGCAGCAGCGGCAGCGGCAGCCAGCAGCATCCGAGTTACAAGCACGTGCATGGCTTATAAAGTGCTAGAAAAATTAACACAATTACAGGAACAGGAAGCAGCAACAAACGTACCTGCCTCTCTACAGGAGCTACAAGTATTGTGGCGGCGGCGGCGCGGACCCCGGCTCCCCGGCTCCCCTGCTCCCTCTCTCTCCTCGCCTCTCTCTCTCGCGGGCCAGCCCATAACCTTTTTACGAGGCTCATCTGGCAGAGTTTTGCGAGCGTTTGAGTTGGTGTTATTGAATCATAGTCAGGCGGGGCGCTGCGTATGGCCCATCACTTACACACAACGCTGCCCTACTCGCAAGCTTCATCCTGGACCTGCAACAGGCTCCGCGCCTCAGGAACACCTGCTTATAGGACTGTTAATGGGGAGGAGAGGGGCTGGGGGCGGGGTGGGGGGCAGCACTCGGCTTATTCTTAGTCGCGCACCCACATACGGACGTCTCGGGGTTTAAAAAGACGGAACATGAACTCACTTCTTCCCTCCTCATGAAGAGCCTTCAAGTCGTCACGTATATCTTCATTTCAGTTATTATCTCATGCAACGGAACACGTGTACTCGTACCTGTAGCCTTTGAGAAATGTTAATTTGGGAGAGTCCTAAAAATTAACGTTACAAAGGCCACTCAAGCAATAACTGTTTCACGACCAATTATCGAGACCCACTCCCCCCCCCCTCCCCCACTCCCGAACACGCCCCTGTGTGTCCAAACATCTAGCCCGGCGGACGCCCTCAGCGCTGTCCCTCGGGGAGAGGGGAGGGGGAGTCCCGCGCCTGCCAGGTCTGTTGAAAAATGCAGGTGAGCCGAAGTTTACCTGAGAGCCCACGTGTCTTGCTAACAAACTTATCTTGGAACAAACAAACAATTTGGCACCATCTTTGTAAATAAATTTAGAAGGGAAGGGGGCAAAATTCACAAAATCTTTCCTTCTCCCACATGCCAAGGCTTCTGACGTGAATGTACTGGCACGGGTAATGAAGATACTGTCATACCAAATAATCAGCAGATAACGTCTAATGAACGAAGTGCGCGACGCCAAGAAAAAAGCACAAATATGCAAAAGAACGAGATTTATGCCCTTGTATACGATCACACCAGATCTGTATACGTCTGTGTAAGTTTTGTGTACCCGGTGACAAGAGACACGGCGGCTCTGGTGCAGCAAGCGCCCATCCGCGGCATAAGCTGGCATACGAAGCATAAACAAAGCGGCGGCGCGAGCGATCACATATAATCCCGCTGGTGAAGTCGTGCATGAGCAGGATATAAAGCATAATGCAGCAAACAAAGTAGACACTAAAGCCGAGCGTATATGAGTGCAGAGAGCGCATAAAGCCGTGCTCGAGGGGCCGCACAGCCGGAGCGCACGGCGGAGTGTATGATCGCGGGAGAGCTCGTAAAAAGGTCGGCGGCCAGTGTTCCAGCGGGATAAGGTTGCCTGCCGTCATCTTTATTACGGGACGACCTCGCCGGTTATTACAAGTTCCGGGCCATCGAGCTCCGAGCCCACTGGCCCGACGCACGCCCACTCCCACGCCCTCCTGAATCGGCGGCGTAAGCCCGGGAAGGCGCCGCGCGAGGGCTCCCCCACGGCGCGGCGCTCGTGGCGGGGCGACGCGGCGTGCAACAAGAGGGCGACTCCCGAGGCGGCCGGGCGGGCAGCGGGGCGCGACGGGGGAAGCACCACATTAGCAATAAGTCCAGTGTATAACGCTCCCATCCACCTCCTAACTCCCGCCACTGTCCACGTAATTACCAACACTGACCCACCGCCACCAACACTGCCACCACGGGAGGGAGGGAGGGAGGAGGGCAGGGGGCAGGGGAGAGGAGGCCCCGAAGAGGCAGAGCGAAGACAAGGAATTGTCTCGAGTGCGAAGGGCAATACAACAACCCAGAGAGGCAAAAGAGAGTGTCGCACGAGAGAGAGAGAGAGAGAGAGAGAGAGAGAGACCGAGGCTGGTGGACGGGAGGACCTAATGAAGTCCCGGTTTTTCTTGGGGTTTTATGAAGACACAATTTCAAGAAGAGAGCCCAGGTCGCATTTCCTCACCGTAATGGAGTCGCGTGTAAACTCCTTCTGCCTCTTCCCCCAAAGAGGTGTCACTTAAAGAAAAAAAAAAAAAATCCCAAAGCAAATAATTCCAACAATACGAGTTGCACGATGACACTACACCAAACCGATCATCCGTTGCCACCGAGAGCAAGCCAGCAAGAGAGAGAATGAAGATGAGATGGTGTTATTATGTAACGTGACCACAGGGGAGAAAGGAGTGTGTTGCAGGAAGGGGGCAATGTGCTACGGGGTGTCAGGTGGTCACGAGGAGTAGAGTGGGTGCGCTGGGAGGGAGGAGGGAGGGAGGGAGGGAGGGAGGGAGGGCAAGAGGGGGGAAAGGGAAGATGGACAATGGATGGAGTGGAAGACAATAAGTAGCGCAGGAGAGGTTAATCGTGGGAGGCATGTGTAAACAAGACGGGGTACAAAAACATGAAAGGAAAAAGCAGATCAAGGAGGAAGAAAACGGGGGGTAGCAAATAGACGAATAGGGGAACAGGGCAAAATAAAAGGGAGAAAATGCAGCGCCAGAACGTAAAGCAGCACAGAGAGAGAGAGAGAGAGAGTAGACGCGACGCGCACATCCTACCGTGACGTAATCGTGGCACTAACATGTGTTACGGGAAGCGCACACACACACACACACACACGCAGACTGACACACGAGGCCACAAATAGCTGCCGGGGAAACGTGGCTTCCAGAAACAGACCTCCCGCCATTCCAAAAGGCAACACCACGGAGGACGAGGGAATACAAGGCAATACAGAGAAAGAGAGAGAAAGAGAGAGCGAGAGAGAGAGAGACAAAAAAAAAAGGAAACGTGAAAATAACGGCGCACGACATGCTAGGGGAAGGCGAGCGAGGCGGGAGGTCACAACACCGGAATTAACTTACCGAAATATAATTACTCCAGGTAGCAAAAATACCAGGTTATTTCAAGTAAATGAGGGCGGGAGCGATCAGCCTGGCGGAGGCGACCACCACCTGACAAGGGCCCCGCTGCAGGATCAATAAGCCTAAAGGACCACCAGAGAACACCAGAAATATATCAACCACAAACGACGGAATGCGGTGAATGCACGAGCGCACACAATAACTGCAGCGGGGAGACCTGACACAGCGGCAGACGTAGACATGAGGCAACAGCACTTGCAAGTTTGTGAAAAAAGACCAGAGTGTAGCAACAGCTGGAGTTCGTATAATGACAGGAAATTTAGTGTAGCAACAACGGGGGTTTCAGTGCACGAGCCGACCTATGGAGCGCCAGGAATTGCGGCTTGGGTAGAGGAGGCGACGACGGAAGCCCTCGCTCGCTTCAAGGTGCGCCGCCGAACGCCGCAAGAAAGGGAAAGATGTTCATTATCACTTATCTGAGGAGAAGACAGCCAGTGTTCTGTAATGTCCTGATTTGACTTTCAAAGTACGGATCAAGGAAAACAATGTGGTATATATATATATATATATATATATAATATATATATATATATATATATATAATATATATATTTAAATACATATATACATATATACATAAAAAAATAACAAAAAACGTAACGGACAGGATGTACAGAACAGCTGAATTTAAATGCACAACATGACAAGCTGCTTAAATTACAAAAAACAAATAAACATGCAATCAGGTTGCATCCAGACGCCGAACACCAGGTGAGGCTTATTAAGTTCTTGAAGTACGAGGCGGAAGAGGAGGGGGGAGGGGAGGGGAGGAATGGGGACGGACGAGGAGGAAGGGATTGCGAAGGGGAAGGAGGTTGAAGGGGAAAAGAAAGAGGAGGAATAGGAGGAAGAGGAAGATGGTCGGGGGAAGAGGTGGGAAAGGAGAAAAAGAGAGGGGGAGAGGAAGAGGAGGAAGGAGGAGTAGGGTAGGAGGGGGGAAGGAGGTAGAGGAGGAGGAGAAGGAAGCGAGGAGGAGGAGGACGAAGACGACGAGAGGAGGAGGAGGAGATGCAGCAGCAGCAGAGGAGGAGGAGGGCGAGGGAGGAGGAGGAGGAGAGAGTCGAGGCGGCGTCCTCGGCCTTGCGCTCGCGACAGACGTAGACGGATGCCCGCCGCGATGGGGTCCCGCACGCTTATTTGTTCCACATGTGCCGCGCCGCGTCAAACAACGACTTTATTTTGGGTCGAGTGGAAGTGCGGCCGGAGGGCGAGGACGCAGAGGGAGGAGGGCGGCGGCGGGCATCTGGTCCGCAGGTTGAGCCACAATGGCAACTTAACTACCTCTACGCGACCCAGGAAGGAGGGTTATGTTCGCAATAAACATTTACTGCTCTCGAACGCTCTAAATAGGTGTATTATGGGATCCACTGTGCGAACACCACTGGCTATACTTTCCTAATAGACAAATATGTCTGCGACTGCACAGTATATCTACTGCCAGCGAACCAAGTTCTGCCAAAGCAGAGTGCTTATCCAATCCGGAAAGACTGACGACATTAACAGACACCGCCGAACACACTGGCGCTCACACGGCACGAGACCACCCGCAGCATCGCCTTCGCCAGGACAACCCGCGCGAGTGAGAGAGAGGGGGGAGGGAGAGAGAGGGAGAGAGGGAGAGAGAGAGAGAGAGAGAGAGAGGAAGTAGAGGGAGGGAGTGAGAGAGAGGAGAGAGAGGAGGGAGAGAAGAGAGGAGGGAGAGAGAGAGGGTAGAGGGAGGGAGAGAGAGGATGGGGTAGATGGAAAGAGAGAGAGAGGAGGAGAGGGAGAGGAGAGAGAGGAGGAGGGAGAGGGGAGAGAGAGAAGGGGAGAGGAGAGGGAGAGAGGCCCGGAAGGCAAGGGTGTTAAATGAACGTCAGGCCGAACATCGCTCCCCCACTAATCCCCGACACACGCGGCCAACTTTACTTCCTGACATCTATCCAAACAACTACATATCCGCAGCTGGCTCGCCTCTGTTATTGTATTATCACCCGATAGAGCCACATTGGCAATCCGGACGCCCGTGTCTGCACCTAGCGCGTCCGCCCGCCACAGCAGCAGCATCCAAGCCCACACAGCTGGACCACCGCCGCACAAGCACCACAGTATCCGCGGCCACACATTCGGGACCACCGCACAAGCACCACCTGCGCCCCCCTGCTCCGGCCACGCGGGGCGGGAGGCGCTCGCACGGAGACAAAGAGGCCGAGAAATATGTGACCTTGTCCGGGGTCGGGTCGTAATGGCGGCAATATTTCTGTGTGTCCTAAACGGCAGAGGTTGTGACGGCACGCCCTCCGTCCACGCCGCTGCCAGCCCGCCCCGCCGCGGAGGACGAGGATCCGCACTTTCACAATCAGCGCCGCTCTTCCAGCTGCCATTGTTGGAGTTATCATTGTTTTGTGCGGCTGTACGGAGGAGGGGGGGGGGGGAGGGGGAGGGAGTGAGGGGGGAGGGGTGAGGGAGGAGAGGGGAGGGAAGGAGGAGGAGAGGACAGAAGATGAGAATAGAAAAGAGATGGAGATAGAGATGAGATGCTATATAAAAGGAGATGGAGATGGAGAGAGAGAGAGAGAGAGAGAGAGAGAGAGAGAGAGAGAGAGAGGAGAGAGAGAGAGAGAGAGA
>NW_020869024.1:141556-144056 GCF_003789085.1 Penaeus vannamei | reverse complement strand
GGAGGATTAACGAAAAAAAAGAACACTCTACAGGCATAAAATTTTCACCTTTTTTTAGGACCCAGCAGCCGGTTTAGCAACAAAGGAAAAAGCGCATGCAGGAATCAAAATGTTTTAAAAAGGCTGACATATTTTTCTTCTCGCTCTGATAATATACTGCCTTCACACTCGATTTTTGTTTTCTCGTTTGATAATATACTGCGTTCGTGCCTGCCTTTCGGAAACAAACGTGTTGACATTCGGACCATAACATTCGGGCGCTACCTATTTCAATCCGGCCGGATGAATCATTCAACTGCTTATTATCACTCGAATTAAAATCAGATCCGTTGCACTATTTCCTTCGTTCTAGGGTCCGTGTTCTCTCTCTTTTTTGAGGCTATCGGTACTAACAGTAACGTTACTTTGGGGCCATCGGTACTCTCTAACAGTAGCGTTATATTTGCATGTTCCTGTTTCTGACATGTTGGATTCCTGTTGTGTAATGGATGATGGAAACGGGATCGAGCCGCGCCCCCGTTGCTCTGCCTGCCTGCCGCCCTCGCTGGGTACATTCGGCCGACGCATCGCCAACACTTCTGTCAATTTTAACCGAAAAAATCTACATCTCGCATTTCCCGCGATACAGCGAGAGGGTGAGTGATGGCGTCGACACCCACAGAATCAGATCCCAAATATGCATGTGTAGCGGGGCTGCGATAACACTATTGATCCCTCAAGAGTGTTCCAGGCCTCCAGGAGCGGCCCCTCTCTCCCTAGCCCTCTCGGCCCGGCTTCCAGGGATCTCTCCCCACGCAAACCCCTCCCAACACAGCCGGAGCATTAAGCACGGGGACGCTCGCCGAAGAAATACGCGTCCGCCAGCTTCCCAGCGCGCTATCGTGCTCCGAATGCAGTGCACATAAAAGCCACAGACACACACACAGACACACACACACACATACACACACACACACAACACACACACACACACACACACACACACACACACACACACACACACACACACACACACACACGCCGCGCTCGAACTCGTCCCTGTCCAAGGGCCGATCGACGGAGGCGGAGGGCTCGCAGGGGCCGACGAGAGGGCCAGGGCAGGAGGGCCGCGCGCGAAGCCTCAAGGATGTAAACAAGCAAGCGGAGCAGAAGACCGGCCGCAGTCTGGTCGGCAAGCAAATATTGAGCAGTTTTTACGAGGCAATAAAAGGTCGCGGCGGCGGGGATGGGCCCTCTTCCTGACCTATATCCCCGGCCGACATCCTGCCCGGCACCGCCACCTTATCCCGACCTTCGCGTCCGCTTCGACACCTCGTCGTCAGCACAGGACAAAACTTAAGCCCGACCGTAACTAATTAATCGGCAACTTTCGCCTTGCGGGGTGAAAGGGGGGAGAAAGAGGGAGAGAGAGAAAAGAGAGAGGAGAGAGGAGAGAGGAGAGAGAAGAGAGAGAGAGAGAGAAGAAAGAGAGAAGAGAGAGAAGAGAAAAGAGAGAGAGAGAGAGAGAGAGAGAGAGAGAGAGAGAGAGAGAGAGAGAGAGAGAGAGAGAGAGAGAGAGAGAGAGAGAGAGAGAGAGAGAGAAAGGAAAACCTGCGCTTGATGCTTGATGGTCCGCAGCACACCTTAGCGAGCCCAGGTAACCACACCTTGTATTTGGCCGTGAGCGAGACCCGGAGTTCCTCGGCGGTCGGCCTCGACCCACGCTGCTGTCCTAACAACACGAAGGACATCGGCGTGTGTTTAGTCCTAAAGCCTCCCCTGCCTTATCATTCACCCCCGAGGCGCACAACCTTTTGCTTAACCCTAAAATACACCGCCAGCTTCACAGTCAGCCCGAAGGACATCCGAAGCGACGGCGACCGCGACGGGACGGGACGAGACCCTGCGAGGCCGGACAGAGAGGAACGGGGCGCCTCGACCGATCGAAACCGCGGGACTCCGAAACCACAGAGAAAACAACAACACGAGTCCTTCCCCATCCACCGACACCCGACCCCCCCTCCTCCAAAATACGTAAGAGGAATAAAGAAAAAAAAAAATATGCGGTGGAAACAGGACAGGAAGTCGCGTGCGCAATTGTCCGCGGCGGTGGCGGCCCTTATCGACGCTGCAACGACGTTCGACGCGTAAATTCCCTGTTTTGTCGCCATAAAATGTTGAGGGCTGATATTCCATTAGCCCTACAAAAGACCGTAACAAAGTTCAAGGATGTTCAATTACTGGACAAAAAAGGTGGAAATAAAAGCCACAATTGTCATTCACAATAAAATGTAAATAACATGAGAGGAAACATAAAAATGAAGCTATGAGGGTCACCGCTGTCCGAAGTGCCCATTATGGCAATAAACAATGTTCTTTATCGAAAAAAATAAATATTCACACACACAAGGAAAGTGTGGCAAATAAGCAGTGAAGAAGGTCGGCGATACATCTAAATCTATTTATTCATTTATTTATGTATCCTGCTACGAAACCACTCTGATAAACACAAGCGCACCGA
>NW_020869024.1:126556-129056 GCF_003789085.1 Penaeus vannamei | reverse complement strand
TGTATGCATGTGGTGCATATATATATATATATAAATAAATAAATAAATAAATATATATATGATATATATATATATATATATATATATATATATATATATATATATATATATGCATATCATAAATATATATTCATATAGTGAATATCTATACATTCGAATATACACGCATATACATATATATGTGTATTTTAGTGTGCGTTCTCTGCGTTTAACTACACACATATCTGTCTTACACATGAAAATATATATATATATATATATATATATATATATATATATATATATATATACATATATACATATATATATATGGATCCAGTCTGTGGGTTGAAATCTTATGTACATCTGACATGTATAGGCCTGTAATATAAACATACTTATGTATGGGTTGTATGTCGATGTTGTATATGTGAGGATACATGGGTCGTGTGTATCATATAATCTATATACACATTATCATATGTGCACATACTGCATGCATGTGAATGGGTCTGTGTCTCCGTCGTGCATGCGTGCGTGTGCGTGTGCGTGTGTACGCGCGAATGACCGTGTTTATATACTATGGAAGTATGTTTCTATGTATATATGTATCTATTTACCAAGTTATGTATGTATGTATGTATATGCATATTTATATTTATAAATGTAATATATTAGTATGTATATATATATATATATATATATATATATATATACAAATATATATATATATATATATATATGTAATATATATATAATATAATAAATATATATATATATATATATACGTATGTATGTACGTTTATATTATGTCATACAGATACCTAAATAGGTAATGTTTTTTCCCTTTCCTAAGCGATTCCTATTCAGCGAAGACCAAAAGTGCAGCATCCAGCTGTGAGACCGCGCACAGCCCATATACCCCATGGCCCCGCACAGCACCGCAAATCCTTCACCCTTAGCACAGAAGGAACCCTAGACCCAGCCCTTCCCCTTCAGGAGGTCGGCCCCAAAAGCCCCCAGTGCGGTAGGACGTGCAAAGAGGAACGAGAGGGCGAGAGCACCCCGAGACGCCGTGACGGACACCCCACCCTGTCCTCCGCTTCCCTCCTGCCGCGAAGGACCCTCCGGCACCCTCTCGCCGTTCAGGAAAATCGCATAACGCCCCACAGTAAACAGAGGTCAACAGAGGTCATATATAACAAGGCAATACGACCCTTTCGCATTTCACTATCAGTAATTGGCAATGGGACTGAGCGAAGACATGGGGTAACTACCAAAGTGCCTGTAATGACTTTAAATCTGAACGCAAATCTTGGTATATATTAGTATATGGGTGTGCATGTAGTTCTGTGTACATGTCGTCTACGTGCTTGTGTGTATCAACATTCATATATAAGGTCATGTATAAATCTACGTCGATATCTAGATATAAACACAAAATATACATATACATATATATATATATATATATATATATATATATATATATATATATATATATATATATATATATATATATATATACAAATACATATATATCCATATACACATATATACATATATATATACATATACATACAAATACACACGCACACACACACACACGCACACACACACACACACACACACACACACACACACACACACACACACACACACACACCACATATTATTATATTATGTATGTATGTATGTATGTATGTATATATGTATGCATGTAGTATGTTGTATGTGTGTGTGTGTGTGTGTTGTATGTGTGTGTGTGGTGTGTGTGTGGTGTGTGTGTGTGTGTGTGTGTGTATGTATTGTATGTATGTATGTGTGGCGTCGTGCGTGTGTGTGTGTGTGCGTGACACTATATCTCGTGCATGCAATTGCGTGCGTGTGTGCGTGTATGTGTAATGTGGTGTGTGTGTGTGTGTGTGTGTGTGTACATATGTACATACATACATTATTCATACACATATAAATAATATATAGTATATTATAATATATAGTCATAAACATTATAATATATAATATTATTATATATAACATCATATATTTTAAATGTTAATATTGATATTAAGTTTAATACATATAGAGCTATTAATGTATATATTATTAATCACATCATTAATTAATTAACATATATAATTTATACAATAAATATATACACAGATACAAAATACATATCACCATCAGCAACATATAAACTTACATACAACATCATTCACACAACACACACTACATCAATACTCATATTCAATCTTAATTAACTACCCATACATTCTACCAAACTAATACTTAACTAACAACATAAATAATATTAAATATAAACTAACTTAATATTTATTATTAATAATTAGTAGATAATCCACATATTAATACAATACAAATATGTAAACTACCAACATAATAAACCTATACATACGTAAATATTAAATATACTTAATTAATATCACAATTTAATTTAATACTCAAAATTAATATGTATATAAAATATATATTCATAAATTTAATTATAGCTAATATACTA
>NW_020869024.1:107500-114033 GCF_003789085.1 Penaeus vannamei | reverse complement strand
ATATAAAATTAAAATGTGTATGTGTGTGTGGTGTGTGTGTGTGTGTGTGTGTGTGTGTGTGTGTGTGTGTGTGTGTTGTGTGTGTGTAGAGATATACCTACAAGTGTATGGTGTCTAGCGATACTGCCGATTTACAATGCATGTTTCCCGTCGTAAACCGCATCCCTCTGTCCGTGTTTTGCTTTGTATCTATGAAGCACGCAGCTCTTCTCGACTCCTTCAGATCCTACAGTCATTGTAAAATTAAATTTCGACAAAATGTGCGAAGTGACTGACATCTTGACATTTAATAAGAACGTAATTCAAATTATGTTGACGCAGTTATTGTGGGAACTATTTTATAGCTCGCGATAACTGTCGACTTTAAATGCTATCGCGTTTCCTTTATTACAAATAGAGAGGGAAAAAAATACACATGAATTTCAGGACATCTTCGCGCTGCTTATTCAATGAACTTTCTGACGAAATCTAATATATCTCTCAAGAGCCATATTGGGCATAATGATTAGCAATCCGGTTTCGGGCGAATTTTCAGTCGCAAATCTATTAACTTCTGTGAGGACCGATCAATCATCGTAGCTATCAATCGCCAGCCCCGATGCATATCTTTGTGATTTTTAAATGACGGTACAAACTCACTCGGAGTAAATATTCTCAACTTTTCACCGCGAATTGTGACAGTTTTTTTTTTCCGCGCGGAGAACGGCGTGCTCTATATTTCGCTTATCGTAATCAGCGCAATGTAAGGATGTCTAGTTTTGTGTTACCCAATTGTGTTCCTACATCACTAACCTAAATCTCCTATTCTTGCCTAACATGGGAAGTTCTACGGGCGGGTAAAAAATATATCTGATTATCATTGTCACTCTGAAGCTTTGATTTTTTAAACTGAAAATGTGCACATGTCTGTCACTGAAATGTGCGTATTTATTCTATTCAGATAAATCATTAGTGGAGGCGAAAAATAGCCCATTCGCGCTGCAGTATCTCTGACTTGGCACATTTAACCTAATCGCACCGACGCTCACCATATTCATTTTTTATTATGGCAGTTTGCAAGTGATAGGAGTAAACTTATGAGTTAACGGTTAGATGGGATGAAAACATTGTTTGGGGTTATTTATCAATTTTATTATTACTTATTTTTTAATCCCGATGTTCTGCCGACGGCAAATCGGTACCAATTTACACTTACGTAAAAGGAGTGTGCTACCCTACAGTTACGTCACCTTCCAATGGCCAGTCTGAAAAAGTGAACACTATTAGCAACGATTCCTTCTCCTGATAATGCTACTGTGGGGCTAGGGCTAGTTGAGCGATCTCATGGCTGCACATTGTGACTTGACTAACAATAACCCCCTATCTAGCGTGTGTAACTTAGGCTTAGCGTTGTCCTGCTGTTGTGGCCTGTCCTGTTGTCAGTGTAGGGTGTGTGCGCTACATTGTCTTCATGGGTTAGTCTGAGGTCATCGGGAGAATGTCATGCTGAGGTCGGCGTGTGCGGTGTTGCTGCCGCTGGCCCGACTCGCCGATCCCGAGGCAGTCTTTCGGCGGACCGATCCAGCGTAAATGGAAAATGTTAGCATGTGTTGTGTTGGGAAGCATGACATGTGAGCGAGAGCGAAGGGAGCAGCGGCAGTGGTGGTGCAGCGGGCGGCCGCCTTGCCGCCGCCACCACCGCCGCCCAAAATAACACGCGTGAGGTGCCCACCTGGCCTGCGCCTCGTCCAGCGACTGGTCCGTGATGTTCATAATCTGCTCCAGGATGGTGTTAATGTCCTGTTTGCGGCCTTCACTGTCCGGCGTGGTAGTACCCTGACCTTGGTCCACCGAACCGCCCATACCGTAATGCTGGGGCATGAGCATGCCCGCCTGCGACGTGGGGTGCATCATGCCCCGCTGTTGGTCATCCATACTGGCCGCCACAATCACTTCACACCACCACACAAACACAAACACTCGGCAGCAGCAGGTACAGCCGTAGCGGCCCGTTTACTACGGCTGGGCGCCACAAGCAGCACCAGGGTCAGTCCAGCGCGAGTGGAGGAGGAGTGAGTAGGAGCGCGCCACACACCACCGTCACAGCCAAGAGGCCAGCAGCGACTGACGGTGGCGAGGCTCGAAGGCTCCTGCTGCCGCGCGCACCGACCCAGCACCACACCAGAGTCACTACCACTAACGCATGTCCACCACTTCCCTGCACACGACTACCACACACGATTATTCAGATTTTTATGGCTGTTTGCTCAACGACAAGAAATAACGCGTGGACTCGAATGAATACCACAAAACAGCACCTTTTCGGAGTGAGTATGCCATTAACAGAGAGAAAACGCTCCGACCGCCAATCACCGCCGCCGTCTCACTCGCATAAAACCATAACCTGACGGGCCAAGCCAACCTTGCCACCCCGCTACGATCAATAAGAGAATGGGATGCCGACAAAATAGGCTTTATTCTACTGACACAAAGCTTCCTAGTTACTTTCCCAAACTACTGAATTTAATTACTTGATATGACTGCAATTTCTACAAGAGGAAATTCACCAAAATCGCACGGAAGCCGAGAAAAAGGCTTTGTTTACATCGCGGGCCTTTGTGTGTCGGAGTCTGCGCGGGAGTTTGCACTCAAAATCAAGTTGCTAACTCCAATTTTTGCCTCATAAAAGTACGTCAAGTATTCGAGAACAAAACATGGATTCGTTTATAAATAAAACCCTCAGCGCAAACGCCTGCCTGTGTGTATCATTGGACAGAGCAGGGTTAGCCCGTGCGTTTCTACTAGCATCCGAACACCAGGATTAGGCGGCTCAGGATGATTTACGTCACTCCTTCGAGCGGAACGCTTGCGGCTGCCAGAGCTACGTTTTGTACCATAACAAATCTCGTGCCCAGTACTACAAGTCAAGTTTGAAGAGTTCTCCAAAGTTATAGGATTAAATACCGAATGCACATTCTTCTAGTCATCAGTGAAACAATCTGTTTCTCTGAACACTGAGTGAAAACATTATTTGCTTTTGTTTGTAGCGACTTGGGCAGACGAGGAGGAGGAGCCACAGAGCCGTAAATCAATCTAAGTTTACTGTGGTTGCCTAAGTTTGATTCTGGTGTGTGCCAAACCCCGGCGACACGCGCGAATGTGCCCTGTGACCCAGCAAAAAAGCAAACTTAAAATGGTCGCCGTATTATCAACTTGAATTCTTAAAATCAGTTTGCATTTACTCATGATAATGTTAATATGAATTAAAACAAAGAAAATGCAAGGCTGCGTCAGACTCCCAGCATAAAACTTATTTCGATAAGACACAAATCATAAATATTTTAATATTATGAAAGTAAAAAAAATATCTTGCACGAAAATATGACACAATTTAGATATAGCGCTAAAATTAACAATAATGACAAAATTATGTTCCCTGGGAGAAAGAATATGATATTGTAAACATGGTCAACACGAGAGAGCAATTTTGTCCTGGTAATCGCATACGGAGGTATTCGCTTTAATTCCGTCGCGAGAATTTGCAAGATAAGCACTGTCTTGTAATCAGTGACTAAACTTGTTCCAACTGTGAGAGTAAACTGCTCATTCGTTCGTGCTTCCGCCGATTGAATTGATAATCGATCATGAGAGGTCGCGGCAAGAGGGCGTATTTAGAATATTATGCTTTGGTTTCATTGGTGCATGGATCCCTCTTCGTGCTTTCTTGTATTATTTCAGGGACGATTGTAACATTATCTTTATTGTAGTAATCGATATTGATACATGTTTGAGTATCCCATATATATATATATATATATATATATATATATATATATATATATATATATATATATATATATATATATATATATATATATATATATATATATACACACACACACACACACACACACACACACACACACACACACACACACACATATATATATATATATATATATATATATATATATATATATATATATATATATATATATATATATAGTATATATAATATATGTAGATAGATATAGATATACATATATACTTGTACACACACACACACACGCACGCACGCACATGTATATGTGGGGTGTGTGTTTATGTGTATGTATTATGTATGTATTTGTATGTATATATATGTATATTGTTATCAGTTTTCATATGTTTTACATGAAATAATAAATGCTTTTGTGATTAATTTTGGCCTTGTTTTATGCGGTGGTTTTATCATACCACATATTGCCATATTAATGTCACCTTCACCGCATTCGTTTTGCAATATTTTTACATGATCGCTATTGCATGGTTTGTTTTACTGTCCCATATGTGTTGTTGTTATTAATACTCTTTATTATTGTTGTTGTTATTGCTCTTGTTATCATTAGAATCATTTTTATTATTTTATTGTTATTGTATTGTTATTATTATTGTTATTATTATTGTCGGTGTTGTTAGAAGTATTATTATTTTTATTATTATTTCCTTGTCATTACTATTATTATAATTGCTATTTTTATCGGTCTCATTATCATTGTTAGAGTCGTTATCTTTATTATTGTCGCCATTAGAATATTAATGTCATTAGTAATAATAATAGTATCGTTATTATGAACACCAACGCTTTTATTTTGTCACTGTCATTGTTTTTATTGTCAATTTTATTATTATTATTATTATTATTATTATTATTATTATTATTTATTATTATTATTATTATTATATTATTATTATTATTATTATTATCATATATCATTATCATTATTGTCACTATTATTATTATTATTATTATTATCACCATTATTATTATTGTTTTTATAATGATTTTTTATTTGATCATTGTTATTATTATGATCATTCTTATCATTATTATTATTGTTATTATTATTATCAATATTGTTATTATTATTTATTGTTCTTAATATTTTTATTCTTCTTATTGTTATTTTCATTGTTTCTTATATTATTACACTATTAATATTATTGTTGTTATTATTATTATTTGTTATTATTATATTAATAATTATTATTTATTATTATTATTATTATTATTATTATTATTATTATTATTATTATTATTATTATTATCATTTGATGGTAACAGAGATCTTATCGTTAGTATTACTATGATTAATATGGAAAATTACAATTAACCACTTTTTTATTACTGACTTCTTAGTATCATTTTTATTTTTATTATTGCTGTCATTATTCGTTATGATTATTGCTGCTGTTTTTGTCTTCATTATTAGTGTTTTCATTATTCTTATTATTGTATTATTGAATTTTTTATTGTCATCATCATTTTTATCATATTTATTATTATTGTTAACATTAACAAAATTTTCTTGATTATTATCATCGTTGTTATTAATATTTTTATTGTTGTTATTGTCCCTAATATCATATGTATCGTTATTATTTTTTTTTATTATTCATATTTTTTTAATTACCATCATCATCATCATTATTACTAGCATTACTGTTATCATTTATTTTTTCAGTATTGTGGATATTACTTCTATTATTTTGTCATTATTATTATTATTGTTATTAGCTTTATTATTTTCATCTCATTGTTATTATTATTTTATTGCTGTTATTATTTTTGTTGTTATTGTTATTGTTAATATTATTATTGTCATTATTGTTATTATTACTGTTATCATCATTTATATTTTTATTATCATTATTATTATTATCATCATCATTATTATTATTATTATTATTATTAATTAATATTAATATTATTATTATTATCATGTTATTATTGATATTATTATCATTATAATTATTATTAACATCATTTTTGTCTTGGTTATTTTTGTTGTTAGTGATATCATTATTATCATCATCATCATCATCATTACTATTATCATTATAATAGGTATCACTATGCTCACAAGCGTAACTTGGTTTTAAGAAAATGTCGCCTTTGACGATAGTGCAGCTACTCCTATAATGAAATAAACATTAGTGAGTATAATGAAATAAACTTTAGTGAGTAGCACTATTACGTCCCTAAATTGATAAAAAATCAATTTGCTTATTATAATTATGATGATATGAATGGTGATAGTAATATCATTACTATTGTTATTATTATTATTATTATTATTATTATTATTATTATTATTATTATTATTATTATTATTATTATTATTATTATTTATTATTATTATTATTATTATTATTATTATATATTATTATTATTATTATTATTATTAATTATTTATTATTATTATTATTATTATATTATTTATATTATTATTATTTTAGATTATATTATTAATAATTATTATTATTATTATATTATTATTTATTATGCACATTAATGCTAGTATTTGTTCTTGTTGCTTTTATTGATAGTGTGATAATAGTAAAATGATACGGTAATGATGATGAGAATGTTAATAATGATTTTGATAATAATAATAATGATAATAACAAAAGTAGAAATAATAATGATGGTAATGATAATGATGAGGAGGATGATTATAATAATGATAATAAGAATAATGATCGTAACAATAACTGTTATAATAGGAATAATG
>NW_020869024.1:97500-102500 GCF_003789085.1 Penaeus vannamei | reverse complement strand
AACAGTGATAACCTTCCCTGGTTATGGCAGTGATAATGGTAATTATAGTAATGGAAAGATGAGTATGATAATGATAATTGTAATGATAATAATTACGATGATAACAAAAACGGCAATAGTAATGATGAAGATAACACAACAATAACAATAATGGAAATATTGATGATAAGGGACAATGATGATTAAGATGACAACAGTAATGATTAATCGGCTATAATGGTGAAAGCATTGGGGGAAATATATTTTTTTCTATATTTTATTTCATAAATTTTTACTTTTCAGTTTTACAAAAGTGTAGAATATTTTTCCCTCGTGCAGTATTCATCTCTTTCACATTAACATACTGCATTTACCTGTAACATGAGTACCTCTTCTCGATCTTTATGCATTTATACATTAATTTATAAATTATAGCCACATGATTTTCTCTTCGATAATCTATTAACGTAGAATTCGTTAAATATTAAACGTAGATTGCTTATGGTATCGAGAACCTTATTGAATTTCCTGAATACGTGAGAGTTGCACTTGACGCCTGCCAAATTAGGCACCTTGCTGACATGGCATATCTCGCTGACACTTGTGCGAGGCATTGCGCTGACCGGAGAGCAAGGGCCAATCCGCTGGTTCCTTCTGCGCGTGTTTCTTTCGTAACAGTGTAGGACTTTTAACCTCGTTCTCTTTTTTTTTTTGGGGGGGGGGATTTTTGCATTATTCTCTTTGTCTTTCTTCGTTCGCTGTCCTGCTTTCGTCTCTGGTTCCAGCGCGGTTCTACTTTCGTTTTTTTTTTTTTTTTTTTTTTTTTTTTTTTCATTTGCTTCCACGTTCTTCCAACTCTGTCGTTAGCGCCGCCGCTGTCACTATACCAACCTCCACGTCAGTTTAGTATCATCACCATAACCGCTTAAATTATTACTACCACCGCCTCTACGTGCCTGTAACGTCACCATGCGCCATTGGTGATACTGCCATCACCACATCACCATACCGACTCCATCATGATCACCACTTTCCACGCCACTATGACATGACCACTGTCTCTTTCTCTCTCTCTCTCTCTCTCTCTCTCTCTCTCTCTCTCTTCTCTCTCTCTCTCTCTCTCTCTCTCTCTCTCTCTCTATATCTATAATATATATATATATATATATATATATATATATATATATATATATATATATATATCCTCTCTCTCTCTCTCTCTCTCTCTCTCTCTCTCTCTCTCTCTCTCTCTCTCTCTCTCTCTCTCTCTCTCTCTCTCTCTCTCTCTCTCTCTAAGGGAGAAAGGGAAATAGATAGATAGAGAGAGATATAAAGAGAGAGAAAGAGAGATAGAGAGATACATATAGAGAGACTACCACAACCACACTACTTCCCGCCAGCTCGCAGCACCCTCTCAGCCGCCCACCGCCCCCTCCACGAATGCTAACACCACGCGCCTTTGTCACCCCCGCCCTGATCCAAGCTTTGCCAGTACAATTATTGCTGCATTCGATTATATAACAGCGCCCATAAACAGCAGCGGCAGCACCCATTATTAGCGCACCGCCTTACAAAACAACCACCAGCACCCCCTCCCCCCCTAACCCCCCCCTTCGCGCCCAAGGCCTGCACTAGCTTTAAGTAAAGCCTCAGTTTTCAGTTACTTATATCCTCCACAGTCTACTAAATTACGCCAGCCTGGTCAAAGAAAAGAAAGAAAATAAAAATCTGGCCAGAAGACTAGCACAAATTCCCAGATTTCAGGAAAGGGAATTGCTTTCCAAAATCGGCCTCTTGCAGATTTGCCGTTTGGAGACGCGCATTCGTGATAATAAATAAGGCGGATCTTAATGACCTCTGCGATAAGATTTATATAGATTCTGAAATACTAAAATAACTCGAATGATATCTTTAAACAAATGATAATAACACGGGGATGCCGAAGACTTTACGTATATTATTACGAAGACCTATAAAGAATAATAGAAGAAATGATGATAATATAAGAATAGAAGAAATGATGATAATATAGAATAAAGAAATGATGATAGTATAGAATGAAGAAATGATGAGATAATAGAATGAAATGATGAGAATAGAAGAAATGATGATAATATGAGAATAGAAGAAATGATGATAATATAAAAATAGAAGAAATGATGATAATATGAGAATAGAAGAAATGAATGATGAATATAAGAATAATGATAATATAAGAATAGAAGAATGATGATAATATAAGAATAGAAGAATGATGATGAAGAATAGAAGAAATGATGATGATATAAGAATAGAAGAAATGATAATATGAGAATAGAAGAAATGATGATAATATGAGAATAGAAGAAATGATGATAATATAAGAATTGAGAATAGAAGAAATGATGATAAATGAGAATAGAAGAAATGATGATAATATAAGAATAGAAGAAATGAATAATATGAGAATAGAAGAAATGATAATATAAGAATAGAAGAAATGATGATATGAGAATAGAAGAAAGATGATAATATAAGAATAGAAGAAATGATGATAATATGAGAATAGAAGAAATGATGGAATAGATGATGATAATAAATAGAGAAGAAATGATGATAATATGAGAAGAGAAGAAATGATGATAATAGAATAGAAGAAATGATGATAATATGAAATAGAAGAAATGATGAAGAATATGATGATAAATGATAGAAGAAATGATGATAATATGAGAATAGAAGAAATGATGATAATATGAAGAATAGAAGAAATGATGATAATATGAGAATAGAAGAATGATGAGATAATGAGAAGAATAGAAGAAATGATGATAATATGAGAATAGAAGAAATGATAATATAAGAATAGAAGAAATGATAATATGGAAATAGAAAAAATGATGATAATATAATAGAAGAAATGATGATAATATAAGAATAGAAGAATTGATAGTGATAAAAAGATGCTGAGGAACAAGGATCGGCGATGGAGGACCTGCCCGTCACACTCCCGACCGTCCGTTCCGCGGGAGTAAGGAGACCCCGAAGGAACGGCTGGAGTTTTTCGGCTCGTAAGAAATGCTCCTCTTCCGACTCGTGGAATTTGGATGTTGCTGATGTAGAGAACGCCATTTAGCTGGGAAATTAAGGTGATGCCATAATTCTCTTTTTCTTTTTTTTTTTTTTTTTTCGATTTTATTATCGAGTTCATTCGTAGTTTGAGTCACATAAATAGAATTTCTTAAATTGACTTTTGTTCACAATTCATTTGCCGGTCGTGAATTCCTCCCCCCCCCCCCCCCCGCCTGACGGATCACATGCAGAGCTCGGGATTTTGTCGCTAAATTTATTTCCTATCAAATTAGGTGACTGTTAATTGATATCATAATTTCCAAGGCTTTTACATTAGCTCTTCTCTCTCCCTCTCTTTTTATTTATTTTTTTATTTTTTTATTTATACGAGGAATTGAAAATAGATGCGTAGACCTTCCATGACCTTGTAGGAACGCCTTCTTATCAAATATGTAATCTATCGATGTATTTTTCTTCATATCTAAATCTTGGAGGTTTTCTTGCACAGACGGACATCACTTGCAAAGAGCGTGGTTATTTTTATTTATCTTTTTCTCTAACATAAACGGTAATTGTGTTCGTGTGACAATATTTAATTCATACTAAATGGTTTAAGTGACTTTACGGCCCAGTTTAATTATATTTGATGTAATGGGAACACAGAATATAAGGTAAAATGATTTGATTATGGAGTATATTTATGAATGATTTGAAACAAAAAATATTTAAACGTAGGTAGTGCAAAGTGTGTATATACTGTATACACAACACACGGCATGACACATATTAATATGTACTTATATACTGTATAAGTGATAGATATGCTAAAACGCATGGCACTACACACATCACTGATTTTTGTCTCTAACAGAATTTACAGCAAATAGATATATAAAGTATCTATATATTGATATTGTATGATTATTAGTATACTATATATAAGTATAGTATATATACACCACAATAATATTTATCATAATAGTACGTATTATTATTTAATATATATATATGATATATATATATTAATATTACGTATTAATAAGTATAAATATATACTGTGTTAAAAATCTGTTGGGTGTCGTGTGGTGTGGTGTGGTAATATATACATATATAACGTACATATAATATTTGTACTTGCGTGTGTTTGTGTATAGGCAGTATATGTTGGTGTGTGTGTGGTGTGTTGTTTGGTGTCGTGTGGTGGTGTGTGTGTGTGTGTGTGGTTAGGTTGTGTGATGGGTAGGTGTGGTGGGTGTTTGTTTGTGTGTAGTGTAGTGTGTGTGTGGCGCGTGTGTGTATATTTATAGAGATAACTAGTAGTATATGTGATATATAATAATAGGCATATATTATAATATATTATATATATATTATAATAAATATGTATAATATAGATGCATATATATAGTATATACATATATATATATATATATATACGTATATATTATAATATATTAATAATATATGTAATATGTATATATATATACTAGTATATAGTATGATAGTAATATATATATATATATATATATATATATACATAATATATATGTTTATTATATATATAATATTATTATAATATATTTATAGTTATAATAATATATATATATAATTAGGAGTGTATCCGCTATATAATATATATATATATAGTAGTATATTATATATATATATATATATGTAATAATGTATGACTATAAAATAGGGCGTATATACTAAATCATATATATATGTAGTATAGTATTATTATTATATATTATATAATGTATATAGAATATACAATATATATATATGTATACATATAAATAATATTAGTATATATATGATATCATATATATCATATGTATATACTTATCTATATAGTATCTATTATTATCTAATATATTATATTTATATATATATATATTATATATTTTATATTATATGGTGTGTGTGTGTGTGAGTATATATATTATATATATTTATATATATTATAT
>NW_020869024.1:62500-70000 GCF_003789085.1 Penaeus vannamei | reverse complement strand
TATATCCCATTCAGAGATATACCAGACAGATACTGTCCTTATTCTGCATCTGTTATTTATGATCAAAAAGTATTATCCATCAGATATACAGACAAGATATGCCTTTATTTCTGCAATCTGTATATGATAAATGTATATCCATCAGATTATTACATTTTTTACAGACAGATATTGCCTTTTATTTCTACATTCTGTAATTTATTGATCAACAGTTATTATCCATTCAGATATACAGACAGATTATGCCTTATTTCTGCATCTGTATTTGATGACTCAAAGTATATCCATATTCAGAATACAGACAGATATTGCCTTTTATTTCTCGCATCTGTATTTTTTCTTGAAAAATTCCTCGGAGGTTCGGGCCTGGGCCAGCAAATCTGTTAACAAAGTGCGTCCGAATATCTAAACCTCCAACTGATTTACCCCGTTGTTAAGGAAAGGTCGACACTTCCGCCCACCCCGGAGCAAGACGGTAGAGGAAGGACACAGGAAACAGAAAGTCATTTCTCGTGGAAAGTTGGGCCAGGAAGTTTTGCAAAACATTTTTTGAAAAGGTTTTTATACCAAGGTGGCCAAAGCTCCAGCCTGCCGTTCCGATTTTTTGCGATTCACGCCCAATTGTCAATGTCGCAAATTACATCGGCAAAAATACACCGATCTTCGTGAAATAGGAGAGCAGAGGATAAAAAAAAAAAAAAAAAAAAAAAAAAATGGCGAAGACCTGCGTGTTAGAGAAGAAAGATACGCACATAGTAGGAGGGGACGGAGAAAGAGATTGATAGAAGATTAGATAGCAGATATATATATATTATATAAGATAAGATAGACTAGGCTAATGGTATGATGGTAATGAATGGATGGATGTATGGAATGGATAGAAAATAGATAGATAGATATAGATAGAGGATAGAAGATAGATAGATGTGGTAGATTTTTAGATAAAATATAGAGAGAGATTTAATGGAAGACGAGAGGAGAGTTTTTGTTAAAGGAGAGAGAGAGATCCCAAAAGACGAGCAAAAGTGTTTTAAAGGAGTAGGGAGGGAAATTAAAGGGAAAGGAAAAAGGAACACAAATAAGGAAAAAAGCAAAGAGGGACCAGTTACGCAAAAAAAGAAGAAGTGGAAAGTAAAACCAAGAGAGGGGCGGGGGGGAGCAGCCAGGAGAAAGAGAGGAAGAAGAGGAGAGAGAAAAGACAAAAAAATAAGAGGACCAAGAGATGAGAGCAGAGATGAAGAGGAGACAGCGGGACAGGAGAGATCGAGGAGAGGAGAGAGGAGAGGAGAGAGAGAAGAGCGAGATAGAGAGAAGAAGAGAGAGAGAGAGATGAGAGTCGAGCAGAGAGAGAGATAGAGAGAAGGCAAGAACTGAGAGAGGGAGATCGAGAGAGAAGATGAGAGACGAAGAGAGAGAGGATTTTAGCAAGGACCAGAGACTAGAGAGAGAGAGAGAGAGAGAGCCCTAAACGAACAAAAGAACAATGGCCATTGTTAGATATTTGTGCATCTGAAGTCCCAGTGAAAGTGTCCATGTGCTATCTTTGTGTCGTCTTGTCCTCGCAATTCAAAGAGGATCCATCTCCATCGGGGTTTGAGGCTCCCCTGTAATTCCTTTTTTCAGAAACCTTTCTTCCATCTCGCAGCCCAGAAAGTGGCCTACAACCGGTATTCCTTCTGCTCTAAGACTCCTGCGGCCATTTCGAGGCTCCAGCGCCAGGGCGTCCTCTCTCCGCCATGTGACTCGGAGGTTATCTCGGAGGTACCCCAACAGGCCTCCTTGGGTTTTTCTCTTCGCCCGGCCTCTCCTCTCTCCTGCCATCCTGCGCCATTTCGAGGCTCCAGCGCCCGGCGTCCTCTCTCCGCCATGTGACTCGGAGGTTACCCCGACAGGCCTCCTTGGTTCTCTCGCTGTAGTCGGTGACGGGGACGCAGTGTTTCCTCCACAGTGATTACGGTAGGAACTGTTTACGGCGGGAAGTAGAGTTTTCCTAGGCTGTTCCGGGCGGCGGAGAAATGAAAGTGTCGAGAGCGGAGAGTTTGCGGGGCGCTGCCTAGCTGTAAACACTGGGGAGGGGGGGGGGGGTGAGGGCGGGGGAGGAAAGGGGGAAAGGACGCCTATTATTCTCCCGGGCTACTCCTCCACTCCTGCTGCTTAGTGCCACCTCTCACGTTCATTGTTTTATTGCAGTATATATTGCCAAAACTTCCAAACAAATTAACATAATGGATCTATATTCTATTCAGCATTGATGGCGGGGAGAGTGCAGCAACAGGGAAGTGATTGGACCAGCGCAGCCAAGGAAGAAGGAGGGAAAGAAGTGCTGCTGCTGCTGCGAGAGGAGGCGCAGCAAAGCAGGGAAACAGCAGAAGAAAAGCGAGGGGGTCACGGGGGTCGAGAAGCATGGGGGAGGGGTGTGGGGAGGGGCAGAGAGAGAGAGAGGAAAGAGAAGGCGGAGGAGAAGGAGAAGAAGAGAGGAAAAGACGCTTTGTGAGGTTTGCTGGCGAAATGAAGATACAAAGAAAGAAAAATTGAGGAGGGTAGATACATACAGAGACAGAAAATAGATAGAAAAATAGTTGGATATAATATATATGTATATATATATATATATATATATATATATATATATTATATAGTATATATATAATATATATATATAGAAGGTGATAGATAGATACATATAGATAGGGTAGAAAGAAGATAGTAAATTATATATGAATAGAGGTTTAGTTAGATAGATACACAGGAATGGAGGTATACGATAGACAGGATAAATAGAAGTAGAGAGAGAGAGAGAGAAGAGAAAGAGAGAGAGAGAGAGAGAGAGAGAGAGAGAGAGAGAGAGGAGAGAGAGAGAGAGAGGAGAGGAAGAGAGAGGAGAGGAGAGGAGGAGAGGAGAGGAGAGGAGAGGAGAGGAGAGGAGAGGAGAGAGAGAGAGAAGGAGAGAGAGCAGAGAGAGAGAGAGAGAGAGACAGAGAGAGAGAGAGAGAGAGAGAGACGAGAGAGAGAGAGAGAGAGAGAGAGAGAGAGAGAGAGAGAGAGAGAGAGAGAGAGAGAGAGAGAGAGAGAGAGAGAGAGGAGAGGAGGAGAGAGAGAGAGAGAAGAGAGAGAGAGATGTAGAGAGAGAGAGAGAGAGGAGAGAGAGAGAGAGAGAGAGAGAGAGAGAGAGAGAGAGAGCGAGAGCGAGAGAAAAGAAAAGAGAAAGAAAAAAAGAGCGAGAAGAGAGAGAGGGAGAGAGATCGAGCGAGCGGGGGGATAGGAAGGGAGGAAGGAGAGATCAAAATTATGACCACGAGAAGATAGGAGGGACTTAAAGTAGGAGTGTGAAGAAGGAAGCAAGGAACAGCCAAAGGGGGGAAGGGAGCAAGGGCTGAAGAAGGGAGCGCTGGAGGCTGAGAGAAGAAGGCGATGGAGGGAAGGGAAAGGGAAGGGAAAGGGAAAGGATAAAGGGAAGGGATATAGATATACGAAGAGACATTTGGTCATTGCTGAAGAAAATACTCTATCGGAAAGGGAGAGACAAGGAGAACTGAAGGAGTGAATGAATGAGTGTAAGAGGGAAAGAGAAAGAAAGAGAGAGAGAAAGAGAAGGGGAGGAAGAGGGAGAAAGAGAGGGAGAGGGATAGAAGGGAGGGAGAGAGGGAGAAGGAGAGAGGGAGAGAGAGAGAGAGAGATAGAGATAGATAGATAGAGATAGAGAGAGAGAGAGAGAGAGAGAGAGAGAGAGAGAGAGAGAGAGAGAGAGAGAGAGAGAGAGAGAGAGAGAGAGAGAGAGAGAGAGAGAGAGAGAGAGAGAGAATGAGAGAAAGATGTATCTATAATTTTATCTATCTATCTATTTATATGTAGAGAGATATAGATAGATAGATAAATAGAGAGCGAGAGAAAGAGATAAATAGATAAAGAGAAATAGATAGATAGATAGATAGATAGATAGAGAGAGAGAGAGAGAGAGAGAGAGAGAGGGGGGAGAAGAGAAAGAGGAAGAGAGAGAGAAAGACAGAAAAGAAAAAAGAGATTTATATTCATATCCACATCCATAGTGGATTCAGCCATTTATTCCGACAAAAACTAACTCACAATTTCGACTGATTCAGCTCAGATCAGTAATTCACATCCGTTCTTAAGAAATTTGATTCGGGTTCCTAACCTTTCGTGTTTACATCACCGGAGCAAACTTTATATCTCGATTTGAAACTTTAATTAGCGTTATGGGAGATTTATTCATCTGTTCCATGGCCGTCCTTTCCATTTCCGTTGACAGGTTTGTTTACGGTCGTCCTGGTCGTCGGCTCTGCTCTCTCCGTTGATGTGCGAAATATAATTTGCTCTTTGCCAATCTATGAAGCCGAGTGTACAGAACGACGCCATCCTGTCATTAGCGACGTTACAAACTGTGTCGCACTAGATATAACTTATCTTGATCATCTGCCAACCACGAGCTCGAGAGATATACGAACGTTTTACAAGATGGCAAGACCCTTTGAACTAGAATTAAGAGACGCCAACAATATCCACGTATGTCTTTTAAAAAATACGCGATGCCTCGGCTAATAGCTCCTCCTCCTCCGACGTCGCCAAGGAAGCCCCGCCGCCGATGTGGATTCCGGAGTCGTCCTTCGAAACCGCCGCGTCGCATTTTACGTTGCGGCGCGCGTCAGTGTTCCGAAACTTGGGATGCTGTTTACGATGGGGATTAATGGCGTTCATTTTCTTTACGTTAAATTCAGAGTACAAATGTACTTTATGAGCGCCAATACTCGTGCGCAGGTGTGGCGACTCGCCGTGATGTGGAACTTAAACTGATGACTGCGATGTCCCCTCCTCTTCCCTCCCCCCCCCTATCTCTCTCTCCCTATGCCCCTCACCCCTTCCCTCCCTTTCCCTATGCCCCTCGCCCTTCCCCTCCCTCCCCCTTGATTCCGCCGCCTATCTCTCTCCCTCTTCCTCCCTATGCCCCCCTCGCCCCCTCCCCCTCCCCCTCCCCCTAACTTCTCTCCCTCCTTCCCCGCCTCCTCCTTCCCCCCGCCCCTCCTGCCTCCTGCCCCTCCCCTCCTCCCCTGTGCGACGGTGCCTCGAAAACCCTTGGTGTTGCTTTTGAGGAGACGGCCGCCCTGTTCTGTCGCCGCCTCGTGCCTCCGATCTGGAAAATAGTTTTAACTGATTTTCCTTTCTGTCCGTCGTTGCATCCTGCTTCTTTTGTTTGCGATGATTCACGCAATTTCCCTTCTCTTAATGAATAGATAATGGCGTTGATTTAGATACTAAAAGCCGTATCTACCAATGAGGAAAATAATGGAACGTCTTTCCGTCTAATAGGCTTACAGGACTAAAACGAAAGGTTCGCAATAGTCTTTTTTTTATCATTTCCACAAGAACTACCGCACGAGGCTAATGTAGATGAATGCAAGCAAGAATTCCGATTGTTCATGCATATGCAATAACCTCCCTGCGCTCGTTGAATGGTTGATATCTCGCCAAGTTGGAGCAGAGCAACCGCAGCGAATAATGGATGGTGCCATTCCTGTGCATAAAGTATAACGTGCGTCACCGTGGCTATGTGGGGGTGGGGGGGATGAGGTAGAGGGGAGAGGGTGTGGGTAGGGGGGTGAGGGAGAGAGGGTGTGGGTAGGGGGGTGAGGGAGAGGGTGTGGGTAGGGGTGGATGAGTTAGGGGGGGAGAGGGGAGTGCGTGCATCACCTCGCTCAACGGCTGCGGTGTTGATGTATCTCGATGATGTATCCGTGGCCGGGAGGGAGGGTCTCTCTATGGCCTAAAGATAATGCTACCGCGTGCTGTTACGATATAACAAAAGGGAAACATGAGGATTTGTAATAAAGATCAGCGTGAGGTAGACGGGCAGGTGTGCTGCTGCCAGAAGCGGCTGTACACAGAGCCTGTGATGGCCTGCTTCCGGCGGCAACAGACGAACGGGAAAATCTCGGCGACCAGATTTCGCCGCTTTCCTGTAAACGGTATCATTGCCCTCTTGTTCGCGCGGGCTCTGGCAGGTGCAAGCTATACGTTGCCCAGAAATATATACACGCGACACAAAGGAACAAACCGACGGCAGGAAAAAAGGGAAAGTTGATTGGCATTGTACCCGAGATTATGCTGCATGCAACTGCCTCTATTAGGCCGGTGTGCATGAGGCCTGCGAGTTGCCACGCCGGTAATTCCGCACCACAAAAGGGAACCACTTCACGGGACTCAAGCAGGGACACCGGCGGCCTTAAACATCCCCTTCCTCGTTCTCGGTTTAAGGTCTTGCTATTCGCCGTACTTACTACAGTATGGTAATGAGCACGGCCTTGTTACGTTACTGCAGTTCCGACAGATGGAGCCCATGTGTCTGGCTACAAACAACGGCTTATCTTCCTACATGCCATTCACCCTTATACGGTCGGATTTCATTGATATTTGTTATACATCTTTTCTAGCAAAGGAAAATAGATATTTTTTCGAAGCTTTAGACGCAAAATGAAAAGAAATATACCTATTTAATTTTGTATAGCCGCTATGATTTAAAAAAAAAAAATGCAATAATATGATGAAAAAAAATCGAGGAATATACCTAGCTATTTTTTTATAGACGTTATGAATTTTTAGAAAAAATGCAATAATATGACGAAAAAAATCGAGAAATATACCTATCTATTTTTTTTAAAGCCGTTATGATTTTTTTTTTAGAAAAATGCAATATGATGAAAAAAAAAATAAAATCGATAGCTTAAAAGGACGGCGAAGGAGGCGGCCCCACGAAGCTTTCATTAATAAGATAATCCTAAATCATGGGCTGGAGCGAGAGAGGCTCCCCAGCTCCTTCCCGCCAGGACGTATGTGCCATTTTCCACCACGTTTCTCTCGACCACAATACATTCTCTCTTCCTTATCTTTAAAATCTTATAAGCTCGGTCGGCTTCAAGAATACTTCCCCCCTCGCAACGATTTACTCTTAATTCTGTTTAAACAAAACGCTCCAGCAACCCTAGCTTTGCTTTGCCTGTTTGTCATCGTTTGTCTTGCAGCGGCATTTTTATGACTCTCCCTCCAGTATTACCCATACTTTATTCTCAATTTCCTTTCTTATTTTCCATATCTTCTCTCTCTCTCCCTTTTTTCTGACCCCCTTCGGATATGTTCTCCAGTCTTACCCTTTTCTAAATACTCAAAATATTTGAGTATTTGCATAGACATTCCAAGAATATCCCAAATAGAGCAAATTGTGGATCAGTGTCAACTCTCCCGGCCAGCATCTGCATACATCACAGGCAAATGAATCGATGAAACGTTACATAAAGGCATATAAATAGCCCCCGCGACTCCCCCTTCAGCCCAGGCCACATCGCCGCAGTGAAAGCAAAAGAATAAGAAAAACGGAAGACCTGGAGCGCGGGCGAACAAGGAGGCGGACTGAATGATGACCTCTCTTCAGCTCGAGTGCGCGCGTACTGCACGTGAGTGGAAATTAGATTTACGGGATTGTGTACATAAAGA
>NW_020869024.1:45000-52500 GCF_003789085.1 Penaeus vannamei | reverse complement strand
TTGCATAAAATTAGCACGGTGTCGTAGCCTCTTCGCCAGCGCCTCATGCATCATTCGTCGCCGGTCCACGGGCGACACGTGACGTCATCATCGCGATATCCATCACAGCGCCCCGGCGATAATTGTTGCCACGAGGGGCGGCGGGCGAGGCGAGCGGGTCTCGGCGGCTGCGGGATGGTCACTGCGGGCCGGGCGGCAGCGGGCCCGAGCGCTGAGCAGTTGCAGTGAAGTGAGATCGAGGATTCACAGCTGGAAATAACAGGCTCTCGGCAGCAGATGAACTGTTGATATGCCGAGGCTTCAGTCTCGAGCTATGCAAGAGGCATCACAGCGTAAGACAAGGGACGGAATCTTGTATCGCACGTCAAACGCCTGCGCTCGGAACATTATTTCTTATCGATGCTGAGCCCACTCCTCGCGAGGACTACCATCGATTAACAAGTCGAATGAATGACGGTATGCACGGTGCATAACCTCGCCGTGCATAGAATACGACTTGGAGCCTTTCGCGTGGATCAAAAGCACTGCGAGGCTCGGGGCCAGAATTATGAGCGACGACATCGTTACTACAGGTGTGGTAAACAATATGGAGGGGGAAGACACAGCCTCTCGCAGGAGGGGATTTATCGTCGGCCGGGCGAGAGGTGGCGCGAGTGAGCGGCGAGGCAACCGCGGAACGAGGCCGAGTTGAAGGCCGTGCCAGGACCGGGCACAGGGCCTTCCAGTGAAATGGGAAGACCGCGCGATGAGGAATAACAGCAGAGCGCTGCGTTGCGCGGAGGCGGCGCGCGGAGAGCGGGCACACAGCGCGGGCCCGGGCGAGCGAGCAAGACTGCGCAGCGAGCCCAGGTAGGGATTATGACCGGCAGACGGGGGTTGTCGGAGTGAGCGATCGTGGCAATTATCCTCCATGATGAAAGATTAAAGTATGATCATTAAAGATTAAATTATGATGATGAATGTCGGGGCAGCGAAGGACTGCATCGGGTCTGCCAGTAGGGCCGTGTAACGTAGCATGGGATTGCCAACCAAATTATGGCAAATCGTCCTTAATCACGGGTTGGGCAATTATGGCTAAAATGTATAATTCTCTCGCTCGATGGTTTGCGTTTTCACTCCTGACCTCACTCGCTCCTCGACTCCGAAGGGTCCCGAACGAGCGCGTCGCTAAAGCCGAGGGTTACACGCTCTCGCCATTACACATCCAGCCTTAAGTAGGTACGATTTCGCTCCTTCCTGCCCCAATGTCTTAATCTCGGTGATAGCTATCAGACAGCACCGTCAAATTCCTGCATCATCAATATCTTTTTATTGCTATTGTCTTTTAGCATTATTTCCGCCAGGGATGAATCATCAGTTCTGAGAGAGGTTTAATGTTTGTAAATGACCTTCGGGTGAACTTTATTCTTAATGTTTATATCTCGAGTTAAGTCAACGAAAACTTCCCAAGCTTTCAGTGAACTCTTTGCCACTTTGTAACTACAATAATAGAGTAAGCCTTTTTTACGTAAGGGGATTTTCTTCTGTAAGTTTGAACTTTTAGCCTGATTTAAATGCTCTCGACCTTTGTTGGGAGACTAATTTGAATCAGATGTATTGTCCATAAATCAATATCAGGCATCCTTGAGTATGCAGAAGCAGGCATATGCATGTGGTATTTGTACAACATATACATGCACGTGCACTCAACACACACACACACACACACACACACACACACACACACACACATACACACAACACACACACACACAACACACACACACAACACACACACACACACACACACACACACATAGCAACACACTAGAAAGTACACACACATCACACAGTTCACACCACACACACATTCACACACAGCACCTCAGGCACACATTCTCTTCTGACGTGCTTGTCTTTTCCAGTGACTTGGTTGATATACTCTGTCGCGGTATGGTGCTGTGTCTCTACACACGAGGCTTATTGTTTCGGCTCATGAGCACTGCATTCTCCGGATGACTGGGTTGATTACTAACGGGTTGACGATATATTGTTGTTTTTAAAAGTCGCAAATAGCCACATGTTTATGGCCAATCAGTCACAACATATTCATGACATTCGCGGGCAATACCAACTGATCTATAGTGCCATCTGTAATACTATATATTCATTAATTTATTTCGATACAGAATTGTACAATCTAATTAACTTTATCTATCCATTTTGCTATATACCGAGTCAATTCGTTTGTGTATGGTGTTTTGTGTCCCACGCAATTATACTTAATGGTATAAGTTGATAATGGATAATAGTATGGAAGATGACAGAGAAGAGTAATCAATTTAGAAACTTACTCATAAAATTCCAATAATGATTAATAATTTTTACATTAATAACATAATATTTATGAATTCTCAACTAGAAGTCTCTACATACGTGAGTTCAATAGGTTAACAATCAGGATCCGACTAGACTTAGATAGACATGTGATTTGAAGTTCAAAATATAGATCAGGATGTTGGTCAAGTTACGATGTTAAAGATTGGGTTATGGAGAGGTATAGGTGAGCAGTAGTGACGGATGCAGTCAGGACTAGCAGGAGTGAGTGGTATTGCAATCAGAGTCAACTGTGGGAGTCAGGTGAGTGGGATTGAGAGTCGCGCGCCGGAATGATGGTGCAGTGAGCATATAGAGTGACTGCACTCTATGATTAGATTGAGGGCTCAAATAGTATATAATAGGTATATCATAATGAATGAGTCGTACGTCAATTTATCCATGATGAGTCAGCGTACGATCCCCATGGATGATCACTGCGGCATGACTCCGACTCGGCCCCGCTCGAACTTATTGTGTTATTTGCCCGTCAGTCTACCTCCGATCACTCCGCCGCCTGCGTCCACTTCGCATAGAGGACATAATTCACGCACATGTATAATTTACACTGAAGGAGAATTACTATGTATAATGGTAACAATAATCGCACCGGTCGTGTATAGGCAACCGGCCCTGATTGATTCCAGAGTACGTATGATTTTCACATTTTAATCGCAGTGCCCAACTCTTTTGGGACGGGATACCCAGTGAATGTGTATTTGAGAGGAGCGGTTCGATTTTGATTCGAATTATAGAACAATGGTAGGCCGATATGAGGTTGAGGATAAGTAATATCATAGGTTTGGCTCTTCTGCCGGGCTCGTGCTCTTCACCCCGCGCGCGGGGGGGCCGGGCATCGGCACTGCAAGCCCGCTGGGCGCCATCCGGGCCCATTCCTCCCCGGCTCCTCACCGGCGCCGGCCGTCGCAATTACCCCTCCCGTGGCCCCTTTGTCCCCGTTACTGGTGGTGCCTGTTGCGCTTCTTTGGCTTCCCGCGCGCCTCGGTTCACGGCCTCGGTGTCACGGGTCCTTGGAGCGCCTCCTTCTGTCTCGGTTCTGCGTGCCCCAGTCTGGTTTTCTCCATGCCCTCACCGCTATCTTGCTTTACTTCCCGTCCATCCTTCCCTCGCCCGGTCCGTGTCGCGCCCGACGTCGTCCTTCTTCGTTCGCCGCACCTTCATTCCGCTTGGCGTGCGTACCGAAAGATAACAGAGTGAGAGAGAAAGTGTATATCGTTCATGAGAGTTGACGCAAAATTAGGGGCTGATGTCGATGATGATCTGTCATTAAGGAGAGAGATAATGATGTACGAGTATGATAGCATGGATGTCTATGAATCTGGGCCTTATTTAATAATAGATAATGTACTACTATTAATAGTAATTTATAATAATTAAGTTTTTATCATTAATATAATTTTAATATTAATTCATTACAATAATTATAATAATAACTAATTTATAATTGATAGAACAGTCTAGTTAATACATGAAAAATGATGATAAATAGCTAATAATGAACATTAATAATAATAACATTAATACAAACAATAGATCGATAATCACCACACATGATAATAAAAATACTGCATAACATGATCGTAACAAAAATGAAATGCATACACTAATGATCAATTTATATATATAGATCTGTAACAGATCGACTCGATACATATGATAGCATAGAATACCGATGTTATTCAATGAACATGCGATCACTACGCTGACACACACCTAATAACAAATCCAATGATCACATCACATACAGACACAACTCGAATAAACTCGCTTCCCATATAGAAAAACATATTAGGATCACTCAAATGATACACACAATGATGAGATATCACATCAATCGACTTCTCAAAGTTGATAAGGTCAAACTAATGTATAATGAAAATGCCGGGAATCATGGTGATAAACATGAATGATAATAGCAGATGATCACATGATTAGCCAACTAACACTCCGATAACAATGCACAGTAATCAATGTAAATGATAATTATAATACGCTAATGATAATGATGATCGCCTCACAAACGGAAGATAATGCATCGATACAAATGACTCAACATGAATAATCGATAAACACTTTCTGATGTATTAATGATTAATGATAATATGTGACAGTAAAATAATTATACACCATATAACAGTCACTATGAAAATATATATGATGAAAAAATGATAAGATAAGATAAATAATAGTCACATATGTACATATTAAAAGTAATGACAAAAATAATTGGTAATGAAGATAATATCCATGAATGTGATAATAGCAATGATGATCGATAGTAGTATAATATCAACAATATTATGTATTTAAATAGTAAGATAATGATAATAGTAATAAAATAAACAACACATTCAATAATAATCAATGGTAATAATAGTGGTAAAGCTAAATGTATAATAAATAATTATGATAAGATAATACGTAATAGTAATGCAATAGAAATATAATATATAAAATAAGATTACAATAATGATTTGATAATGATAAACGAATATATGCTATGATGGATAACAATATAACCAAAATAATAAGACTAATGAATCAATATTGAATAGTTAATAACGACTTATAATGATAATCTGTAATCAATTGATGATTATAGTATATGATAATGTAACAATGAGATTTAGTAATGATAAATTGTAACCAATGATGATGATTATAGTATACTGATAATTGTAATTTAATGATGATGATTACTATAGTAATGATAACATGGATGAGTATTCAATATAATAGTAAGTGTACAACGATAAATGATAGTTCATTTGGATTAATGATTGGACAGGATAATGAAGAATGGATTGATGAGGTATAATTCAATTGATATATACATTAATCTGATGATATAATGGTACTTATTATGAATAATAGATTACTGCGTAGTATTATTAGAATTGATACTATACCTCTCTTGCCTCAACAATAAGTATTACCCGCAAATTATCTTATTTATTTAAGCTATTTCCACATTGTTTAACGTTCACTGCTGTTTTATTACCTCTTCATAGCAGTTATTACTCATTCGATAGCTTGATAATAAAACGTTTATAAGGCTTAACGTTTGATTTATAAATTAATTATTCTGTCACATTAGGCATTATTTCTTTGTTATTTTCATGCAAAACAAATAAAAACACGAAAAAACAATCATCTAATCACACATTTACCTCTCTTACTATTCTCTTCATCATATCAAATACTCTATCTTATTTAAACATTGATCTTTGAATAAATTGCATTATAGCTAGAGAAACTAACTTACATTAAATTATCTACATATAATATTTCTGTTTACCATATTACATTTAGATTTTGTATTTGTGTATCACACATTAATAGAACAGATATAGTTTTGTTGTAATAATAAAACTACAGTAATAAACCCTCACGGTAATATATTTATTCAAACAAATAATTCCCACATATAGATTTTATTAATCATAAACTATACTATCATCAATATAATTGTTATTATCTTCATATATATATCATTAGGACGGATGGTGGTTGTATGTCTTAAGGTCATATCCGAACAGGTAGAATCGCATGCTGATTTGCTTCATGGATGATGGCTGAATCAAATTGGGAGGGAGTTTATAGATAAAACCTCAGACGTAAATTTTGATAATCGTTGAGCTGTGCGGGCCGTACGTGTAACTTCATTTACTGGATTTTGCTTTGATCACCCAATAATCAACTGCTTGTTTATATGTTCTGAGTGCCGATGATCAACTGTGATTTATCGTTGAGGGGGTTATAAATACTGCAATAATAGATATGGTAGTAGATAATATCTAAGCTACCTACCTATTATATACATATTATTATTACTTATGTACTATTTATTATAAATATTACTAGTGGGAAGGGAGAGAGCTGAGGTTAGAGTTATAGATAAGAATGAAGAGAGAGAGAATGATAAAGATGAGATACTGCATGAGATGAGAGACTGTAATATATTCTAGTTACTTAGATTATTTCTCACCTTATATTCTAGTATATTCTATGAGCATACTAGTATAATATGATAAATAAACATAATAATATGAACATACGAATATTTGCATTAATATGTCGGCTCATGAGTGAGAATATTATTCAATACAGTTATAATTATCTCTAAGTTAATTAGAGAGTAAGTAATACTATTAATCAACATATTCGTCGCGTGATCTCTAGTTCACCAGGTTAGTGGAGTACTTATACAGTAATAGCAAAGTCGTTTGTCTCTTTTTTTTATTGAAAGCGTCGTACGTCCTACTATAAAGTGCCCTAGTTAGGCAGTATTGAGAGTCGGTTATATGAATATCATAAGCAACATAGAAGAATATAGTAGTAGTATAAAACATGATAAGATAATATGATGTGTAAGTATGTTAGAACGAGGATTCATTATTGGTTTTGACTTTCGACTGGCCTAGCTTTTTATAACCTAGTTTCTATTGAGACAGACATCGTCTCATTAATCAATGATACCATTCACATAGCTAATTTAAACACAAAACTGTAATACTTAGAATCTTATTTTAAGCTATTTGCTTTTTAGTGACTTTTGCGTAGCATATACCTTTTACAATATGTGCGAAAGCTGATGTATCCATTTGAAAATAATAATATATTATTCAGTGAAACAGACTGACGTCATAGTTTAGGAATTGTATAGCCCAAAAAGGAAGCGTTTATGTGACAGAAACGAGTAATTACGTGGATAACTGTGAGCAACTAGCTACCGTGGACCTGCTGTACTGAAATATGGCGTCTGTGGATTCCGGCGTAGATTGTTGTCTTGAGATATGTCGCTGATAGTGTGTGGTGGTGTGTGTGTGTGGATGTTGTGTGTTGTTTGTGTGTTGTGTGTGTGGTGTGTGGTTTGTGTGATAGATATCTATATCTATAGCTCGGAAATTTATCTATTCGGGTCACGAATCTTACTGGGTATATCGGTTCGGGTCGGATTTCCTGACCGCTCTTTTTATGCTGTATTGGTAACTTATTGTTAGGTCACGTGCGTGTTTCATGTTATATAAGCTTTATTTCTAGATTATTGGACAAACTAAAGCTGTAGGGGTTAAGATATATACAATTGGCTTATTTCACTCAGGCTTTAAATCTAATTACATG
>NW_020869024.1:22500-40000 GCF_003789085.1 Penaeus vannamei | reverse complement strand
CTTTACGTTGTGAATTTTAGCTCTAAACTGATGATCTTAGATGCACCTATCATTATCAGTAATAAATCATCCTTTATTGGTTCCAGAATTTCTATGACTTTGGCTAGATTTTGGACTTGCAAGAGAACATGATAATTATAAGAGAAGAGATGAATATCAAAGGAAAAAAAAAAATCTAGCGTGCTTGAGAGTCGACCCATGATTTCTTTGAAGTCGGTTACATTAATCATATGAAATCATATGCCTTCACTCAGAGTCTCTCTCTCTCTCTCTCTTATTCTCTCTCTCTTTCCTTCTCTCTTTCTCTCTCTCTTTCTCTCTGGTCCGTCTCTGTCTATCTGTCTATCTGTCTCTCTCTCTTCTATTCTATCTATCTATCTCTCTCTCTCTCTCTCTCTCTCTCTCTCTCTCTCTCTCTCTCTCTCTCTCTCTCTCTCTCTCTCTCTCTCTCTCTCCCTCCCTCCTCCCTCCCTCTCTCTCTCTCTGAACTGTATTTAGCACATCCTGTTTTTTTTTTTAAGAATTACCAACGGTGCATTCGATTTCCTCAACGGTTCACCTGGGTCGGGCGAGAGGTCCACATCACCGTAAATAGAATGCAAGAATTATCAGGCAGTGAATAATACAGGATTCAGAGTACCTCTTTTAGGGCACACACTGAATGAACAGAAATATATAAAGATGCCAGTTCCCCCTCCCTTTCTCTCTCCTCTCTATTTCTGTTGGTTTATCTGTTTATCTGCCTCTCTTTCTGTCTATCTGTCTGCCCCCTCTCTCTCTCCCTCCCTTTCTCTCTCTCTCTCTCTCTCTCTTCTCTCTCTCTCTCTCTCTCTCTCTCTCTCTCTCTCTCTCTCTCTCTCTCCTCTCTCTCTCTCTCTCTCTCTCTCTTCTCTCTCTCTCTCTCTCTCTCTCTCTCTCTGAACTGTCTGAAGATATCTGAACCAAGGTAGAAACGAATGAGAGTGCTACTGAATGGCAAAACACCCTGCCATGTTGATACTAGGAGAGCGAGCGAGCCAGGTGGCCTTGTGCACAATCGTGTATTTTCTTATTCTTCCCTTTGTTATTTCATTCAGAGAGAGAGAGGGAGAGAGAGAGAGAGAGAGAGAGAGAGAGAGAGAGAGAGAGAGAGAGAGAGAGAGAGAGAGAGAGAGAGAGAGAGAGAGAGAGAGAGAGAGAGAGAGAGAGAGAGAGAGAGAGAGAGAGAGAGAGAGTGAAAAGAGAGAGAGAGAGAGAGAGAGAGAGAGAGAGAGTTATTAATATTCGATCATAATTTCAAATGAAGTCAAGTATTAAGTTTCCCAGGAAGTTGAGTAACGTTCAGCAGTATGGACATGAGTACTACTGGATGGCAAAACACCCTACCATGTTGATACTATGGTAGGAAAAAAACACTATACACAGGAAATCTTGTCTGTGTATGGTGTTTTTTTCTACCATGAATACGGCTGACGGAGGTGATGGAGATCCAGCACTTTGTAATATGAATATTGTTATTTCTGAAATTATTATAGTGATAATTATCATGATATATAATTAAGATCATGACTTTAAGAAATAAAAAATATATAATATCATGATCATTCATATAAAGCAGTATGATAACAGGAAAGAGTAATAAAATGTCTATGATAATGAAGTTGATAAACATGACATTAATTATAATTACAGTAACAACAATAATTATGACAGTGACTGGTAAAAAAAGTACATTATGATTATACTAATGATAAAACAAATAGCCATATTCGCAACAATACTGATAATAATTGCAACAGTAATTAGAATGCAATATATTTTATGTTAGCTGTATTATTAAGGTATCAATATTTGCAACGGGAACGGCAACTATGGCAATATGGCTGAATATTAAGCTGATAAGGATGTAAATGGTTATGCTAATGATACTGCTAATATGATCATGGTGCCAATATCAGAAATAGGGGATGATTGGAATAACAGTGATAACAAAATCCTGATGAGGAAAACAGCGATGATAAAAGCATAAAAAAACATAACAGATATAAAAAAAAAATAGTAGTGATAGTGATATGCTATATACAGATATATATCACTATCTCATGTACGTAAGCGTATGTACATTACTTCTATTTTACTTCCAAGAAAAGTAAATAAAAAGGAGGGTAAGAATAAAAACGAAAATCATAATCACACGTTCCTTTTCCCTTTTTCCTAAACCTATAAACATTACATCTCTATTATTTTCAGGAAACCGGGTGGCCATTGCAACCCGCCAGAGCTCCCCGTCCGCAAGCAATCTGGCTTCCATTGCACACGCCGGATTTCCTCCACGTTGTACTTAGCACGACGAGGAATTCATCTCAATAACCGAAGTCATTTGAGCGTTTAACATATCTTCAGACGGACAGTTAACTTCCAATAACGGAAGCAAGGCGAGACCTCATCCACGCTGGGGAATAAATACGCTCGGTCTTTTATTGTGTGTTTGACCTTCGCGATGGAAAAATAACAGGTGGTCGTGCGAGCAGAAATGACAGTGGGAAATTAAATTAGCATAAAATCTAACAAGAGCTCATCAAAATCCGGTGTTTCTTTCATTTCCTTTGGTTGCAAGGAAGAGAGGAGGGGGGGAAAAAGCGATGATGAGTATTTATAGATACATGAATGTGTTTATTTATGCATTTATGAATGTATCGCCTTTGCATTCGAGTGTGAAAAGAAGACGGGAGGAAAAGAAAAGCACTGATGAGTATTTATAGATACATGAGTAAGTATTTATGTATTTATGAATGTATCGCCTTTGCATTCGAGTGTGAAAAGAGGACGGGAAGAAAAAAATAAAAACATTGATGAGTATTTATAGATACATAAGTATTTATTTATGTATTTATGAATGCATCGCCTTTGCATTCGAGTGTGAAAAGAAGACGGGAGGAAAAGAAAGCAATGATGAGTATTCATAGATACATGAATGTGTTTATTTATGTATTTATGAATGTATCGCCTTTGCATTCGAGTGTGAAAAGAAGACGGGAGGAAAAGAAAAGCGATGATGAGTATTTATAGATACATGAATGTGTTTATTTATGTATTTATGAATGCATCGCCTTTGCATTCGAGTGTGAAAAGAAGACGGGAGGAAAAGAAAAACATTGATGAGTATTTATAGATACATGACGCCTTTGCATTCGAGTGTGAAAAGAGGACGGGAAGAAAAAAATAAAAAGATTGATGAGTATTTATAGATACATAAGTATTTATTTAAGTATTTCCAAATGCATCGCCTTTGCATTCGAGTGTGAAAAGAAGACGGGAGGAAAAGAAAAGCACTGATGAGTATTTATCGATACATGAGTTAATATTTATGTATTTATGAATGTATCGCCTTTGCATTCGAGTGTGAAAAGAAGACGGGAGGAAAAGAAAAGCAATGTGAGTATTTAGATACATGAATGTGTTTTTATGTATTTATGAATGTATCGCCTTTGCATTCGAGTGTGAAAAGAAGACGGGAGGAAAAGAAAAGCGATGATGAGTATTTATAGATACATGAATGTGTTTATTTATGTATTTATGAATGCATCGCCTTTGCATTCGAGTGTGAAAAGAAGACGGGAGGAAAAGAAAAGCGATGATGAGTATTTATCGATACATGAGTAAGTATTTATGCATTTATGAATGTATCGCCTTTGCATTCGAGTGTGAAAAGAGGACGGGAAGAAAAAAAAAACATTGATGAGTATTTATAGATACATAAGTATTTATTTAAGTATTTCCGAATGCATCGCCTTTGCATTCGAGTGTGTGAGGAAGACGTAAAGCTATCCAAGCGATGGCGTCGAGAAACTTCCACCGCGAATTCGTCTCTCTTTTGGCGGGCTTCTTGGATCGCCCGTCACTCGCCCTCGGCTCGCATTTCATCGCCAAATTATCAGTCCAGCGAAGGTGATATCCGTCAGGTAGCCGCATTACCCGCTGAATGAGCTCCTCCGCAAAAAAAAAAAAAAAAAAAAAAAAAAAACACCGCCACCGATCTCCGTGTGAGAAGCGCGGACGGATACGAAGGGGGAGCGGGGAGGGGTAGGGAGGAGGGAGGAGGAGGGGAGGGAGTGGGGGGGGGGGTCCTGACTGCAGCGGCGGCGGACAGGTGCGGCGTCGCGTCTCCTCCCCGGCGTCGCGTCCTCCCCGAGCGGCGTCCCGGGCTCGTGTGGCCGAGGACGACGCCGAGACACCTCCCGCGACAGCCAGGAAAAGCGTCCGGCGATTTAGTGAAACGCAAACGTCGAAAAAAAAGGGTTAAACATCTCATTTTATTTTTACGTGAAATCGCCGGAAATTCGTGCCTCGTCCGGTAATAAAATTTATGAGAGATCCGGTAAAGGCTGTAATTTTTTATAATGTGATCACCGCAGGTAAGTGTGATGTGCTCAGCGAGGGTCATTATCCATTTAAATATCTTCCTAATTATGTTAGGAAACTTAGAATTACTTTCCCATGAATCTGTTGAAGCGTCATATAAATTTAAACATTAGCATACATCGCAATCTTGCAAGAATCAACTAGGAATTTCACTTTTGCAACGAGAGGGAAACGAGGTGATAATATTTCATTGTAAATTCGCGAACGGTCCTCTTTAAGTCGACGAGTTATCATTACTCGGTCAATCTCACGCGAAATGACATGAAAATGATGAAAAAAATTATCAATTTTGGCTCGCTTTGCTCTTGCACATTCGCGAAGAGGAGAATCGGACCCGCAAATGCTCCTCAATTGGATTCGCGTTTGCATAGAGTTTGCTCATGAATATTTCCTTATTTTCGGATATAATTGAATGCTAGATACGCCATATATCCTTACAGACGTACAGTGCGCAACTAGGTGATTGCTCACTCCACCGAGCTTACTCTTTGTGCACAGGCAAATAGGCGGTCGGGTGGAGTGGCCTGCGAAGTACATTTAGCACACTTTTCCCTACCTGGGGACCTCGAGCGGGCAGGTGTGCGTGCGAGACTCCATTTACTCCGCAGTGCCGAAATCTCTCTGATATATTTTCAGTCACAGTTTACAAAAGGATGAGCGGCAAGGCGACGCACGCAACCGTGGGCGTGCGGGCGTGAAATGAAGAGCGTTTTCCCTTCCCGATTCGGTCTCTAACTTTTGTCATAGAGGGTAATTTACCAGAGCCTCCTTGCCATCCGATCCCGTAATTATGAATGGGTAATTACCTAAGATCTGGCTCTGCGCTGATCACATGGCTTTAGTTTCAATTGTGTGAAGGTATGGAGTTTTGAGGAAGGAGGAAGTCTACGGCATTTGAACGCCATGTTATAACTGAACATGGTTATCTTATCAAAACTAAATATACTTGAAGACTTGAGTATATCATGTTCTTCTTAATGCTCAACGAAAGAATGATATTGCAATTATACGAAATTATAAAAGCAATACTACAATCTACGGAATTTAAACACCGTATTAAAACTGAATATGAAGTTATTTTATCATCAAAACTCAATATACTTGAAGATTTCATTATATCCTGTTCTTAATGTTCAACAAAAGACGTCATTATACCATGTCCGAGAAGAATTCTTCAAATGTTCAACAAAAGAATGATATTACAATTATGTAATATTATAAGAACAATACAGCAATCATGTTTATCAACGCTATAGTTCTTGCAATCCCTTTGATATTCCTGAATGAAAAGAAGTTTTTTTTTTCAGAAATATGTTTACATTTCCATCGCTAATGTGGCCTTTTCCCCTTTCTTATTATCAAAAATGACACAGTACAATACACGTATTTATATTCCTTGATATGTGAAATTTATCTAATCCTACATCAAAGATAAGATGACAAACGTGCATATCCGACCCGCAATGCAGATTTTTATTTTTCGTTTATTTATTTTTTAAATAAATTTGAAGGTATACGAAAATTAATGATTGCAGAGACATCATCTGAAGGCTTTCCATTCTAAATTTTGTTATATTCGTTGTATTAAGTCGTTTTAGCGATAGAGCGTCATCATAATAATAATAATACTAAAAAAATATAAAATAAAAAGATATAAAGAAAAAATAATAAATAAAACATAAGAAAAATAAAAAAATAAAAAATAAGAAAAAATAAAAAAAAATGAAAAAATAAGAAAAAAATAGACGAAATAAAAATGAGATCTCAGCATTCAGCATTCTCGATAAGCATACCAATACGCACCGAAGCCGTCACCCCACAGCCTGTAGAAGACTTCCACGCCGCGCACGCACTGTAAACAACAAACAAAATGCGCGCAGGAGAAATATCAATAAGATCGTGTCGGTGATCAGCTGAGAGAAGCATACAGATGTGCAGCGGCATCCGGAACGTTGAACTGCGTTGATCGTTCTCTCGATCTCTCCCTCCCTCTCCTCCCCTCTTCTCCTACGCCTTCTGTCCTCTTCTTCTTCCTCCTTCTCTTTTCTCTTCTCTCTATTCCTTCCATTTTATTTCCTCTCTATCCCTTCCACTTTATTTCCTCTCTATCCCTTCTCCTTTATCTTCTCTCTATCCACTTTATTTCCTCTCTATCCTTCCATTTATTTCCTCTATCCCTGACCACCCTTCCTCCTTCCCCTTTATCTCTTCTCTATTCCTTTCCACCTCTCCCTTCCCCTCCCTCCACTTTCCCTACGTCCCAATACCCTCCCTTCCCTCCTCTTCCCCTGCCCCAGCACCCTCCTCCCCCTTCCCTATAGCCTACCCTCCTCCACTTTCCCTCCTCCATCCACCTACCCCCCCTTCCCCCTAAACCCCAATACCCTCCCTCCCCTTCCCCCTCCCCATCCTTCCCCTCCCCCTAACCCCCCTCCTCCACTTCCCCTCCCTCCCCATCCCCCCAATCCCCCCCCATACCCCAATACCCTCCACCATCCCTTCCTTCCCCTTCACCTCTCCCTCCCCATCCACCTACTCCCCCTTCCCCCCTTTCCCCCTATACCCCCCTTCCCCCCCTCCCTCCCAATCCCTCCCTCCACCTTCCCCTCTCCCTCCCCCATCCCCCAATCCCCCCCCCCTCAGCAGGTGGTGTGATCCGGGACTTAATGACTAAATCAAGATAGTCTCTCACCGACACTCTTCAAGCAGTTTGTTCCTGGATCTACGTCGGCTTGGGATTCAATCAATATTTTGTGCCTTTTTTATGTTGTTAGAAGACGGGAGTAAGCAATAGTGGATAATTGGGCGAGAGAAGGAGAGAGGGAGAGAGAGAGAGGGGGAGGGGGGAGAGGAAGAGGAGAGGAAGAGGGAGAGGGAGAGGGAGAGGGAGAGGGAGAGGGAGAGGGAGAGGGGGAGGGGAGGGGGAGGGGGAGGGGAGGGGGAGGGAGGGGAGGGAGAGGGAGAGGGAGAGAGAAGAGAGAGAGAGAGAGAGAGAGAGAGAGAGAGAGAGAGAGAGAGAGAGAGAGAGAGAGAGAGAAGAGAAAAGAAAGATAGACAAAGAAAGAACAAGAGAAAGAGACACAGAGAGAGAGAGAGAGAGAGAGAGAGAGAGAGAGAGAGAGAGAGAGAGAGAGAGAGAGAGAGAGACAGAGAGAGAGAGAGAGAGAGAGCGAAGGATAACACACGCCTTGCCTCATTAGCATATCTCATTAGTGTTTATCATTGCAATGTTTCAAGGACTAAGAGAGAAACGAAAGAAAAAAAATAAAAAAATAAAATCTGGGTACAGAGGGCGCAGAGAAGCAGGTGGCACCATCGGTTCAGATATTTGTCATCATTCATTGGCTTTGACGCATCGCTGAGCAGATGGTTGTGCGTGGCTCTTCCCTCATGCAACGGCCATGCAATAGAGGTGAGTGTCGTGGGTGATGTTGGGCTGGTTATGAGGACGAGTGTCGGGTGTGTGTGATGAGGAGGGGTTTATGAGGTTATGAGGAGGTTTGTGGTGTGTGGGTGATGTTGGGCTGGTTATGAGGACGAGTGCGGGGGGGGGATGAGGGTGATGAGGGGGGTTTATGAGGGTTATGAGGAGGGTTGTGATATGTGGATGATGATGATGTTGTGAGGATGATAACAAGGATATTATGAGGTCTGCGACGAGGACGATATGGGACTGATGACGAGGGTGTTATGAGGTTGATGACGAGGAGGGTTATGAGGATGCTATGAAGTAAATTGCGAGGATGATTATGTGGAGTAAGGTTGTGATGATGAAATGAGGATTATGATTATGACGATGATTATAACCATGATCATTACTTGTGAGGATCATCATGAGAAAACAAAAATGTCGATAAAGGTTAATTTTCCCTTTGGATTCGGAATAATTTTAGACATTAAGGAGCTAAACTCTTATACCCAATACCCTCCCTCCCCTTCACCCCTCGCTCACCCCATCCCCCTCTTCCGCCCTATACCCCCAATACCCTCCCCCTCCCCCCACCTCTCCCTCCATCCCCCAACCCCTCTTCCCCCCTATACCCAATCCTCCCTTCCCCCCCAATACCCAATACCCTCCCTCCCCCTTTCACCCCCCAATCCCCCCTGTACCCAATACCTCTCCTCCCCCTTCACCTCCCCCTCCATCTCCCAACTCCCCCCCCCTTCCCCTATACCCCCAATACCCTCCCCCTTCACCCCTCCCTCCATCCCCCAATCCCCCCTTCCCCCTCTATTTAATATATATATATATATAATATATATATATATATATATATATATATATATAGAGAGAGAGAGTATATTGAATGATGTCTTGTTGATAAGATTACGGGGCCGATATCGAGGCAATGGGAGGGGGGGAGGGGAGGGGGGGCTCTTATGGGCGTGAAGTGACAAAATAGGGAGGGAGATTAAGGGGAAAATTTCATCGCGATTTTGGTGGAAGGGAGGTTTAAGGGGTGGGGGTGGAGAGGTAAGGGAGGAGAGGGGATGGGGAGGGTAAGGGACGGGAGGGTGGGAATGGGGGGGTAAGGGAGTGATGGGAGGGGGAGGGGATGGTGGTAAGGGAGGGAGGGTGGGATGGGGGGGGTAAGGGAAGGGAGGGATGGGATGGGGAGGGAAAGGGGGGAGGGGGAAAGGGGGAAGGAGGAGGGGAAAGGGAGGGAAAGGGAAGGGGAAGGGAAGGACAAGTGGGGGTTGGGGAAGGGGAAAGGAAGGGCTGAGGGGGGAAGAAGGGGAGGAGGAGAGGGAAAAGAGGAAGGAGATGTTAGGGGGAGGGGGGAAAGGAGGGTAGGGGAAGAAGAAGGGTAAGACAGGGAAGGGAGGTATAAGGGAGGGAGGAGAGGAGAAAGAGAGGAGGGAAGGAAAGGAGGAGGAGAAAGGGTTAAGGCTGCATGAGAGAGACAAAGGAAGAGGAGAGTAGGCGAACGAACGAACGCAGGAGGAGGAAAGGAAGAGAGAAGAGATAACGAGAAGAGAAGACAAAGAGAAATGAAGATAATAAAAAGGAAACGAGAAAGGGAACAAAAAAAAAACATCCACAGATAAATTCCACCCACATACGAAACAACAAACAACAAAGAAAGAGCGAGCATAAACACCCAACGGACGAAGAGGAAACGGACACGGACGATAAACGATAAAAAAAACAGATGATAAACGTACAGACGACACAACGCTCACCGGAAAGAGTCGAAACAAACAAACAAAGAAACTAAACAAAGGACATACATCAGAACACTCAATCGGAAACAAACAAACAAAGAACTAACAAAGACATACACTCAAAACACTCAATCGGAAAGAGTTGGAAACAAACAAACAAAGAAAGTAAACAAAAAGACATACCAACTCAGAACGCTCACCGGAATCGAAACAAACAAACAAGAACTAAATAAACTCCAAAATGATACAAACACGAAACGAATAAAAAAATAATAAATAAATAAAAACAATACAAAGAGCAACAAACAAGCACCGTTAAGAACGTAGACACATGCACGAAGATGAAATAAGTGTTTAAATAAATAAGAGAAGAAAATAAATGGTTTGTCCGCACATGTTTTACAACGACAGTGTGTTTGTATTCCCCGTGTACGAATAACAAGGCGAACATGCTAACACATAAATAAACACAAAAACTCGGACACCAAATCGATTGGCACGCTGCGAATATCGATAGCAGAGAGAGAGAAAAAAAAAAACGTACACACACGTACAGCTAAAGGAGACAGACACATATTAGTTAGAAATACACGTACATGCGGACACATACACGTAAACACACAAACAAACACATACACACAAGCACAAACACATACACGAACTCAAACACGAACACGAACACAAATACAAACACACACGCACAAACATACACAAACAAACAAACACGCACAAACAAACACATACACACCACACGAATACATGAAACACATACAAACACACACGAATACATGAACACATACAAACACACACGAATACACAACAAACACACAACATGCACGCACAAACAAACACGCACACACACACAGACAAACACATACACACATACAAACACACACGAAACACACCAAACACACACGCACACACACACGAACACAAACACAAACAAACACGCCACACACAAAACCACAAACAAACCACAAACACAAAAGAAACAAACACCACGCCCGCACAAACACGGAACCATTTGTATTGCTCACTGCTATTTAGGAAATATTATAAACATTAAAACAGCGCAGCGCCTTCATCATCATTGGCAATAAATTTATATGTGGTAATACCAATGAATGCGTACGTCTTTATCAGTAATAATAGCAAATTATGTCTATTCTTCCTGACCCCGACGTCTGTTTGGTCGGTTGTCGGTGTTCCCGTACGTAATGGCGCTGCCCCGAGGACATACGAATGGCTATTTATGGCGCAATGATAGTAAGATGCAACATTATATTTAAATCTTGCGAAAGGTGGAGGATGGATAGAAGGGATGGATAAGAGGGAGAAAGGGAGGGAGGGTTAAATAGAGGGGTGGTGGGGGGGGAGAGGGAGGAGGAGGATGGATAAGAGGGAGAAGGAGGGGGGGTTAAATAGGGAGGGGGGAGGAGGAGGGTAGGGGAGAAGGGAGAGGAGGGTAAATAGGGAGGGGAGGAGGGGTGAGGAGAGAGGAGGAGGAAATGAGGATGGAGGAGGAGAGGGGTTAAATGGGAGGGGAAGGAGAGAGGAGATGAGGGAGGGAGGAGGGTTAAATAGCGAGGGGGATGGGGGGAGGAGGGGTGAGGAGAGAGGATGGATAAGGAAGGAGAAGGTTAAATAGGGAGGCAAGGAGGAGAGAGGGGTAAATAGGGAGGTGGATAGGGGAGGAACGGAGGAGAGAGAGAGAGAGAGAGAGAGAGAGAGAGAGAGAGAGAGAGAGAGAGAGAGAGAGAGAGAGAGAGAGAGAGAGAGAAGAGAGAGAGAGAGAGAGACAAGAGACAGAGAAAGAAAGAGAGAGAAGAAAAAAAATCTTGCATACAGACCACAAACTCTTTTTCATCTTTCTCTTCTCTCTCTCCTCCCTATCTTTTCAACTAGAGGAAATATATATACGTATTTTCTTTCTCTCCGTCTCAAGTCGGCATTTACCTCCCGAGTGACTTGACGCGATATGTCCTTATTTTACGACTATGAAGTTTTCCTTTACGTGAGGTATCGTGTGGAGATGTCGTAAGGGCGAGAGGCGATACCAAAGGGGCGGTTTTCGTGCAGGAAATGAAACATGCACGTGATTGTGAGGGTAATGACGGGGTGGTGCGTACGGGCGGGGCGCCTCCCCCTCCCCTCCCCCTCTTCTACTTCTTTCTTCCTCCCTCCTTTCTCCTCCTTTCTTCGTTATTTTTGATTTTCGTCTCTCCTTTCCTCTCTACTTCTTGCTCCCTCCCTTTTTTATTTTTTCTTCCTCTCTCCTCCCTCCTTTTCTCTGGCTCTTCTCCCTCCTCCTTCTCCCTTCTTCTTCTCCTCCTTTCATCTTTATTTTTGATTCTCCTCCCTTCTTTCCTCTCTACTTCTTGCTCCCTCCCTCCTTCTCCTTCTTCTCCTCCTGGTTTCTTTATTTTCCTTTCCTCCCTCCTTTCCTCTCTGCTTCTTTCTCTTCCTCTTCCTTTCCTCTCCTCCTCTCCCTCCCCTCCCCCTCCTTCTCCTCATTTCTTCTTTATTTCGCATCTCCTCTTTCCTTTCCTTTCTACTTTTTTTTCTCTCTTCCTCCTTCTCCTCCTCCCCCCCCCCCCCCCCCCGGCTCTATGATTCTCTTACCCGGCTCTTTTGCGGGTTCTTATTTCAGCGAATTTCAGAGCTCAGTTTTGTTTATTTATTCATCTTTGTTGCTGATGTTTTTTTTTTTTTCATTTGTTTCTGGTGTTGGATATTCCCCCAAGTGTACTGCAGTTTGTATTTTGATTTGTTTTTTTGTAGGTAATGCTGTGCCATTTTAAACGATGTCACGTGATGTTCTCTCCATGGCTAAGGGCTATTGCAGAATCTGTCAGTGGAACCTAATATAACTATCAATAACAATGGCAGAAACTATTGATAATTAGCATAGAACAACCCTAAGTATTTTCGGTTACCAAGCGCATAAAAAAAAAAAAAAAAGTTAAAAAAAGGTGGTTAACCTCAACCGCCTCCCAGTCAAATGCCGTTCGAGTTTGCGCTGAAAATTTATCTGTGGACATTAATTAAATATTATTAGACAAAGCTAACAATAACGGTTACCACAAGTAGCTCTGAGTGATATCGACTATATAATCTACCGATATTTATCTTGTACGTTGTATCTGTTCTTAATGGCTTCCAAGATATTCAAATGTACACTTTCTATCTTATCAAAAATTCGGGTTACGAATGTATCAGAATTCAGTCCCCGAGTTTTTCTTCTTTTTTTTTCCAGAGTAAACACATCACACATTTCCGTGTCTGCGCCGAGAGATATTTACGTAATTTTGGTGATTTTGTGAATTTCTCGTTGTCACACGAAGGTGCCTCACGTGAAATATATTTTCATACCATCACATGCAGAACGTCCTCGGTGTTTGGGAGAGAGAGAGAAATATCGCAGAACATGCAGGTATACAAACAAATACTCCGATTTGCTGGCCGCACGATTCTGCAATTTTTTTTTTTTTTTTTTTTTTTTTTTTTTTTTTTTTGCAATGATGGATCGCCATATAACGCTTCGGTCTCGCCCCAAATGATCCATTGGCCAGTGACACTTGACGCGCTGCGGGCCGGGCTTTGCGAATTTGATTTTTTTTTTTTTTTTTTTTTTTACGAAATGCACAACGTTTTGCGGTTAATTTATTCGGATTTCTCTGCCTGCCCGTGTGGATGGAAAGTGCCGGTGTGGTGTGGGGTGTGCGGTGTCCTTCGTTAATCAGTGCGCGAGTCACCTCTCTGGCTTATCTCGTATGAAATAAACACACACAAACACATCTGTCTATTTATCCAGCTATATATCTATTACAGACACACATACCTGCATACTGCATACGCACACACGCACACACACACACACACACACACACACATATATACACATATATATATATATATATATATATATATATATGTATTATATATGTATATATATATATATATTATATATATATATTATATATATATATATATTATATATATATAATATATATTATATATTATATATATATAGATATATATATAATGTATTATGTAGGTATATATATATGTATGTATATATATATATATATATATATATATATATATATCTATATATATGTATATATATATATAATATATTATTATTACATATATATTAATATATATATATGTATATATATGCATATATATATCTATATATATATTATATATAATATATATATATTATATATATATATAAATGATATATATTATGTATATATATGTATAATTATAAGTTAAGCTACGTGTATATCTTGTATATATATATATATGTATATATATGTATTATAATGTTATTGAATTATAATAAGATATATGTTAGCGAGCAGTAACTATATTGAGGTATAATATAGCTAACTGCTAGTAGTAAAATGAGTTATAGTGATTAGTAATATATAATATATATATATATATATATGTTCTAATACCTATGTATTATATATATGTATGCTAATAAATATGTATGTTATATATATACTTTATATATATATATATAATATTGTATATATAATGATATCAACCGCACGCGATTCGTATGTATATATAATATATGCTATAAATTATATATATATATGATATATATAGAGATAATATTAATATTAGCTGGTATAGTATATATGTTATATACTATTATATTCGTATATACTAGTATATAGTTTCGTGTATGTGTAGAGCAGTCTATTGATAGTATATTAGTGGATGTACTAGCAGTATATTGTCCACTGCACCATATATATGCAAAATATATGTATATCATATAGTAATGCCAAGATATGTGCTGGATGTTATTGATATATGTGTATCAGACTTATCATATGACGTATAGCTATAGACTATAGTATTATAATATAGTGGTAATCAGACATATATATTACTTGTTATACGACATAAATGGTAAATGATACTGATATGTAGTATGTGGATGATATATGACTAATGTATATAAGTTATTTAAGATAACTATAGTTATGATATATGTATGATATAGAGGTATATATTTATCTATCAGTATATATATATACTAGATATATTATTATAGGCATGCATCTACCATAATATATAATATAGTAATTCATATAGGTATAGAATATATATACTAATATAGTTAGTTAAAATTTGATCTATATATATATTAGTATAGTTTATATCGTAGTATATTATATATATTGTATATTATTTAGTAATATATATTATAATATAATATAGTAATTCATATATACGTTAAACGTTGATATCTTCTATATATTTATTATACTGATATAGTCTAATCGTGTAATAGTATGTATTATATATATACTATATCGTATAGGAGTAATATAGTATAAGTATATAGATATATAATACGGTAATATCTTCTATATTATTCATGTGTATATTATAAGGTAGATGGTATTATAGGCTGTATCGGTGATGATATCATGTGGTGTTATAGTGTGGTTATATACTGTATGAGTATCTATTGATTATGGTATATTATTATGATGAGTAATTCGTATGATATAATATAATTATTATAAGATTATATATATAAGATTAGTTAGCAGTATATCTATATATCCGGAGTGTGCTGAGATGATTTATAGTATAATAGACAGGTTGTCTTCAGTGTGGATTACCTATGTATTACGTAACGTTAATTAGTTGATAATATGTATGCTATTAAAGTAAAAATATTAATTGCATATCATAGTATAGTTTATATATACCTTCGTGTTACATGGTCTAAGTAGTTTATATAGTTTAAATAGTGAAGTGAGTGTAGTATTATTATATAGTTATTTAAAATATTATATATATATATTATACGTAGTATTTATAGTATAATATAGTATAATTGTAGCGTATAGTATTATGTATACTAGTCGCTCATTATTGATCACTGATGTATACGGAGCACATCAACACACATCATTTGGTACATAGGTTCAGCCTGGTGCACCACCACACACACACACAACCGAATGCACACATCACCAACAGCACAACATAGACTACATCTAAACACACACTACACACAAGCCCACACCACAGTTATCACACACGCACATCACACACGAAAAGCATGTGCGTAGGTAGCGTATCGTGCACGCATTGATATAAATTAAATAAGATACTATATATAGGTAGTATTATTAATTATATGCTATATATTCTCGAGTTGTTAGCTAATGGTTCGGTTTAGTATATCTATTAAGTAGTATTATAAATATAATATTAGTACTAAGCTGCTAGTAGATTATATACTATATATATATGCTAATATTATAAAACGCTTAATTTTGATGAGAGTAAATTATGTTATCTATTTAGTTCTTTGTTTATGTTATATCTTGTTTGCACGTAGCTTACAGCAGGTGAACAATGCGTTGCCAATAACTGTCAAATTAATTTACGTACAGATATAAGGTCGCCGAGCGTAAAGTGGGAACTGAAAGAGCAAATTAGCCCTACAAGATTAGAGAGGGAAGAGAACGTAGCCGGATTTAGATTTTTTTCTCAGTGTATATGACGAAATACGCTTCAGACTCAATAGGGGTTTGAGTTGTCCTCATTTCTGTCTCGTGTTATGATTTTGTATCGTTACGGTTCTCGAGTGTGGCAATGCAGTTAATGTGTGATTTGAGTAATTCGCAGTGGGGTGTCAAGGAAGGTGGTAACATAGGACGTGACTTACATGGACTGAATCTTGGAAAGTTATGAATGTTAAGGAAGGAACGAATTATAAAGTCGTATCTTTTAGTGTCTTATAACGGCCTTATGTATAAAGATGATTGCTCTGGTGTCAATGCCACTCAGGACTGTTCATAGTGCTGTATCGTCGTATTGCTCATCAGTATATTCATTGGTTCATGTATGACCACACCTGTTAGTGCGCTTGGTTGACAACGCAACAGATACGAGGGAATGCATTCGCAGCTCCGTCTCGGGAAGCCTTTATAAAATGTCCATATTAGATATGAATGGTATTAAATATATTAGTCTAATTCGAAATTAGAGGTTGATTCCTGGGGTGGCGGCCGGGCGATGAGAGGCAAAATTAGAATATATTTTATTTAGAATTGATTATTGACAATTTGCAACAAAAGGGCTAAAGCTGAAGGTAACAATATGTATTTTATTTGTGTATATAGATAAGATATTTTCGCATGCAACACTACTTTTAGTACAATGGCATTTTGTAATACGATTAACATCGGTGGGGATTAGATAATGTGTTGTATATAAATGTATATATTATATATAGTATACTAATTATTATAATTATATAATATATATACTACGGTAGTAGGGTGATACTGGCTATATACTACCTTTTAAATATATTATATATATATATATATATATATATCTATTATGTAATAATTATATATATGCATATGTATAATTAATACATATATATACATACACCACACACACCATATACATAACACACATATCTGCAGTTTTAACGAAATCAAGTAAATTTTCAAAGAAATTAAAATCTGTCCACAATACATTACCTGGCAACGTAGCAGACCAAAGGAGCATCCTCCCGGCGCTGCTTTCAACGGGGGACACTGCAGTGATCTTGTAAATACTGTGATATGTAGAGTGGGTGGTATGTATTTCCACACATACACGCGCGCGCGCGCACATACATACATGCATACATACATATATATATTATCATATATTATATATATATATATATATATATATATATATATATATATGTGTGTGTGTGTGTGTGTGTGTGTGTGTGTGTGTATATATATATTATATATATATTATATATATATATATATATATATATATATATAATATATATTATATATATGTTAATATATATAATATATTGTATATATATATATATATATATATATATATATATATATATATAATATATTATATA
>NW_020869024.1:7500-15000 GCF_003789085.1 Penaeus vannamei | reverse complement strand
AAGCGAGGAATGCGAGAAATGAAGAGGTCTTGGGGTCTCTGCCGAACGGGGGGGGGGGGGGGAATCGGGACGGAGATGACTGTACTTCGAGAATTTTTTTTTTCAGTCTCGTCCGGGAGCAAAGTGGCTATCACGATGATATAAATGATTTAGTAAGGTAATTAATAAAAAACAAACAAATAATAAATAAATAAAAAATACGTGTTTTTTCAATATTGCAATGAAGAATCACCAGAGAGATAACAATAAAAAAATACTTTCACTAAATGTAAATAAGGGGCATGCAATATGCGCCGCCAGTAATAAATGATAAACGCAGGAAGGGGAATTTCTGTGATGACAAAGGCACTTATGTACATATTGTATAAGCAAGCTACGCGTGCCTTGTAAAGAGCCGTGAAAAAGAGTGAGAAATGTTTTGCAATGCGCTGGTTGAGGCGGGGAAATATTTGTAAAATGGCCAACAACAAAGGGAACCGCGCGCCATTTGTTGGATACGGAAGGGAAGTCGCCTTTGCGCCACAAACAGACGATGAGCGTCATGCGAGCGGGCCAGGACGGCGGCGCTGACGGGGCCAGCGACAGAGCCCCGCGAGAGCACGAGCGTCGGCCCAGGAAGGCAAGTCCGAAGGAGCGCGAAGGAAGCGCCAAGACAGCGGCGCTCGCGAGGCCCGGCCGGCAGCGCCACCTTGAGCCGGCGGCCTCCCTGCCTCCGCTCCCCTCCGCTGCCGTCCAAGATATCGACCACGTGACCAGGTGGAGGCTGGAGCCCAGGCACCGCGGCCTTCCAACCCGCGGGGCCTCTCCGGCGCGAAAGGGCTTGCTCGGGTCGTATGCGCCCCCGGCCGCCGGTGTCGGCATCGCCCGGCCGGAGAGAACAAAGTTTCCGGGATTTAGTGCGTTGTTTTGTCGTCGCATCGAGTCCCGAGTCGTCGGGGCACGGCTGGACGATGTCCAAGACGGCGGTCATAAACTGATCACTTCCCGTGAGGCGGAAAAGGAAGTTGCAGCCGAACCCGCCTCTGCCGACGGGAACGCATCATTGGAGGATCTGGCAGGAAGTTTCATGATGTTTCCTTTTGAAGTCATTATCAACCAAGTTGTATAGTGACTGAATAAAGCGATATAATTGATCTATATTCTCACATTTTTAAAGAACATGTGGTAGTTGTTATTGAAGTCATGCGAGAAATATACAACTTTGATCCGAATGCGAGCTTCATCTGGTGGGCAAGAGGATCCCAGTTTTTGCGAATGTTTGTTATTCCTTGACATTATGGATTTCCTACTCGTGCTTCTATTTTTAACATCATAGATACCCTGGACATCAAAGTTAAGAGCCCTGAGCGTTTTACACACACACACACACACACACACACGCACACACATTAGGCTACGAGGCTAATCTTGTCATCACCGAACGTAAATATTTTGATAATCAGCAAGTAAAGGCGAGGAGTTGTCGAACAAGATCTTGCGCATTGGCACCTGGAGCTTAATATCGTCGTTTTTACTCATCTTGACGACCCTAGCGTCCCTCCTGACCTCATGTCGCTTAGCACACTCTTATCTCTCTAATAGAAGGCCCCTCATCTCTCTATTCTCATTGACTATGAGTCCTTCCTCTACTTTTTTCATATCTCAGTTCTGATTTTCCGCGCTTAGCACACTCTTATCTCTCTAATAGTCCCCTCATCTGTCTATTCCCATTGACTATGAGTCCTTCCTTCCTCTACTTTTTCTCATATCTCAGTTCTGATGTTCTGCCGTGGTGCGCACCTCCTCATTTCCTCATTTCTCCCTCGTTTTCAGTTCCCTGTTTCATCTCCCACCTGCCAGGACGTGACTGAGGGGTTCTCTCCATCTTGACAAGCTTCCTCTCGATTGCTCGGAGTGGAACCGTGAACTTGGAACAAATGGTCGAGAATAGTTTGGCCGCTTGAAGTGCTCGGTGCTTGGTCTCTCTGCGCCGAATGCTTTGCCGGCCTTTGTTTTGAATGTGTAAAGAATTGGTGTGGATATGCTGGCGATGTTTGTCCTTAAGATGTGGTTTATGTTTTTTGTTGTGGATATGCTGGTGGTGTTTGTTATTAAGATGTTTATTAAGATGTGGATGTTTTTTGTTGTGGATATGCTGCGATGTGATGTATATGCTTGTTTGTTCTTAAGATGCTGGCGATGCGTGGTTTATGTTTTTGTTGTGGATATGCTGGCGATGTTTGTTGGGTTAAGATGTATGTTGTTGTGGATATGCTGGCGATGTTTGTGAATGCTGGCGATGTTTGTGAATCTGGCGATGTTTGTTTTAAGATGTGGTTTATGTTTATATGCTGGCGATGTTCTGGCGATGATGTGATGTTCTGCGATGTTTAATTATGTTCTTGCTGTGGATATGCTGGCGATGTTTGTTATTAAGATGTGGTTTAATTAGGAAGAATGGTTTTAATCACTCTATATGCCTTTGCATCGATGTTCTACAGTAATTAAGAGCTTATTAGTCATGGTGATTAATGGATATAGAATTCGCTCTGGTATACCCCCAGAAAAACTGAAAATAAAAATAAAAGTATAGAATTCCTCTGGTATATATATATAAAACTAAAAAACAAAATAAAAGTATAGAATTCCTCTGGTATATATATAAAATAAAACTAAAAATAAAAAAGTATAGAATTCCTCTGGTATATGTTTATAAAAAGCTAAAAATCAAAATAAAAGTATAGAATTCCTCTTATATATAAAAAAACAACAACTAAAAATCAAAATAAAAGTATAGAATTCCTCTTATATATAAAAAACAACTAAGTATACAAAAAACAAAAAAAAAATCAAAATAAAAGTATAGAATTCCTCTTATACAAAAAAACAACAACTAAAAATCAAAATAAAAGTATAGAATTCCTCTTATATAAAAAAAACTAAAAATCAAAATAAAAGTATAGAATTCCTCTCGTATACAAAAAAAAAAAAAACTAAAAATCAGAATAAAAGATGGAAAGCCAAAGCGAGAGTAACCGGGAGAAACGGATACCGGTGGCAGTCGGTCGCCGTCAGTTGGTGCAGAACCTGAGTGACGCGCCGGCCAGTGGGACGTCACCCCACCGCGGCGGCTGCTACACCTCTGCAGGGAAACGTGACATGTGGACGCTCGGAAATGTGTTCAATATTTTGAGATTTTACGTTTGATTTCTTTCACTGGATTTATTTCTGACCGGTGGTGGGGGATGGGGGGAGGGGGAGGGGGGGGAGGGGGGGGAAATAACAACAGCATCGCATTGTCCTCTCTCTCTCGGTTGGATGAAATTCGGAGTGGTTGTTTGTTTACGAATGTATTGCGTAATGATGGGTCGGCGCGGGTGCGTGTCGCATGCCCCGCTCAGGTGCAAGTCGCAGGGATTGAGGAAATCATGCGAGCGGCGTTGTAGCAGGAATTTAAAGCGACAGAATGACATTAATGTTCATAATCCGATGTGAGGCTTACGGAATTGTTTAATACCACGGTAGTGTTATATCATGCCGTATCACACCATTACTCACAAGGATGAAAGAGCAAATTTCCAAAAAACCCGCGTGGTTTTAGCGAAAATGGCATCACTTTCACTAAATAATTGTTCTGGTACAGTCGCGCCGCTGTCCCTCATCCTGACTGATGCCTTGTAAAATTTTCGCAAACGTGGCGTGTCTTTTGAACTTATTGAACTTATTCTGACACATAAATTATGCTGAATATCACCCGTATGTAAGTCCAACACGAAAAGAACAATATCGACGGAGGAAACCTTAGAGAACGAATCACAGACAAGGCAGACACAATCACCAATATTATCATCATCTTTATCTTTGTTCTGATAAGAGCGGTTATATTGGACATGCTGTATATTCATATAATCTTTAAACAAGTGAATAAAAATAATATCATTTCTTAAGTGAATCTGATAACGAGAGAATATCATCAATGTTAGCATAATAAAAGGATATACTTTCAGAAACAGGATTAGATGTTTTGTCAACAATATTTGCATAGCATCTCACGCATAGATCCAACACAGTGCCGGAAGTAATAGTGGTGATGATGAAGTACTGAACAATAAAGCAATTATAACAATAACAATTTATGAAAATGGTGATAATTGGTAATAGAGATAATAGTAATAATTTAATAATACTGATAGTGATTGTATTAATGGTAGAAAAATGTTTATAAAAGTAATTGTGAAACTTTTAATAATAATAGTAATCATAATAATAGTAATGATAATACTAAAAACTATAATAATGATAATTTTGATAATGATAGTAAAATCTTCTATTATAATAATAATTATTATTACTATTGCAATTACCATTGTTATTATTATTATTATCATTATTATTGCTGTATTATTATTATTATTATTATTATTATTATTATTATTATATCGTGATAAATAATTATCATTATCATTATTATTATGATGATCATTATTATTCTTATCATTATTGTTGTCATACTTATAATAATAGTAATAATAATGATAACAATGATAATAGCAATAATAATAATAATTATTATTATTACTATTATCTTTATCATTACTATTATCAATACCGTTATGATCATTATCGTTATCATCACTCTTCTTCTTCTCCTTCGTCTTATCATTATTGTTATTATTATTATTATTATTATTATTATTATTATTATTATTATTATTATTATTATTATTATTGTTGTTGTTGTTATTATTATATATATTTGTTAATATTATTATTATATTATTATTTCAGCGACCCGCAGCAGCAGCAGTAGTATTAATAGTAGTAGAAGTAGTATTATCATTATTATTACTATTATTATTATCATTATCATTATTATTATCATCATTATTATTAAAATCATTAGAATCATTATCATTATTGTTATCATTATTATTATTGTTATTGTTGTTGTCATTACTATTATCATTAACATTATGATGATTATCATTATCGTTATTAACATTATTATTATCATTTATATTATTATTATTGTTGTTGTTATTACTATATCTATATTGTTATAACTATTATTATTATTATTATCATTATTGTTATCATAATTATTACTTTTATTGCTATTATCATCATCATCATCATTATTATTATTATTATTATTGTATACTATAATGTAATAATAGCAAAGATAATAGTAGTAATGATAATGATAATAATTATAATAATAGTAATAATGATAACAACAGCAACAACAACAATAATAATAATATTAGTAATATTAATAATATCATAATGATAATGATTATGATGATAATAATAGTGATAATAATAACATTGATAATAATAATAATAATAATAATAATAATAATAATAATAATAATAATAATAATAATAATGATAAAAATAATGATAATAATAATGATAATAACAATGATAATAATGGCAATGATGATAACGGTGATTGTAATGATAACAATAATATTGATAGCGATATTAATGAAAAAACTCGACGATGATGACAATAATGATAATAATAATTACAGCAATGATGATAATGATATTAATGATAATAACAATGGTAATAGCAACAAAAATCCTTATGATGATTAAGATAACAGTGATACTGATAATGATAATAATAATAGTGGTGATAATAATACGCATGATAATGATAGTAATGATAACAGTAATGATAAAAATGATAATCATGATAATGATAATAATGATAATGATAATAGTACTAGTGCTATCACTACTACTAATAATAATTACGATCATAATAATAATAACAATAAAAAATATATAAATGGTAATGCATAGTAATGAAAATAACAATAATGTTGATGAAAATGATAATGACATTAATGATGATAATAATAAAGAGAATGAAAATAATAATAGTGATATTAGTAGTGACAATAATAATGATACTAATACTACTAATAATAAGAATGATAATAATAACATTGACAATGATAATGATAATAATTAAAAGAATAGAAATGTAATAGGAATAACAATGATAATAATGATAATAATGATTATAACCACAGTAACCATAGTAATAGTGATAATGATAAAAATGATAATGATAGTAATAATAATAGTGATGATATTAATGATGATAAAAATGATAACGATGATAATAATAACAATAGTAATAATAATGATAATGATAATAATGATGACAATAATAGTAATGTTGATAATAATAATAATATCAATAATGATAATGATATTAATAATAATAATAGTAATAATAATAATGATAATGATAGTAATAATAGTAATAACAATAATGATGATGATGATGATGATAAAACAATAATAGTGATGGGGATGACAATGATAATAATATGATAATAGTAATATAAATAGTAATAATACTACTGATAATATTTATGAGATTATTATTAATAACAATACTAATGATAATAATATAATAATAGTAACGATGATGATGATGATGATAATATTGATAGTAATAATAATGATGATGATAATAATAATGATAATGGTAATAATAATAATGATAAAAATAACAATAATGATAATAACAATAACAATAATAATAATGCGAAGAAAAATAACAAAAATAGTGGTTATAACAATAGTAATAATGATAATGAATAATGATAAAAGTGATGATAATAAGGATGATAATCATAGTTATTATAACAAAGATAATAAGGATAATACTAATAATGATGATAATGATAATAATAATAATAATAATAATAATAATAATAATAATAATAATATAATAATAATAATAATAACAATGATAATAATAATGATAATAATAATAATTATTATTATTATAATGATAATAATAGTAATGGTGATGATGATAATAATAATAATAGTAATGGTGATGACGATAATAATAATAATAATAATAATAATAATAATAATGATAATAATAATAATAATAATAATGATGACAATAATAATAATAATGACAACAATAACAAAAGTAATAATAATAACAGTAATAACCACAACAATAACAATGATAACATTAGTAAAATCATAGTAACATTCATAATCATTATCATATCAGAAATAATAACGATAATAATGTGTTTTATTAGTAATAACACCAACAATAATAACTATAATGATAAACCCTGAGAGCCCATTCTGCCCATCAAAATACGACCGCTTAAGTGGTATCATGATGCTGCACATTCGATCTGACAGGTCGTCATGGTGACCTCTGACCCAGCATCGGCTGCGGCATCACAGCGGAGAACCAACGGCATGTCACTGACCTCTCAGCCTGCGGTGCTTACGTAACGGCATTGGTATGTGCATAAGTATATATTGAGAGGATTAGGATTGGATACCGCTAAGAGACTGAACTGATGTGTATAAAGGCTTATCCACGATTATTTTACTCTGCGTTGATGGATTATGTATAGAATTGCGATAGAGTTTGTTTTATCTATATTTTATTTTGATTTTGATTCGTTGTTTTATCTATTTTTTTTTTTAATTTTTGATTCGTTCGGATGGAAATCGCAG
>NW_020869023.1:472266-479907 GCF_003789085.1 Penaeus vannamei | reverse complement strand
TCATACAATCAACGCTGATTAATTTAAGCTTACTAAAATTCCTCTGAATTCGAATAATACTACGTCTTTTCTCTCTCTTTTTTAAAATCTATCTTTCTCATCTATTCTTCTTTTTCTAAAGTGTTGAGAGATACAACGCAATCATTATTCTTAGCTTCTTTCGACAACCTGTAATATAGCTACAGATAATCTAGCTAGACATGGATTCCAGAAAACTTTTAAGTTTACGGCCAGGCCTACAGATCTACAGTGTTTCTTGGGGGGCGGTCCCCTCCTTTCTACCTTCTCTCTCCTATCATTCTCCTGGTACATTTAAGACATCCAGAAAGTATCTCCCGCTCTCTCTCTATAAATTTCAGTTCTATTCTTCTTCGCATTCATTCTGTTATAATCTATATTAATTATTATAATTAATTATTAATTATTTCTAAAATATTTATATTAGTAGTAATAGTTGTATGTATATATATATATATATATGTCATTTATGATATTTAATTTAGAATTTAATCAGATATATTATTAACGAGAGATTAATCTCGTTTATATTATATTATATATTACTTAAATATTAGAGAGTTAAAATATCAAATCTGAGAGTATTTTTATATCGATATAAGAACGAACAGCAGAGACATTATATTATTACTTGATATAAATATATTATATATAATATAAACAGATGATCTACTATATATATATATAGAAAGATATCGCATTTTATCTCAATATTACTACATACTTCAAAGCCTAATAAATACTATACACTCACACACAACACATATATTATATATATATATATATATATATATTATATAACATATCACACACCAACACACACAACACATACATATACACATACACATACACATACACTTACAACACACACAAACACACATCAACACACACACACACACACACACACGCACGCACACACAGCACGCACACACAACTGCACACACACACACAACACGACACACGACGCCCAACACAACACACACACCACCTATGGGCGTGACACCGCACAACACACACACATTACATACACAACACAACACACACACACATATATATATATATATATATATATATATTATAAGTATATATATATATATATTATATATATATAAATCAGTTCTAAACAAGTTCATAACTGTCATTATTCCGGTGCGCTTTCCCCCACCCAGCTGAGGCCAGAAGCTAAATAAATTAATGGTGTCCATAATGATGACCAGGATGGGAGCCGCGCATTAAATGTATACCAAATACAAAAACGCAACATTATGCGAGGGACCACTTGATGAAGAAGGGCTTTTAGAGAAGGGCATGTAAATGTTCCACACGGTACGAGAGGATATTATTTTTATTTGATGAGAATACAATATTTAAAAGTGAAAAAAGTTTCATTGTTTATCTGGAGGGTATTCTTATTTTACAATGCTATGAGTTGATGCGAACGATTTGATTAAGAGATGGTTTTTACCTTTTTGAATTGGACTATTATATCATCATACTAATTTGTTCGCGCCACTTACATTAGCACGCGCAGTCATCGTTTCTTAGAGAAAGAAATAGATAAGAAATGATATAGATATATGTAAATGATTACAAAGATACTATATGTATAGGACATAAGAGAGAAAGCCCGGAGAGAAAAGAGAGGAGAGAGAAGAAGAAGAGAGAAGAAGAAATTAAAGGAAGAAGAGAATATATAAAGAAGGAGAAAAGAGAAGGACTAAAAAGACAGAGAACACAGAGAGAAAAAAGAGAGAGAAAGATGAGGACCACGGAGGAGAAGGAAATACAGGAAAGAGAGAGAAAGAAAGGGGAGGACAGAAGAGGAGAACGAAAGGCAAAGATATATATGAGAGAAAAAGAAGGAAAATAATAATAGAAAGCGACAGAGATATAAAGATGGAACTATGACCACTCAAGATCAATGGAGAAGAAAATCAAAGGCAGAGAGTAGTATAGACAATATAATAATATAATAGAAAGATCTAATTAATCAACACAAGGCTATCTATACATTATCTTCCCTCGGGCAAATGTTGACTAGAGATTCTAGATCAGAGTAACGATTTAGAATATAATAGATTCTACGTAGAATATGACATCATAAGAATAATTATAATCAATTATAATGGATATATGTGATTATTTTATGTATTTAATTGTTTTGGAGAGAGTATTTTGGAGAGAGATTGTAGTTTTGAGTAATCTGAGGTACACTGAGAATAAGAACCGAGAGAGATAGATACAAAGGAGGACTTAGTGGTCCTGGTGTTTAGGAGTTATCAAGCGAGGATGGTAGTCGTAATGAATTAATATAGATAAGAGTATTATAATATAAAGTCGAGTCTAGATGGAGTATAACGATATACTCTAATTAACTGTCTACAGTTAGTATAGGTATAATGATCGAGACAACGACAATAAGTATTAAGGATAGACAATTAAGAGCTCATTTGTTCGTCAATTGGAGTTGTAGACGAAGAGTTAAAACACATCAAAAAGGTCACTCGATAATATGAAGGATAATGAACACACAAAAATTATCTTATAATGGAGTAATATTACAGATATTTTATACACTCCCACGCCATGATAATTAGGTGTATGTGTTAACTATATGCTCGCGCAATGATCTTAATAGATAATTATCCACTCTGATTAAATTTTTGAATAATGGAGTAAGTGGTAACATAGGAGATACAATCAAAGCATAATCATCACTGATCAACTGTATTACAATTAGTATATTAGCAACTTCAGACTTAACCAGTTTTATAATATAAAACTCACATTACATACTCATCGTTACATGGATCGTATAACGTCGATAACAGATGAGAGAGTCAAATAATACAAGGCTAGATTATTGTTATAATGTAAAATTCGTTACAAAGTGTTGAGTATAGTTTAATTTTTATAATATAGAGCATTACAGAGATTAATAGAGACCCTAGAGAGTAACGAAATGATATATTATCTATTATCATTAAATATAATTGATAAGGAGAGTTGTCATGATAAAATATATTAGTATATTTTGAAGTATAATTTATTCATATTTGAAATGAATTACATACGAATTTATAATTATTAGATATTTATTTAATTATTAGCATTGACATCAATCCTAAGATAAAATTCGATACAGAGAGAGGGACTTATCTAAATATTAATCTTTTGTCACTCAATAGTATTATTTTAATTTATATTTACGAGATAGTAGTAGTAAGTAGTAATAAGTATCATTTATTTATTAGTAAGTATGCAGAACAATTCAACTGGAGAATGTTAAATCATACATTATCTGATCCCTATACATATATTGGAAGTGAAAAAAACTAATTATACAATTTTTAGTATTATGATTTTTGTAGCTCGCATTCACCATCTTAAACGGGTAACATTATCAGGTACTCATTGTATCTATTACCTGATAATTCATTAATCTGTATCTATCTATGTTCATCTCTTATATTAAATCATCAATCATCTCAATCAACATACATCATCAATTTATCTCATCTCAAACTCATTTATTATCATCAGTCAATCATTCACAATAATTCGCATAACTTACATCTAAGTCCCGATTACCGAATCATCTATCTAGATATTTCACATCATTATCTATCGAGCCCAATTACAGTCATTACCTGCCCATTACATCACTAATTCAATCATCTAAGCGTCTCACATAATCCTTTCCTTGATTTATCCACGTTATCACATGCATTGAGGTATCTAGCGATCAGAGCCGTAGTTAGACGCGATGGTTTACCAGTACATTTAATTACTCTAGATTTTGACTTAATCATTCACTGCGTATTTATCGTATTCACTGCTAAAATTATAAATCGTACACTACTGATATTAGTAATTAGTAATTGTTTATAACCATAGTACCAGTCATCTGCCATTACATAACTATCCATTATCGTTGATCTGGCCCACATTACGTCACAGCCTATTACGGGTCACCTGCCCATTACGTCACTATCCATTACGTCACTGCCCATTACGGCTCAACTATCTTATTACGTCACTGCCCATTACGTCACTATCCATTACGCCTGTCCATTACGTCACTGCTAACTGTCCATTACTTCACTACCCTCTTTACGTTACTACCCTATTCGTCACTGACCATTACGTCACTGCCAATTACGTCCCTACACTCTACGTCACTGCCTTTTTTCGTCACTGACCATTACGTCACAATTCTATCAAGTCACTGCCAATTTACGTCCTACTCTCTCTACGTCACGGCCCTTTTTCGTCACTGACCAATACGTTACTACCAATTACGTCACTACACTCTACGTCACTGTCCATTACATCACTGCCTATTACGTCACAGCCCATTACGTCACTCACCATCACGTCACTTCGTTTACCACGTCTGTCTTGAAACACTTTCGCTCTCCCTGTTACGCGAATCACTGTCGGGTTTACAGTGCCTCTGTTACGGGCTCTGCTATTAAGCGCAATTTAGTTTTTTTTTTCTTTATTGGTGAATGTTTTTTTTTTTTTTTTTTTTTTTTTTTTTTTATCTATGTTTCTTTTTTCTTTCTTTCCTACTGGGTTAAGTAGTTCTGGAAAACTTACCGAAAGAGAAACATACACACATACAAACACATACATATGTAAACACACACGCATACATAGATTTTCACACAAAAGCCTTTTTTTTCTATTTTTTGTGTCTACCTTCATTCTACTCTCCATCCCCTCACTCCTTCCACGTCTCCTCTCTCTCTTGCCTTTCCTCCTCCCCCTTTTCTGTATCTTTTCTTCCCTTTCCTCCCCTCCCTGCATTTTCCTCCCTCCTCCCCTCTCCTCCTCATTCTACTCTCCCTCTCCTCCTCCTCCCTCATTCTACTCGCCATCCCCTCACTCCCCTCCACGCTCTCTTCTCTTCTCTCTACCTCCCCCCCCTTCTCTGTATCTTTTCTTCCCTTCCTCCCCCTCCTTGCATTTTCCTCCCTTCTCCCCTCCCTATATTCTCTATTTAATTCTCCTTAAAACATACTTTTTCCAAAGCCAATTATTACCACCTAAGAAATAGAAGAAAAACAGAAAGACAGAAAGCTTTACGACTGAAAATTGCGTATCCGGAACAGATAAAACGGCCCGACTAAAGATTATGCAAATAAGATCTGATTTTAGGAGAGTTTGATTATAAAGAGAACGTTCTGTTGTTCTTTTATCCCCGTTCTGGAATTGCTGATGCTTGGCTGGGATGAGACGAGGCTGTGGAGGCGGTGAGGGAGGTTTGTGTAAAGGCGGGTCGAATTCTTAGATTTAGAAGGATGTGTGTGTGTGGGGGAGGGGGAGGGGGAAGGTAGTGTGTGGGGGAGGGATGTGAGGGGGGAGGGGGACGTGTATATGGGGTGTGTGTGTGTTTGTTTGCGTGTGTGTGTGTGGGGGGTGGTGGTGTAGTGTGGGGGGTGTATGTGTATATATGTGTATGTGTATGTGTGTGTGTGTGTGTGTGAGCGTTTTTGTTTATGTGTATGATGGTTTGAGGGTATATATGATGTGTATAGAGGTAGAGGAGAGTGTGAAGTATATTGTGTACATAAATAAATATCTGAAAGTCTACCAACCATCACAGACAAACGACGCCCATTTAACACCACCCACAGCCCAGGTCATCGCACCTGCCACTCAGCACGAAGTAGATAAACTAAGCTACCTAAATCATGTTAATTAACCTACCATAATCCCCTCCATTAGGCCGAGATAGCAGGTGTACCAACCGCAGAAATGAATTGCTCGTTTATTTTTATTAAGAGAAAGAAACTCGTTGTATTAGAAATTGGTTGGTATTCTGGAAGTCAGCTGGGTTTAGGGAGAGAGGTGATGCTTTTTTTTGTGTGTGTGGGTTTGTGGGTTTTGGCTTTCTTTCTGTCTGTCTGTCTGTTTGTTTGTCTGTATGTCGTTCTGTGTGTCTGTCTGCTGTCTGTCTATCCGTCTCTCTCTCTCTTTCTCTCTTCTCTCTCTCCTCTCTCTCTCTCTTCTCTCTCTCTCTCTCTTCTCTCTCTTTTTCCTCTCTACACACTCTCTCTCTCTCTCTCTCTCTCTCTCTCTCTCTCTCTCTCTCTCTCCTCTCTCTCTCTCTCTCTCTATATATATATATATATATATATATATATATAATATATATATATATATATATATATAATATACATAATATACACATACATGTTTGTGTATTCTTGTGTGCATGTGTGTGGGAGTAAGTGGGTGTGTAAGTCTGTATGTATGTATGTAGGAATGCATGTATCACACGTATACAATAAAATACAAACAGACATGTTCACGCAAGTATAAGTTGATATTAGAACAGAAAATGATTATGCTATCCACCTTGTACATCAACAGAACAGGTGCTCGGCTACCTGGCCTAGTAATTAACAATGCAATCAACCACACAATTACCCAGAAGCACTGACAAGCGGGGGCAGAATGTACTATCTTTGTGATTAAGTGGACAAGTAGTCAGGTAAATTAACTACCTGGTCTAATTACCTATGCTGCTTCCCCCAAACCCGACTTATCATTAAGTTCATTTCTTTCTCTCCTCCTCTTCCTCTCTACTCCTTCTCCTCCCTCATTCTACTCTCCCTCTTTTCCCTGCCTTCCACGCTCTCTTCTCTCCTCTTTGTCCTTCCTCCTCTCTTCTCTGTATCTTTCTTCCCTTCCTCCCACTCACTGTATTCTCTTCTCATCTCCACTTCCCTCTTTTTCTCCTTCCCTCTTCCTCTCCTTTTATTCTCCTTCCCTCTCCCTCCCCTTTATTCTCCTTCTATCCCCCCTCTGTCTATTCTCCTCCCCTCTCCCTCCCCTGTTTTCTCCTCCTATTCCTCTCCCTCTCTTTATTCTCCTCCCTCCCCCCCTCATTCATTTATTTGATTTTGAGGTTGTCATAAGATCCTGTGTGAGTGTGGTGATGCCTTTGTGTGCGTGTGTGTGCGTGTGTGCGTTTTAAAGATGCACACAAAGAATTCGTTCTTGAATTGAATGGGTGTTCCTCCTCCTCTTCCTCCTCCTTCTTCTTCTTCGTCTCGAATTCTCTCTTGTTCCCTCTCAGTCACCCTCCTTTCCTCCTTTATTTACTTCTTTCTACGTTCATCATTATTCCCCCTTTCCTTTCCTCTCCTCTTCTCCCTTCCTTTCCTTCTTCCTCTCCATCTCTTCCCTGTCCTTTTTTCACCCACTCCTTACCTCTTCCCCTATCTTCTTCTCCCTTCCTTCCCACCCTCCTTTTCCTTCTTTCTCATGTCCTTTCCTCCTCTCTTCCCCCCTTCCTCAATCCTCTTCCTTTTTTCCTTCTCCTGTTCCTTTCCTTCCTTCCCCCCCCTTCCTCCTTTCCATTCCCCCATCTTCCCCCCCTCTTCCCCTTCCTCCTTCCCTCCTCTCCCCCCTCCTCCCCCTCCCTCCTTTTCCTCCCTTCCCCTACCCCCTTCCTCTTCCATTCCCCCATCTTCCCTCCTCTTCCTCTTCCTCTTCCTGCCTCCCTCCTCTCTTTCCTCCCCTTCCTCCCCTTTCCCCTACCCCCTCCATCCCCCCTCCCCTCCCTCCCCTCCATCCCTCCTTTCCTTCCCTCCTTCCCATCTCCACCGC
>NW_020869023.1:454766-462266 GCF_003789085.1 Penaeus vannamei | reverse complement strand
GAAAATAAGGAGAAAGAAGAAAGAAATTAGTGTAAAAAAAAGAAAAGAGAAAGAAGACAAAGAAATTAAAATACAAACAAACACACACAAACATGAAAACACAAACACGTACGTGAATAAATGAGTTAAATTCACAACCTACATTCCTTACAGACAGAATCACACTCACATTTCGAACACAAAAAAAAATGTTTCGACGAACAGACAAAGTGCGTCGGTTAATCTACTAAAACTTTCGAAATCGAGACGGAACGAATGATTCCCTTGGCGTTGAACGGTTAAGAAACTGAAAAATGTTTTGGCCTCAAATATTTTTCAGATTTTTTTTTATTCGTTGGTTGGAAGAAGAAGAAGAAGAAGAAGGTGGAGGAGGAGGAGATGGAAGAGGAAGGTGGATGAGGAGGAGGAAGAGGAAGGTGGAGGAGGAGGTGGAAGAGGAAGGAAGAATAGGAAACAGAAAGAGGAAGAAGGAAAAAAGGACAGGAAGGGAGAGAAGAATAGAGAAAGAAGTGGAGAATTAGAGAACAGGAAGAAGTAGAAGAGACGAAGAGAAGGAAGGATAGGGAACATGAAAAGCAAGAATAGAGAACAAAAGGAGGAAGAGATATGAGGAGAAGGAAATAGAAATAACAAACAAAAGCAGAAAATAAGGGAAAAAAGTACAAATGAAGAAATCACATTAAAAGAATGGAAAAAGACCTTCCCTCCCCCCCCACAAAAAAAAAAAAAATCTACCACATAAACGAGAACATCAAACATTTATTCAAGTTATTAGAAAGTACATAGACAAGAAGAAGAAAAAGAAAAAGAAGAAAATATATATAACATCCAACCATCTTTCTGACAGAGCTGAATTCGCGAAAATTATCCACACGCCAAAAACAAAGCACCAATTTTTCGCAAAAAAAAAGGAAAAGAAAAGAAAAGAAGAAGAAGAAGAAAGAAGAAGAAGAAGACGAAGAAGAAGAAGAAGAAGAAGAAGAAGAAGAAGAAGAAGAGACGAAAGACGAAGAAAGACGAAGACGAAGACGAAGACGAAGACGAAGAAGAGAGACGAAGACGAAGACGAGAGAGAAGAACGAAGAAAGACGAAGAAGAAAGAAAGAAGAAGACGAAGAAGAAGAAAGAAGAAGACGAAAAGAGAAGAAGAAGAAGAAGAAGAAGAAGAAGAAGAAGAGAAGAAAGAAGACGAAGAAGAAGAAAAGAAGAAGAAGGAAGAAGAAGAAAGAAAGAAGAAGTAGAAGAAGAAGAAGAAAGAAGAAGAAGAAGAAGAAGAAGAAGAAGAAGAACGAAGAAGAAGAAGAAGAGAAGAAGAAGAAGAAGAAGAAGAGAAGACGAAGAAGAAGAAGAAGAAGACGAAGAAGAAGAAGAAGAAGAAGACGACGAAGACGAAGACGAAGAGAAGAGAAGAAGGAAGACGAAAGAAAGACGAAGACGAAGAAGAAGAAGACGAAGAAGAAGAAGAAGACGAAGAAGAAAGAAGAAGAAGAAGAAGAAGACGAAGAAGAAGAAGAAGAAGAAGAAGAAGAAGAAAAAATACTGGACGGAGATAATAATTCTTTTGAAACTTGAAGGAAAAAAATGACTAACGGTTTGGCTTGATTCAGAATCGGCAGAGAAAAGGAAGTTGCAATGTTATTTATGACTGACATTATCATCTTTATCTCTTTACTAGTGTTATCATTATCATTCGTCTTCTTAATCCTGTTATTCTTATTCTTATTCTTATTATCATATTTTTATTTATTATTATTTTCTATCATATTCATCATTATCATCATTCATCATCATCATCATCATAATCTTGTTATTCTTATTCTTATTCTTATCATATTTTTTTTTTATTTTATTACTGTTATTACTATTTTTATCATCATCATCCACAACATCATCATCATTGCCACTAGTATTATGTTTAGTATTACCGTCATTGTCAGCATGATTATTATCAATATCATCAATCACCATTGTCATTTTCATTATTATCTGTATCATCAATATTATCACTCCTATTATCATTATCAATGTTATTACAATGATCGTTATTATCATTATTACCATAACCACCACCAAAGAAAAAAAAACATCATTATAAGTATTATTTTTTTTATACTGAGATATCTGACTTACAGAGAGGAAGCACTTTTTAAGGTCATGAAAGGTCAATCAAAAACAATTGTTAATTAATATACTGTAAAAGCTATACTGAAAGACTGAAGGTGTACGTTGATCTATATATTCAGAAAAAAAGTATTTTCTGTTACCTATCTATATATCTGTTTTGCGTATTATATTGATCAAGTCTTATATCTTTTCCTGTCATACACACACACTTTGTGTTTTGCCCTACAGATACAACAGACATAGCAACACGCATACACACAAACACGACAGCAACAACACACTTACACACACACACACCACACAACACTACACACACACAAGACTTGCATAACACAGCTTATTCCACACCAGCATCTGGTGGTCCACACAAACACACACACAAACAACACACAAAACACAGGATTATGATAACACACACATTACATGCCACACACAGACAGACACACATCACAGTGTAACATCACACATGGTTGTTTCTTTACCAAACAACACCAACACACAATGTACAGCACGCGACACACCTCACACATGCACAGATTGCGCAACAGCACACACACAAGACACACACACCCACTAAACAAACACACACACATTAATGCACACACAACAGACAAACACACACATGGCACAATACACACGCCAGAGAACTAGATAAGAAAGGACGGAAAGATAAAGAGAGGGAAAAGGGAGAAAAGCTTTCTCCTCTTCCTTCCTCTCTCCCTCCTTCCATCCTCACTTCTTTTCTTCTTTCCTTATCCTCCTCCTCTTCTCTCTTTTCTCTTTCTTCTCCTCCTCCTTCTCTTTTTCCGCTCCTCTCTCCAAACCACCACACTCTTCCTCCTCTTCTCCCCCTGCCTTTTTCCCACCTCTATGCTCCCAATCTTCCTGCCTCCTTCCTTCCCCTCCCACCTCTCCTCCTCTTTCCATCCCCCGTCCTTACCCCTCCTCCTACGCCTCCACCCTTCCTCCTCTCCTCCTTCCCTCCCTCTCCTTCCTCCTCCTCCTCCTCCTGCCTACTCTCCCATAGTCCTCCCCCCTCTCTCCTACGCCTCCCCTCATCTTCTTCTTCCTGCCTCCTCTCCTCCTCCTCTGTCCCTTCCCCTCCTCAATCCTCATCACTCGCTCCTGCCCTAGTCCTCCCCTTCACTCGCTACGCTTCCCCATCTTCTTCTTCCCTCCTCCTTCTCCTCTCTCTTCCCCTCCCCCGTCTCCTCTTCTCCTCCTCTCTTCCTCCTCTCCTTCCTCTCCTCTCCTCCTACCTCCCTCCTCACTCTTTTGGCTGCCGACACCCCCGCCCTGACGTGATGGAAGGCACAAGCTGATCTAATAAAAGGCTTTGGTCCTAACAGTCCCGCCTCCTCACAAACCTCGACTCTCCCCACCTCCCTCTCTCCCTCACCCCCATCCTACCCCCTCTATAGAACCCACCTTGGACCCCTCTCCTTATCCCCATTATTATATAATCCGCCTTTTTTTCTTTTCCGGTCATCCCTCCTCCCTTCACCTCTAACTCCCTTTCGTTCACATCTTACTGGGGAGACCGGAACGTCTCCCTTCTCCCGTCACTCCCTCCCCTCCTTCCTCCCTTAACCCCTTCACTCTTTTACTCAAGCCCTCTTCCGTCGCTCTCTTCCCTCATCTTCCTCTTCCCTCCCTACCTTCCCCCCACTGACAGCTAACAAAAAACCGCTATTTGTCGTATATTTTTTTTTCCCTTTGCTTTGTATTAGGTGTAACGATTGTAGGATGGGGGGGGGAGGGGAGGGAGTAGGGAGAAAGGGTAATAAGAAGGGAAGATAAAAGGAAGGAAAGATTACTATTTAGAAGAGGGAGCGGAAAGGAAGGAGGTAAAGAGAGAGAGAGAGAAGAGAGAGAAGAGAGAGATGAGAGAGAGAGAGAGAGAGAGAGAGAGAGAGAGAGAGAGAGAGGAGAGGAGAGAGAGAGAGAGAGAGAGAAAGAAAGAGAAAGAGAAGAGAGTGAGGTGAGTGAGAGTCACAGAAAAAAAGAGAGGAATAGAGAGAGAAAGAAAATAGAGAATTAGACAGAGAGAAAGAAAGGAGACAGAGTAGAGAGAAAAGAAAAAACAAAGTGACAAAAAGAAAACAGAACAGAAACAGACAGACAGAGAAAGAAGAAGAAGAAAGAAGAAGAAGAAGAAAGAGAAAAGAAAAAAGAAAAATCCAGCGGGCTGCCTTGTTTATTACAGACTTCAGACTTCACACTCGAGTTTGATCTTGATAAAAAAGAAGGAAAAAAAGAAGAAGAAAAAAAATAAAAAAAAAATCACAGCTTGTTAAAGTTATTTTCCGACTATTCTCTCTCCCTTTGCTGATAATGTCAATTTTATTCGTTTATATTTCATGTTCTCTTCTCTTCTTTCTGCCTGCCTGTCTGTCTCTCCTCTCTCATTTTCTCCTTTCTCTTTCTCCTTCTCCCTCTCTCTCTCTCTTTTCTCTCTCTCTCTCTTCTGTCTGTCTCTTTCTCTCTCTCTCCTTCTGTCTGTCTCTTTCTCTGTCTCTCTCTCCTTCTCTCTCTCTCCCTCTCTCTTTTCTCTCTCTTTCTGCCTGTCTGTCTATCTCTCTCTCTCTCCCTCTCTCTTTTCTCTCTCTCTCTTTCTTTCTGTCTTTTCTCTGTCTTTCTCTTCTGCCTTGCCTGTCTCTCTCTCTCTTTCTCTTTCTCCATTCTCTCTCTTCTCTCCCCCTCTCTCTTTTCTCTCTCTTCTGTCTGTCTTCTGTCTGCTGTCTCTCTCTCTCTTCTCTCTCTCTCTCTCTTCTCTCTCTTTCTCTCCTCTCTTCCCTCTTTCTACTGTTCATGATATTTTTTTACTGATTTTGCGCTGTTGTTTTCATTTTTGGTTTAATGTTATAGCACGCTTATAGTTTATTAGTTTGAACCTTTTGACCTTAATTATAAATTTCAATAATCAAAGAGAAAAAAGCGAAAAACTAGATGGAAAGTAGACACACATACGACATAAGCACACACACACACACATACACAGGAAACTCATACACATATATGTATATACCGATGCGCACACATCACAAACTCAACTCACAAAATGTATAGATACATACCGACACAAACACACACGCACACACACACACCACACACACACACACACACACACACACACAAACACACACACACACACACGACGACACACACACACACACACAGCACACACACACACACCACACCAACACCACACTTGTATGTATATGTGCATCTTTTGCGTGTGTGTATGCATGTATACCTTTGGTCTTTTGTTCTCTGTTTCCTTGATTATCATCATTTCCCATTCCTTCGTTTCCTTTCTCTGATTTACGTTGGCCTTATTCGCGCCAAGTGCAAAAAGGATAATTTAATTTCGGAATTTGAGTTATATATACCGTTCCCCCTTCCCTCCCCCTCCCCCTACCTTCCTTCTTTCTCCCTCACCCCCTCCTGGTACCCCCCCCTACCTTCATACCCCCACTACAGCCCCTTCTTGAAACGTCTATACCCCACCCCTCCCTGTACCCCAACCCCTCTAGCCCATTTTCGTACCCTTCATACACCCACCCTCCCTGTACCCCTCCCCTTACCCAACGCCCACTCCCCTTCCCCTCAGAACCCTAACCACTCCTCCCCCCAATCCTTACCTTCCCCCCACCAAAACATGCCTCCCTCCTGTCCCCTCCCCCCCAACAACTCCCACTCCCCACCTCCTTTTCCCCCTAACCCCCACTTTCCATCCTTACGCCCCCCCTCCAATCACTCCCACTCATCCCTCTCTCTCCTCTCTTACCTCCCCCCAACCTCCTTACCCAACCTCCACCCCCCCCTCAAAAAAAAAAAAAAAAAAAAAAAAAAAAAAAAAAAAAAAACGAAAAGTTCACCCACACATGATGGACGATCCTGTGAATCCGTTTATTAGAGAGCGGATATCATAAATCCGGATAAGAGAAGGTTGGGGCTTAATGTTGCAAGCGTGTTGCACGGAATACGTCATCGTCTTGCACATTTGTTGTCGATTCGGGATCATTCTTTGGTCACGAAAATTAAGGGAAATATATTAAGGCGGAGTGATATTGTTTTGTTTTTTATTCTTATTGTTTTAATTCTATTGTTACTTGTTATCATATTTATTGTGATTTTATTGTTATTATTATGTTATTTGTTTCTATTTTTTGTTGTTGATTTTTATTGTTATTATTGTTTATTTGTTATCATATTGTATTGTTTAATTTTTATTGTTATTTTATTATGTTAATTTGTTATCATATTTATTGATTTTTTTGTTATATTATTGCATTTGTTATCGATATTTATTGTTGATTTTTATTGTTTATTGATTGTTCCTTCCGTTAATCATTTTTGTATTGTTTTATTTTTGCTGATTATCATTGTTATTATTGTCCTTATTTTCAATTATGTTATCCATTTGGTTATCATATTTACTATTAATTACCAATGTTATTTGTTATCAAAATTATTATTGATTATCATTTGTCCCTATGTCAGTTGATATGTATTGCAATTATGATAATGGTTTATCTTGATTAGAACAGTGATAATGAACGCAATGATGATTTCATTACGATCGCTGTATAATGAGGGAAAGTCCACTATAAATTTTATTAATGCTATTTTTTTCTATCAGGATTATTGTCATTTCATATATCATTATATCATTATTATGATTATGTCTTTATTATCATTATAATTATGATTATTATCGTTATTTCCATCATTATATTTTTGTTATCTGTTATTTTCAATCATTATCTTTATTGTTATTACCATTCATTTTTTATTGTCATCAGATTGCTATTATCTTATATAATTCTTATTATTATTACCGTCGTTATCATCAATCTTATTATCACTATTTATTACTATCATCATAATTGCTAATACAATTTTTATTATCAAAATTCTTAATATTAAAATTATTATTATCATTATAGATCATCATCATCATCATAATTATTATCATCTTATCACTTATTGTTATCACTATTATGATCTTTCGTTATGTATTTTCCAATCACACTATCATCCTCATCATCAATGTTATCATTACTATCACCCTTTTCCTAATTTAAAAGACAAGAGGAGGAGGAGAAAAAGAAGAGGAAAAAAATAATAATGATAATAAAGATTATAATATAATAATGATGATGATTAATAATAATAATAATTATCATTATTATAATAAGAGGGAGAGGCAGAAAGAAAAAGAAGAAAAGTTGAAGAAGAAGAAGAAGAAGAAGAAGAAGAAAGAAGAAGAAGAACAGAAGAAGAAGAAGAAGAAGAAGAGAAGAAGAAGAGAAGAAGAAGAAGAAGAAGAAGAAGAAGAAGAAGAAGAAGAAGAAAAAGAAAGAATAAGAA
>NW_020869023.1:447266-449766 GCF_003789085.1 Penaeus vannamei | reverse complement strand
CTCTCTCTCGCTCTTTTTTTTTATTTTTTTTTTTATTTTATTTTATTTTTTTTTAGAGAGAGAGAATTATATAAATGATGATATTGACATCATTGGTAATAGTGAGAATATTAGTAAGAGTGATGAGAACAACAAAAATGATGATAATGATGATAGTAATAGTAGCGGTAGTATAGTAGTTGTGTAGCAATTAAATAAAAACAATGATGATTTTAATAGTAGCAGGAATGATAATAGTTATGACAATGATTATGAAGTTGATGCTAATGATAGTGACAATGAAAATGAAAATAATGAGAGTGATGATGAAGATGATGATGATGATGATAACAACAACAACAATGATGATGATAATAACAACAGTAATGATAACGATAAGAACAATAACAAGTAATGATAATGATGTTAACAAAAACAGTAATGATTATACTACTAATAATGATATTAATGACAATGACAAAGATAAACTTACTGAAATGAAAATAATGATAATCATAATAATGATGATAATAAAACCACAATGATAATAACAAAATTAATGAAAATAGTAATGATAAAAATATCAATGGCACTAATAATAATGATAATAAGATAATAATAACAATAACAAGGATAATAATGATAACAAAAACATGATGATCATAATGATGATAATGATATTGATATTAATGATGATAATAATGATCATGATAATGATGGTAGTGACAATTATGGTAAAGAATTTGATAAAAATTCTTTATTCCTTCCTCCACTGTTCCTATTTTCCTCTTTTATTCTCGTCTTCTATTTTATCCTTTCTTCCTTTCTCTCATCTCCCTTTTCCTTTTCCTTCCTCCCTCACTTTATCTCTATCCCTTCCTTCGTTTTCTCTTCTTTCCTTACTGCCTTTTCCTTCTTCCCTCATTTTATCCAGCATTTTCTCTATCCCTTCCTTCCTTACCTTTCCCTTCTTCCCTCACTTTATCCAGCATTTTCTCTATCCCTTCCTTCGTATAACTATCCCTTTCTCCCTGCCTCTCCCTTCCCCTCTTCTTTCTCTATACCCTTCATTCCCTCACTCTTCTTCTCCATTCCTCTCTACTTCTCTCTTTCTTTGACATAATTTCCTTGTTTTTCTCTTTCTCTTCATCTCTCTCTCTTTTCCTCCACTTCTTTCTCCCTTCCTCCTCCCCTCTTTCTCCCTATCATATCCTTCCTTCTTCATTCTTCTCTCCTCTTCTTCATCTCCCATCTTTCTCCCTTTCTCTATCACCCTTCTTTCTCCCCCGCATATCCACCTTCTCTATTCTTCCCTATTCTTTCTTTCCTTCTCCCTCTTTCTCTCCCCTTCTTCGTCTTCCTTTTTCTCTTCCCTTCTCCATTTCCCCTTTCCTCTCTCTCCTTCTTCATCTCCATCTTTCTCCTTTCATCTCATCTTTCTCTATCCTCTCCTTCGTCCTCCCTCCTTCTCTCCCCTTCTCCATCTCTCCTTTTCTCTCTCCTTCATTTCTCCTTTTCTCTCTCCTTCTTTATCTCCCCATCTTTCTCCCTTTATCTTACACCTCTCTTTCTACCGCACACCCACCTTCCCTATTCATTCTCTCCTCTCCTTCGTCCTCCCTCCTTCTCTCCTCTTTCTCCATCATCTCCTCCTTTTCTCTCTCCTTCTTCATCTCTCTCTCCTTTTTCATCTTCCTTTTTTCTCTCCCCTTCTTTATTTCCTCTTTTCTATCTCTGTCTTCATCTCCCTCCTTCTCTCCCCTTCTTCATTTCCTCTTTTCTCTCCCTTCTCCCATCTCCATCTTTCTCCCTTCATCTTACACCTTCCCTTATCCCCTACCCTTCCCTCCCTCCTTCTTCCTCTCCCCTTCATTCTCTCCCCCTCCCCCCTCCCCCTCTTCCCCCCTCTCCTCCCCCCCACCCACACAAACGCAATTATACACCCCAGGTACACCCCTTATCTTATCACGCACCCCCTTATCTCTTATCTCTTTCTCCCCCCCCCCGTCTCTCCCAGGCACAATCAACGTCATTGTTCACTGGCTCCTTATCTCTGCAGCATCACTTCTTATCTCTGCGCTCGTTTGCATCTCCGTGTCACGTGATATGATGTGTGGGTGTTAAGATCAATTATACGTACATTTTATTCGTTTAGTTGGGTGGGTATATGCGTGTATGTATTTCTGGTTATGTATAATTGTTGTTATGTGTTATTGTTTGTTGGTGTTTGTTAATCGTTGCTATTATTTTTTTTTACTCTTGTTGTATATCATTATATGAATATGATTATGAAAATGACTATTATCATTATTATCTTTATCATTATTATTAATCATTATTATTGTTATTATTATTATTATTATTTTATTATTATTATTATTGGTAGTAGCAGTAGCACTAGTACGTGTTTTTATCATAATTGATATCACTATTATCATTATCATCTTTATTACTAGTACTATTACTATCATTGCTATTACCATTATTGTGATTATCATAACTAATGTTATTATTAGTATTA
>NW_020869023.1:437266-442266 GCF_003789085.1 Penaeus vannamei | reverse complement strand
GGAGAGGGAGGAGGCGGAAGGAGGGGAGAAGGAGGGGGGCGGAGGGAGAGGGAGAGGGGGAGGGAAGGAGAAGGAAGGGGAGAAGGAGAGAGAAAGAGAGAGAGGGGAGGGGAGAAGGGAGAAGAAGAAGAGAGGGAGGGAAAGGGAAAGGGAGAGGGAGAGGGAAAAGGAGAAGGAGAGAGCGAGATCAGGAGAGAGAGGGGAAGGAGGGGGAGGAAAGGAGAGAGAAAAAAAGGCAGATAGAATAGATATATCGATATGAATTAGAATAGACTCAGAGTAGATAGAGAAGTTATAGACAGAACAGACAGACAGACAGATATAAAGAGAGAGCCTCTCCATAAGGCAAAAACCACGAAGAACCCGCCCCGACCATTCTCTATCTTTCTATGTTAACGTAGAGGAAACTGCACTTCAAGCGACAAAAAAGTGCTAAAAAAAAAACAACGATCACCGACTCCTGACAACCTTTAATAAACAATCCCTCTTCTCCGCTCCCTTTTCGCGCTCCCCCTCACCCTCTCCCTCTCTCCTTCCACTCTCCACTCCGCTCCCCTCTCAATTCCTGCTCTCTAGCACTCTCCCACCTCCCTCCTCACCTCTTTTCTCTCTCGCCTTCTCCTTCCCCCGCAATCCCGTCCTCCCCTCCCCCTCAATCCTCCTCTCTTTTCTATGCACTCTCCCTCCCTCTCCTCTTTCCTCCGTCTTTCTTTTCCCCTCACTCCCTCCTCCCCTATGTAGTTTGTTTGTTTGTTTGTTCTCTACGATCAGCTGTGAGGACAGCTTCTGGCCATTCTTGCTAATGGGAAGGTACAAGAAGGGATGGAATGGGAAGGGGGCAAGGGGGGAATAAATGAAGGATAAGAGAGAAGGGGAGAGGACGATGGAAGAAGGATAGGAGAGAAGAAGGGAGACAGGAATGAGAGAAGAAGAATGAAGGATATACGAAGAGAGAAGAAGAAATGAATTATGAGAAAATTAACAATATTGAAGAGAGGATAAGCAAAGGAAAGAAATTTATATAACCAAGAAAAGTATAGAATAAAAAAACAAAACGGAAAAAAGTATAAAACCAAACAATAGATCGAAACAATCCGCGCCAGAGTCCGCCAAAAGGGGATTAAAAACATGTAACAAAGACACGGGATATATAGCATCGGGAAGAAGGGAAAATCACGCTCCTATAGATGCCTAAATTGGACGAAGAATCCGAATTTGATCACAAAGAAGGGGAAACTGGAAGGGCCTTGGGAAGGAAGTAGAGGAGATAGAGAGAAAGGATAAAAGGTCAGAAGGGGAGAAGGATATGCCTAGTAGAGAGAAAGAGAGAGAGTGGATAAACAATTGGGATTGATAACAGAAGGGGATGGAGGAGAGAGAGAGAGAGAGAGAGAGAGAGAGAGAGAGAGAGAGGGGATTGGATGGGAAGAGAGAGAGGAGAGAGAGAGAGAGAGGAGGGAGAGAGGAGAGAGAGAGAGAGAGAGAGAGAGAGAGAGAGCAGGGAGAGAGAGGAGAGAGAGAGAGAGAAAAGGCACACACACAAGAACCAAACGTAGAGGAAGAGAAGGAGGGGTGGCAGAGGAAGAAAGAGAGAGGTAGAATAGAATAGATAGATAGATAGATAGATAGATAGGAGAGAGAGAGAGAGAAGAGAGAGAGAGAGAGAGGGAGAGGAGAGAGAGAAGAGGAGGAGAAGNAGAAGAGAGGAAGGAGAGAGAGAGAGAGAGGAAGAGAGGACGAGAGAGAGGAGAGGAGAGAAGAGACAGAGAGAGAGAAGAGACAGAAAGAGAGGGAGGACAAAGAAGACAGACGGAAAGCCAAAGGAGCAGACAGAGCAAACAACAATGACAAAGAAAGAAGGGAAAAATAGAAAAAAAAAAATAAGAAAATGAACAAGGAAGCAGTAATTATTCTCCTGAAAGGAAAAAAACGAATTAAAAAGCCTTTTGTATGTTTCCCGAACAGTCTGTTTGATTTACCGACGCATACAAAGTCAATTTTCTTTTCTTTCTTTCTCTTTCTTTCTCTTTCTTGAAGTCGGCTGGTGATTATGATATATTTTTTCGAGGGAAGGACAAGCAAGGTGGCGGTACAGCTGCAGTTTCAAACGAGGGGCTTGATCTAGCTGTGCAGGTAAACAGTTGTATTCGCTTCTTTCCGATCCATTTTTCTTTCCTTCTTCTTTTTCTTTTCTTTTTGTCTTGCTATCTAAGCTCTGAGTTTTCCTTCTTTCCTTTTTCTTGGGGAAGGGGCTGAGATCGAGAGGAGGGGAGGTGGTTGTGTATTTGTGTGGGTTATATCTAGATCTGTCTGTCTGTCTGCTGTGCTCTGTCTGTTGGGTCATCTCACTCTGTTCATTTCTCATTCGCTCTCTCGTTCTCTCTCTCTCTCGGTCATCTCTCTCTTCTCTCGGTTCTCTCTCTCTCTCTGTCTTTCTCTCTCTCCGGTCCATCGTAGGGTCTGGTGCTCAGGAATGGAAAATAAAATGAGGAGTCGGGTCTCGGGTCTCTCTCTTCTCTCTTCTCTCTCTCTCTCTCTCTCGCCCTCTCTCTTTCCTCTCTCTTATCTATACTCTCTCTCCCCCCCTCTCTCTCTACTTTCTCTATACTGCCCTCATCTTCTCTCCCTCTCGCCTCTCTAGTGCTCTCTCTCTCTGCATCATTCTCTCTTTCTCTTCTCTCTCTACTGTCTCTCTCTCCGATAGAGGAGATAAGAAGAAAATAAAAGAAATAGAAGGAGAGATAAATAGCTGGGAAAAGAACTTGAAATCTTAAAAAAAAAAGAAAGGGAAAAGAACGAGAGAGAGAGAGAGAGGAGAGAGAGAGGAGAAGAGAGAAGAGAGAGAGGGAGAGAAGAGAGAGAGAGGAGAGAGAGAGAGAGAAAGAGAGAGAGAGAGAGAGAGAGAGAAGAGAGAGTCGAGAGAGAGAGAGATAGAGAGAGAAAGAGAGCGAGTGAGCGGCGAGCCGAGAGAGAGCGAGAGAGAGAGAGAGAGAAAGAGAGAGAAGAGAACGAGAGAGAGCGAGCGAGCGAGCGAGAGAGAGAAGAGAGAACGAGCGAGAAAGCGAAAAAGAGAGAGAGAGAGACAGAGGGAGAGAGAGAAAGAAAAAAAATAGTAAACAATGAGACAACAGCGATTCATATGCATTACGAAATACCCCCCGTGTGATCAATAGCCACTGGGGGAGCTACACGTGTAAGGCATAAGCATTCGTTAACTTGCATGTATGGAAGGGAGAGGAGGGGGAGGGAGTGGGAGGAGAGGGGAATGGGGGAGAGGGAATGTGGAAGGGGATGGGGGGAGAGGGTGTGGGAGAGGAATGGGGGGATAGGGAATGGTGAGGAGGGGTGTGGGAAGAGGGAATGGAGGAAGAGGTGGAGAGGGAATGGGGAGGAGGGTGTGGGATGTGGGGAGGGAAATGGAGGAGGGATGGGAAAGAGGTGGGGGAGAGGGAATGGGGAAGGGTGTGGGAGAGGGGATGGGGGGAAGAGTGGAGAGAGGATGAGGGGATGGGGAGAGGGAATGTGGGAGGAGTGTGGGGAGGGAATGGGAGGGATTGGAGGGGTGTGGGAGAGGGAGAAGGGGATTGGGGGAGGGTGTGGAGAGGGGATGGGGATGGGGGGAGGGTGTGAGGGAGAGGATGGGAATGGGGGAATGGGGGAGGGTGTGGGAGAGGAATGGGGAGGGATGGAAGGAGGGGGTGGGAGACGAAAGGAGAGGGTGTGGGAGAGGGAATGGGTGGAATGAGGGAGGGAGGAATGGGGAATGAGGAGGAGGGAATGAGGAGAAAATTAGGAAAGGCTGAGGGAGATGAAGTGAGGAGTGAATGGGGGAGAGAATGGGTAGGACACAGGGAAGAAAATGGGAAATGGAGAAGGGTCTGGGAGTGGAAATGGGGGAAGGGGCATGAGAAGAGTGTGGAGGGAAGGGGGAGAGAATGGGGAGAGCGAAATGAGGAGAAATAGGGGAGTTAGGGGAGAGGGAGAAGGGAGAAGAAAGAATGAGGAAGGAAGGGGAGGGAATGTGAGAGAGAATAGGGAAGAAATCGAAGAGGGTGTGGAAGACTACAGGAGGAATGAGAGAGGGAAAGGAGAAAGATGTGAGAGAAGGAATGTAGAAAAAAAGTAAAGGAATAGAAAAATATTACATGAAAACGCGGAGAAACCTGAATAAAACAAGAAAAAAACGAATGAGTTGAGAAAACTGGGTAAAGGTAAGGAAACGAAGAAGAAAAACGGTAGAAAAAAAGGAGGCAAACGGAAGAAGAAGAAGGAATAGGGAAAGAAGGTAAGGTAACGGAAACGAAAGGGAAAGGCGGAAAAAGGTAAGAAAAATAAGGAACAAACGAAAGAGAAGAAGGAATGGAGAAGAGAAGAGAACACAACAACACAAGACAACAATAACACAAGCAGAAATTCTACAAGGGCGGTTTGTTAAGTCCAGGAGACAAAGGGCGGCCTTTTAGAACACAAGGCCACGTCCAAGGTATCCTGGGGTCGGGTGGAGATAGATGGGTCAATAGATAGATAGACAGATAGATCGATACAAAGGATAGATAGGTAGGAAGGAGTAGAAACACAAACACACACACACACAGAATGAGAGAGAGAGAGAGAGGGAGAGATAAAGGAGAGGAGAGAGAAGAAGAGAAGAGAGAGAGAGAGAGAGAGAGAGAGAGAGAGAGAGAGAGAGAGAGAGAAGAGAGAAGAGAGAGAGAGAGAGAGAGAGAGAGAGAGAGAGAGAGATGAGAGAAGCACTATCCACGAAGCAAGGTCAGTTAACCTCTCCAACATAATCTTAGATTTATGATCATTTCTACTTAACCACAAAAGCTTCTTATCATTCGTTTGGCATTTTCTTCGGCTCCTTTCGGCTCCTTCGGATTCCTTCCGGCTTCTTTCGGCTCCTTTCGTCCCCTTTCGGTTCCCCTCGGTTCCTCTCGGTTCCTCTCGGTCTTTTCGGGTTTTCTCGGGTCCTTTCGGGTCGTTTCGGGTCTTTCGGC
>NW_020869023.1:427266-429766 GCF_003789085.1 Penaeus vannamei | reverse complement strand
ATTAATATCATCATTCTCATCATTCTGCTGTTGCTTTTAAATCCGCCTAATGGGTCTTAGACATAATTAATCTAAGCCCCAGATCCTTATCAAGATAACGTATCTTAAAATATCTATATATATCCTCATCTTCCACATTTCATTAGATGAGCAATTTCTTGCTTATCAAAGACGAAAGTTTTAGTACCAGTCATGGAGTACTTAAATTTGCATAAGCTCATTTGCATAAGGTAATAAACTTGATTATCGACAATGTCTTGGTAAATGATCCGTGTTAAGGAAAATGATAATTATGATTTTCTTTTTAAATTATAGATTTGTATTAGAGAGTCGGGTGAGAGCGGGGAAGGGGGGGGGGTTAAGAAAGAGGAGAGAGAAGTTAAGAGAAGAACGATGGTGGATGGAAAGATGGAGGAGAAAAGGAACCAGAAAGGAGAAAATAATTAAGGGGAGTAACAATGTTGTTAGAAAGGAAGAGTGGAAGAGAAAGAAAAAGGAAGAGAAAAAAGGAAAGAGAGACAAGAGAAGAAAACGAGAGAGAGAGAGAGACAGGGTAGATAGATATATAGATAAATAGTAAGAGAGTGAGAGAGAGAGAGAGAGAGAGAGAGAGAGAGAGAGAGAGAGAGAGAGAGAGAGAGAGAGAGAGAGAGAGAGAGAGAGAGAGAGAGAGAGAAAAGAGAAAGAGAGAGAGAGAGAGAAAGAGAGACAGACAGATAGACAGATAGATAGAGATAGAGAGAAGAGAGAGAAGAATGGGAACCAGACAATCATAAGCGAATAAACAAATAAGCAAATATAAACAATAACAAAACCTATTCCACATTTACAAACTGCCTCACCATCATTCATTCACGAATTTGATACACGTGCCGTTTGATAAATAAACTATCATAACACACTCTATCTTCCATTATTGATACATCTATTTATTTTAGTACCATCCTTGCAGTCAAGAGAAAACACTCGAGCCATCTGATGCCAACCAAGACACCTGTTGCAAGAAATCGTAGCAACATTGTCAATATTGCTACACTCTTATCCCCCTTCTCCTCTTTATCTCTCCCTCCCCCCTTCTACTCTTTATCTATCCCCTCCTCCCTTTGTCCGTCTCCCTCTCCTCGCTAATTTAGCATATCTTTATACCTTTCTCTAGATTTTGATCGAGTTTAGGTTTTTATTTACCGTAGTGCTAATGAAATGCGACGAACGGCACCCGTAGAATCGGCAGGATATAATACTTGTGGATAATACTTGTTAGTTTTATGAATCTGCGCCACAGGTAGATATTTAGGGTTGGGTAAGGATAAGTTGTTTTATTTAGGGTCCATTATTATTTTGTATTTGAGGGGGGAGGGGGAGGGGTTAATGAAAAAAGGGATTTTTAGAAATAGCCATGAACTGTGTCTTTACAATTGTAGTTAAAGGTATGAATGGGAATGAATATCTCCAGATTACATGAGTTGCATTTGACTATGATATGTTTTTTTATATATAATTTGCTAATCAATTTGAGCTTAACAAAGATTTCCAGATCGAGGGGAGGGGGGGGGGGGCGGTGTGAAAATTCGTCACATCCCAAGCAAGCGATATTTTGTTTAATCACTCCTGTTCAATCTAAATAATAATAAAAAACATTATTAACCTTCCTAACCTTTAGATTTTATCACAGTATCTTAATCAGAATGTAACCGTAGATCCCTTTCTATCAACAACTTTAAAAAAATAATATGGATGGAGTTATCGGCTTTATCTCATCCCTTTCTATCTACACCCCCTTTTTAATCCTATGAATGGAGATATCAGCTTTATCAATATACATTCTTTTTTCTCCATACAACATGGCTGCCAGTGAGAGATAGCATCGTCACCTGCCACTCTCCGCCTTGTCATTCTTGTCCCCATCTCCTCTAGCCTGCTTGACAGTGCTGTTTCAGTCAATTAATTAAAGAAATAATAAAAAAATAAAATTAATAAGAATAATAAAAAAATAAAAAATAAATAAAATCAGTTAATTAAAAAATGTTACTTCATTTGCATAATTTTAGGATTATCTCTCTCATCAAATCTCCTTTTCTCGACTTTAAATCTGTTTCAAGTTGCTCATTAAGTTTTGAAGTGGACGAGTCAGATTAGCAATTGATATTATCATTATCATCATTATTGATATTGTTATTATTATTATCATTGATATATTCGCAAAGAATTAGAAGAAAGAAAGAAGGAAAGAGAGACAAGGGGGGAAAGGTCGAGAGTTGGAAAAGAAGAAGAGAAAAATGGAGAAAGAGAAAATCATAATAATGTGGAAGTCGCCATCAATAAGAGATAACGAAGATGGAACAAGGTAAAAGAAAGAGAGAGAGAGAGAGAGAGAGAGAGAGAGAGAGAGAGAGAGAGAGAGAGAGAGAGAGAGAGAGAGAGAGAGAGAGAGAGAGAGATAGATAGATAGATAGATAGATAGATAGATAGATAGATAGATAGATAGAGAGAGAGAGAGAGA
>NW_020869023.1:417266-424766 GCF_003789085.1 Penaeus vannamei | reverse complement strand
TCCCCCGCCTTTTTCTCTCTCCCTTCCCCTTTTTTTTGCTCTCCTTCCCCTCTATCTCCCTTTCCTCCTCTCCCTTTCTTCCCTGAATCGGCTATCGTTCTTGAGAATCTTCCGCCCTTTGTGACTCGAATCAAAAAGGGAGAAACAGCTTTTAGAATTAAGACAAAGAGGGTTCTTAAAGACATTCTTAGTTTCTTTCCCCCCTTTTCTTTCTTTGTTTTATTTCTGTTTCTGTTGTTTCTTTTTTCTTTTTCATTGTTTTGATATATCACTGTCTGTTTCTTGGTTTTTGGTTTTCTCTTACTCTCTTTCTGTTTCTGGTTCTCTCTTTGCTGTCTTTTTGTTTCTATCTCTCTTCTCTCTCTCTCTCATTTTTGCTCATTCTCTCCCTCTCTCTATATATATATCCCTTTCTCTTTCTTACTCTCCTCTCTCTCTCTTTCTTACCCCCCTCTCTCTCTTTCTTACCCCTCCTCTTTCTCTTTCTCACTCCCCTTCTATCTCTCCCCTTTCCTCTTTCTCTCCCTATTTCTCCCCCTCTCCCTCCTCCATCTCTTCCCCCTCATATCCCTCCTCCCTTTCACCCCCACCCACCCCCCCGTATCTTGCAGTGAAAGTTGTTGTGCTCCGTGTTGTGAATCAGCTTAAATGATGCAATTATATTCTGGTCCGTAGATAACAGTATCTTACGTCGGGGTTGAATGACGTTGATCACCGAAATATGTATATGAGGCCCCAGGCGATTTATTAAGAAGGTTGGGAGGTGGGGAGGATGGAGGGGTGGAGGGATGAGGAGGATGGAGGGGGGAGTGGGAGGGAAGGAGAGGGTTGGGGGAGGGTTGGTGGGGGGTTGGGAGGGGTTGGAGGATGGGTAGGGGTTGGAGTGGGGAGGTAGGGTTGAGGGTTGGGGGGGGTTGGTGGGGGTTGGGAGGGGTTGGGAGGAGTGGGAGGTTGTGGGAGGATGGTAGGGGTGGAGTGGGAGGGAAGGAGAGGTTGGGGGAGGGTTGGTGGGGGTTGGAGGGGTGGGGAGGATGGAGGGGGGAAGGAGGGAAGGTGAGGGTTGGGGGAGGGTTGGTGGGGGTTGGGGAGGGGAAGGAGAGGGTGGGAGGGGGGAAGGAGGGAAGGTGAGGGTTGGGGGAGGGTTGGAGGGGTGGGGGTGACTGGTGGGATTGAGGGAGGGTTNCCGTTTGATAAATAAACTATCACAACAACACTCTAATCTTTCCATTATTCATACATCTATTTATTTTAGTACCATCCAAGCAGTCAAAGGAAAACACTCGAGCCATCTGATGCCAACCAAGACACCTGTCGCAAGAAATCGTAGCAACATTGTCAATATTGCTACACTCTTATCCCCCTTCTCCTCTTTATCTCTCCCTCCCCCCTTCTACTCTTTATCTATCCCCTCCCCCCCCCCTCTTTGTCCGTCCTCCTCTCCTCGCTAATTAGCATATCTTTATACCTTTCTCTAGATTTTGATCGAGTTTAGGTTTTTATTTACCGTAGTGCTAATGAAATGCGACGAGACACCGTAGAATCGGAAGGAATATAATACTTGTGGATACTTGTTAGTTTTATGAATCTGCCACAGGTAGATATTTAGGGTTGGGTAGGATAAGTTGTTTATTTAGGGTCCATATTATTTTTTTGAGGGGGGGAGGGGAGGGTTAATGAAAAAAGGGATTTTTAGAAATAGCCATGAACTGTGTATACTGTCTTACAATGTTGAGAATTAAAGGTATGAAGGGAATAAATATCAGATTGCATGGGTTGCATTTGACAGTGATATGTTTTTTTATATATTTGCTAATTAATTTGAGTTTTAACAAAATATTCCAGATCGAGGGGAAGGGGGGGGGGGGCGGTGTGAAAATTCGTCACATCCCAAGCAAGCGATGTTTTGTTTAATCACTCCTGTTCAATCTAAATAATAATAAAAAACATTATCAACCTTCCTAACCTTTAGATTTTATCACAGTATCTTAATCAGAATGTAACCGTAGATCCCTTTCTATCTTTTAATCAATATGGATGGAGATCTTTATCATCTTATCTATAATTATCAATTAATCAATACATATTTTTTTTCTCCATACAATATGGCTGCCAGTGAGATAGCATCGTCACCTGCCACTCTCCGCCAATCATTCTTGTCCCCAATCCCCTCTAGCCTGCTTGACAGTGCTGTTTCAGTCAGTTAATTAAAGAAATAATAAAAAAATTAAAGAAATAAGAATAATAAAAAAATAAAAAAATAAATAAAATCAATTAATTAAAAAAATGTTACTTCATTTGCATAATTTTAGGATTATCTCTCTCATCAAATCTCCTTTTCTCGACTTTAAATCTGTTTCAAGTTGCTCATTAAGTTTACAAGTGGACGAGTCAGATTAGGAATTGATATTATCATTAACATTATTAATTTTATTGTTATTATTATTATCATTGATATATTCTCAAAGAATTAGAAGAAAGAAAGAAAGAAAGAAAGACAAGGGGGGAAAGGTCGAGAGTTGGAAAAGAAGAAGAGAAAAATGGAGAAAGAGAAAATCATAATAATGTGGAAGTCGCCATCAATAAGAGATAACGAAGATGGAACAAGGTAAAAGAAAGAGAGAGAGAGAGAGAGAGAGAGAGAGAGAGAGAGAGAGAGAGAGAGAGAGAGAGAGAGAGAGAGAGAGAGAGAGAGAGAGAGAGAGAGAGAGAGAGAGACGAGAGCAAGAGAGACCACAAAGACAAACACAGAAAAAAAGAAAAAGAAAGAAAGAAAGAAAGAAACAAACAAAACAAAAACGAAAGAAAATGAATACACCACCCCACCCAACCCACACCTCCCCTACCCCTACCCCACCCTCAAAAAAAAAAAAAAAAAAAAAAAAAAAAACAGGGCGTAGACAAACCTATTCTTCACCCAAACCAATCTCAAAAAACCGAAACTGACTGATAGCTTTCGAACGCCCCGTACATTCAAGCCCACCATTCACGTACACACACAAACTCGACAAGAAAAATACGAGAACCAATATTTTTTTTTTTTTTTTTTTTTTTATAATACACAGGTTGTCAGAGAGCGATGGTGTTGTGGGCGCTGTGGATCAGAATTTTTGAAATGTTGTTTCTTTTTGAGAATTGGAAGAAAGGTGTATGCTTTATTTTTTCTTTTTTTTTTACCTGATCTTTTTATTCCATTTTGTCTTTTTTTACTTATTATTATTCACTTTATATTTATTACTTTATCCCATTTCATTTTTCTACTTATCACTTGATCTTTTTTATTATCATTATTATTATTTATTATTATTTGATTATTATTATTATTATTATTATTATTATTTTTACTTTGCTGATTCATATCATTTGGGCTCATTAATAAATGGAAAAGGAACCGAAGACATCATTATTGTGATCATTATTAGCTTAGTGTTTCAGCAATATTAACGTATCTGATACCACTGTAATGATCATAATCGTCCGAGTAATTATTGGCAATACAAAAAAATATATATAATTGTAAGAATATTATTCATAACTATATTACTGTTAATTTTCTATGAGATTAAAAAAAAAAAATCTCTTTTAATTCCTTTTCTATTTTATTATATTAATTTCTAATTCAGCGATATTGAATTCTGATTTTTTTAGATCAAAAATATATTCCATTAGCGCCTTTCTTTTTTATTATTATTATTTTCTTTTGGTTTAACTATTCGCTTTTTCTTTTCTCACCATGTTTCTTGTTATGTGCCTTTTCTTTTTCTTGCCCCTATTCTCTATTTCTTTTTTTTTCTTTCTTTCTTTCTTTTCTTTCTCCTCCTCTTTCTTTTTCTCTTTCCTCTCTCTCTCTCTCTCTCTCCTCTCTCTCTCTCCTCTCTCTCTCTACCTGCTCTCTCGCTCTTCTTCTTCTCTCCTCTCCTCACACAAACAACACATATACCACCTCACCCAACCACACACCACACACACACACAAAACAAAACACACATACACAAACACACAGAATATTGAGGGGCAAACGCAAACATACACAAACATAGACACACACACAAGACAAACGCATATGACACAAACAAATGCAAACCCACAACACACCACTCATACAAAAACACAATGACGTGTATGTATCTGATCACCTTTTCCTTCTCCTTCCCTCTCTTCTATTTTCTCCCATTTCTCTCTTCTTCCTCCACTCTTTTGTCCATTCTCGAAGACCATTCTCTCTCTTTCATTTCCCTTCATATTTTCTCTTTCTCTTTCTTCTAATTCAATTTTCTTTTCTCTTTATTTCTATTTTCTTATTTTCTTTATTCCTCCTCTCTTTTTATTTTCTCTATCTCTCTCCCTTTCTCATACAATCTCACTCTTCTCTTTCTCTTTTCATCTCCTTGTCATATCGTTGCTCCCCCTCTCTTCCCCTTTTCTTCTCCACCTCTCCCTTACCTTACCTCCTCTCTCTTTCTTTCTTTCTCTCTTTCTCTCTCTCCTTCCACGTTTTTCCCTTTCTCTCTCGCCTCTCCTTCCTATCTGTCCTCCCCCTATATCTTTCTCCCTCCCCTTCATATCCCTTTTCTCTATCCCATTTCCCCCCGTCTCCTTCTCCTTCCCTCCTATTTTCCCTCCCCCCTCTTTTCTCTCCATTCCCTCTCTTCTCGTACACTTTTTCTCTCCATTCCCTCTCTTCTCGTACACCTTTTTTCTCCATTCCCTCTCTTCTCGCACACTTTTTCTCTTCCTTCCTCCGTCTTTCCTCCCTTTCTCCCACTCCTTTTTTTTTCTCTTTGCCCTCTCCCCCGCGGTCTTCTCTCTCTCCCTTTCCCCGACTCTTTCTCCCTTCTTTGTGCCTTTCCTCCTTCCTCCCACTCCCTTTTCTTTCCTCTTTTCCCCTCCCTCCCTCCTTTTTCTTTCTCTCTGTCCCTTTCCTTTTTTCTTCCTTCCCCTCATCTCCCTCTCTCCCCTTCATTTTTTTCTCTCTTTTCCCTTCCTCCCCCGCCTTTTTCTCTCTCCCTTCCCCTTCTTTCTCCTTCCTTCCCTCTATCCCCTCCCTTTCTCCTCTCCCTTCTTCCCTCAATCGGCTATCGTTCTTGAGAATCTTCCGCCCTTTGTGACTCGAAATCAAAAACGGAAAACAGCTTTTAGAATTGAACACAAAGAGGGTTCTTAAAAGACATCTTAGTTTCTTTGCCCCCTTTCCTTTCTTTCTTTTATTTCTGTTTCTGTTTCTTTTTCTTTTTCAACTGTTTTGATATATCACTCTCTGTTTCTTGGTTTTTGGCTTTCTCTTACTCTCTTTCTGTTTCTGTTTCTCTCTTTGTTGTCTATCCTTGTCCTGTCTATCCTCTCTCTCTTTTCAACATCCCTCTCTCCCCCTCTCTATCCTTTCTCTTTTCTTACTCTCTCTCTTTCTTACCTTCTCTCTCTCTCTTCTTCCCTCTTTCCCTCTCCCCTTTTTCTCGCCCCTTCTCTCCCTCCCCCCCTTCTCTTTTCTCTCCCTCCCCCCCATCTTCCCTCCCCCTTTTACCCCCCCCCCCCCCAGCATCTTTGGCAGTGAAAGTTGTTTGTGCTCCGTGTTGTAATCAGCTTAAATGATGGCAATATATTCTGGTCCGTAGATAACAGTAATCTTACGTCGGGTTGAAATGACGTTGATTCACCGAAAATATGTATATGAGGCCCAGGCGATTTATTAAGAAGGTTGGGGGGTGGGGGAGGGAGGGGTGGGGAGGATGGTAGGGGGGAAGGGAGGGAAAGGTGAGGGTTGGTGGAAGGGTTGGTGAGAGGATGGTGTAGGGGTGGAGATGGGAAGGGAAGGAGAGGGTTGGGAGGATGAAGGTGGTTTGAGGGAGGGAAGGAGAGGGTTTGGGGGAGGGTTGGTGGGGGTCTGGGGTACACTGTGTGGTTGGGTTAGGGTTGGGGGGGTTGGGAAGGGTTGTGGGGGGTTTATATGCGTTGGTGAAGCAAGGGAGGGGAGGGCTGATTTAGTTGGTTAGTTGGGGCCAAAAACGAGGGAGAAGGTAGTGGGGTTGACTTAAAAGAAATTGGGGGTAAGGTGTTGGGGGGAAGGATGGAGGGAAAGAGGAGGGGGTGGGGAGGGATGGTTGGAGGTCATAGGGTGGGAAGAAGAGAAGTGAAATGGGAGGAGAAAAAGGAAGTAAGAGGTTAGAAGTAAGAGGGAAACAGTTTAGGATTAAGAGGAAAATCGCATTGGGGGAAAATAACAGAAAGAAAAAAAGAAAGAAAGAAAAAGAAAAAGAAAAAAAGAATAAAAAAGAATCAAGAGAGGAAGAAATTTAACAGAAAGAAGTGAATAGCGGGAAAAAAATTAATCTTAGGAAGAGGAGGAAAGGATCAAGAGTTGGGGAAGAAGAAGAAGAAAAAGGAGATAGAGAAAATCAGAATAAATAGGGAAGTACCATCAAATAAGAGAATAATGAAGATGAAGGCAAGGTGAAAAGAGAGAGAGAGAGAAAGAGAGCAGAGCGGAGAGGAGAGAGAGAAGAAAGAGAAGAGCGAGAGAGAGAGAGAGAGAGAGAGAGAGAAGAGAGATGAGAGGAGAGAAAGAGAGAGAGAGAGAGAGAGAGAGAAGAGAGAGGAGAGAGAGAGAGAGAGAGAAGAGAGAGAGAAGAGAGAGAGAGAGTAGAGAGAGAGAAGAAAGAGAGAGACGAAAAGACAGACGCAGAGAAAGACAGACAGAAAAAGACAGACAGAGAAAAGAGGAAGAGAGAAGATAGAAGAAGAAATCGGGCGGGGGGTGGGGTGTGTGTGTGGGGGGTATAGAAACCATAAGATCGGGGGAGGGGGGGGGAGTATGAAAATCTAATTAACCCGTTGATTAAGATTTTGTCTTTTTTTAATAGCGGCCGCCACTGCTCTGCAATCTTTAATGCGTTGGTGTTCGGGCCCCTTGTAGAAGGTTTTTTATATGGTTGTATAGTGCGTGTGTGGTGTGTGGTTGTGTGGTTGTTTGCTGTCTGTGTTGTATGGTGTATAATGCGTGTGTGTGTGGTTGTGTGGTTGTTTGTCTGTCTGTGTGGGTAAAATGGTGTATAATGCGTGGTGTGTGTGGTTGTGTGGTTGTTTGTCTGTCTGTGTGGTTATGGTGTATAATGCGTGTGTGTGTGGTTGTGTGGTTTGTTTGTCTGTCTGTGTGGATGGTGTATAATGCGTGTGTGTGTGGTTGTGTTGGTTGTTTGTCTGTCTGTGTGGTATGGTGTATAATGCGTGTGTGTGTGGTTGTGTGGTTGTTTGTCTGTCTGTGTGGTATGGTGTATAATGCGTGTGTGTGTGGTTGTGTGGTTGTTTGTCTGTCTGTGTGGTATGGTGTATAATGCGTGTGTGTGTGGTTGTGTGGTATGGTGGTGTGGTGTCTTACAATAACACATACCATACATGTTTTGGTGTGTATGTTTTCGTTTTGTTGACTGTGCAACGGGTTCAAAATGATCATGTTTTTTTAATTTTCCTTTTTTTTTTTTTTTTTTTTTTTTTTTTTTTTTTTTTTTG
>NW_020869023.1:407266-412266 GCF_003789085.1 Penaeus vannamei | reverse complement strand
TTATAAGAAAGATGTTATGATATGGATAGAAGTCTTAACACGTGTATGAGAGGATGTATGTATAGATAGAGATTTATGCATACATAAATCCGTGTATAGACGATGTATGTATAGATAGAGTCTTATTATACAACGTGTACATAGAAGGAATGTATGTATAGAATAGAGATCTGTAATTGTATACAACTTGCATAAGAAGATGTAGTGATGGCATAGAGCTATGTATACAAACGGCGTATGAGAGGATGTATGTATGGATAGAGACTTATGTATACAAACATACATGTAAAGACGGGCTAACGTACAGGCTCATATACACATGCAGACCCCCATGTCGCACACATACAGACTTGTGTACACATACATACACACGCATTAATCAGACACACATGAGTGTATTACATATAAACATAAAAAAAGAAGAAGAAAAAAAACGCACACATAAACATTACATATACACATGCGTACATCATCATCAGACATTCAAAGCGCATTACCTTATAAACATTAAAAAAAAGAGAGAGAGAGAGAATAAAGAGAGAGAAGAGAGAGAAAGAGAGAAGAGGGACAAGAGAGAGAGAACGAGAGAAGAGAGGAGGAGATGAGAGAGAGAGAGAGAGAGAGAGAGAGAGAGAAGAAATGAGCGAGGCGAAAAGTAACGAGAGCAGAGAGAGCGAGAGAACGAGAAAGAGAAACACTCACATACATACATATATACACATGCATACACCATCATCATCTAACAGAAAGTTCAAAATAAACCGTCTTGGTTCTCCATTTAATTTCTATAGTATCATGGAAAGTAGCCAAGTGTTGTTTTAAAACAAAAATAGGATATGAAATTTAAAAAAATCTAATCCAGGCATTTTCGACTTTCTGCTCATACCCAATTTTAATTCTTTTACAAAAGGATAAGTACAGGTTATAGTCAACATAAAATTTGAAAACACTATTATTATTCATATCATTCTAAACATTTAGAATCGCCCTATACATTTCCTTGATATTAAAGGTTAAAGGTTGCTTTCGTATTTCAAATCAAAGGCGTTTACACATGCATACAGACACACACAAATAATTGTCATACATACATTCACATCAGAATTATCATATCTTACGCACACACATAAATTTTGTGACCCGGCAGAAGATGCGGCAAAAGTAAATAATGATGATGATAATAATGATTAATGAGTGATGATGAATAATAATAATAATAATAATAATAATAATAATAATAATAATAATAATGATAATAATGATAAATAATAAATAATAATAATAATAAAACAATAATAATAGTAATAAAAAATAACGGCAAAAACTGAAATTGAAACAACAATAGCACATACAACAACAACAGTTATAAAAATAAACAACAGCAACTAAAAAAAAAACAACAACAGCAACTATAAAAACAACAACAATATCAACAACAACTATAAAAACAACAAAACTACAACAACATTCATAAATTCCAAATGCGCCAAGAAACAACATAAGAAAAAGAAAAAGATGAAAACAACACACATAATAAAAAAAAAAATACACTAACAAAACAACAACACGAACAACATGGCAAAAAAATCTGATTAAACAAGAAAAACATGAACATGGCAAAAAATCTTATTAGAAAAAAAGAAGAAAAAGAAAGAAAGAAAGAAAGAAAAATGAACGTAAGCACATGCAAAAAATAAAATATTACCAGATAAAAAAAAAAAAAAACACAAAAAAAAAAAACTGCATCATCATCACTGTCAATTTAAATAAAGACACAACCATTTCTCATTTTTTTTTTATTATCATCATCCTTTGAAAACCTACAACATCCGTGTAAAAAAGATCTATCAACTCTCGTAAATACATTTTTTTCTCTTTTATCATATCTCTATTTATCCTTTCTCTCTCTCTCTTTATTCCATCCTCCTTACACACCACTTTGCAAAAGACACTATTCATTGCACGGTTGCCAAATGCCTATTATTTGTCGCTGATAACTCTTGCAAGTCAACATTTGAATGTGAGTGTCAAGGGAAGATAGCCTTTAAGTCTTTTTTTTTTTTTTTTTTTTTTTCAAGGATTAGATAATTTGTGTTATTTGACAATCAGCTGATTTAAGTCTCGTTGTTGGATGGGGTGAGATATTTTTGTTTAGTTTTTTTTCTTTCTATTCTTTTTCTTTCTTCTTATTATTTTTCTTCTTGTCTTTCTTCTTCTTCTCAACTCTTCTGATTTTTGTTCTTGTCTTTCTTCTTCTTCGTCGTCTTCTTATTTTTCTCCTCTTCTTCATCATCATCATCTTCTTCTTTACTTCCTGTCCTTCTGTTTCTTCTGTTCTTTTATTTTATTTCTTCTTTTTTTTCCTTAATCCTTCTTCTTCTTCTCCTTTTTCTTTTCTTCTTTCTCCTTCCTCCTCCTTCTTCTCCTCCTTCTCCTCCAATCCATTTTCTTCTTCAAATAATCTTCTCCTCCTTCTTATTCTCTTATCTTCCCTCTTTTTGTCCTTCTCTTCTCCCCCCCCATCCTCAGTATTTATGAACCTAATCCCCTCTTTTTTCACCTTCTTTCTCCCTCTCCATCCTTCCAGCCCTTCTCTTTTCTTTCTTTTCTCCCCTCCTTCCTCTCCCCTACCTCCTCCTCCATCCTCCTTCCTTCTCTTCCATCTTCGCTCTGCGTCTGTATTTCTTCTTTCTTTCTATCTTATCTCATTCTCTTATCTTCCTCCTTCCGGCCTCCCTTACCAGCCTCGTAAATCCTCGCTCCTTCTTCTTCTTCTCTTATATCCTTCTTCTTCTGCTGCACTAGTGTGTTGCTACTTCTATACTTATAAGTTTTTATCTGCGTGTTGTTTCTTTGTATCATATCATTCATTTACTTATTTTCTTTCTTATAGGATCTGCTAGTCAATAGAAGAAGAAGAGAAGAGTTAGAAACTAAATAACCTGGAGAAGAATAAAAACGTGACAAGAAGAGAGAGAAAGGAATAAGAGATACAATAACTGCTGAGAAGAATAAAAAGAAAATTGCTTAAAGATGAAAGAGAAAGAGAGAGTGTGAAAATTAAAAAACATTCCTCTTTCTTTGCCTCATCCCCTCGCCTTCTTTCTTCTCCGTTGCTCTAGTACTCTCTTCCTTCTTCTTCCTCTCTTCCTCGTCCCCTCCACCTTTCTACACCCCTATATAAACTTCTTTTCTCTCATTCCTGATGTCCATCCTTCCCACTTTTCTCCCGATTGACAGTATCCCATCTGCTCCTCATCTTCCCTCCCTCTCCCTCTCTCCCCGCTCATTTTTCCTCTCTCCCTCTCCGCCTCTTTTTCCCCTCCCTACCTCTCCCCTGCCTTTTTTCTCCTCCCCCCTTCCTCGCTCCCGTCTTTTCCTTCCTATGTTCCTCCCTCCCTCCCTCTCCCTTTCCCTCCTCTCTATCTCTTTCTCCCCCCCCTCCCTCCATCTTTCCTCCCCTTCTCCTTTACCTCTGCCTTCCTCAGTTCTTGCTTTCTTCCCTTTCACCCCCTCTCTCCCTCTCCAATCCTTCCTTCCCCCTCCCACTCACCCTCCTACCTCTTCTTCCTCGCTCCCCACCCGCACCTCTCCCCAATTCCACCCCCTCCCTCCCACTTACCCTTCCCCTATTCCCATCACTCGCCTTTCTATTACCCCACCTAATCCCCTAACGACAACTTCCCCTCTCCCATTTCTCCCCTCCCACTTTAAGCCATCCTCCCACCCATATCACACCACTCTCTTCCACACGAACTCCAATCATTCCCCCTTTATCACCAGGTGCCCTCTCGCCCTACTCTCTACCCCTCATGAGACCTTTTTATCGCCCCTGCTCCTCCCTTCCTCCTTTTTATCCCCCTCTCCCCTTGCGTGCTCTCTTCCTCCCCCTACCATAACCCTTTTATCCCCTACTACCCCTTCCTCTCTCTCTCTCCCCCTTCCTCTCTCTCGCATCCCCTTCCTCTCCTCTCTCCCCTTCGCTCTCTCTCTTCTCCCTTTCCTCGTCTCTCTCCCACCTCCTCCCTCTCTCTCCCTTCCTCTCTTCTCCCCTCTCCCTTCCTCTCTCTCTCTCCTCCACCCCCCCCACCTTATCTTGCAGTCATGAAGCATGCAACATTGATTTACACGAGAGAGGAGTCGCCTCGTGTCAAGTGTCAACGGGGTTTCATCCATCAAGATCCACTGGCTTGGCTACCATCTCCCCCCCCCCCTTCACAAACACCCTCCTCTCCTCTCTCGGTTTCTTTCCATCTGTCGTTTTATATTTCTTTTTTTTGTGGGGAGGGGTGTTTTAAAATTTTCTCGGTTTCTATCTCTGTTTGTCTGTCTGTCGCTATCTCTCTGTATCTGTCTTTCTCTCTCTCTCTCTTCTCTTCTCTGGTCTTTCTCTCTCTCTTCTCTCTCTCCTCTCTCTCCCTCTCCCTTCTCTCTCTCTCTCTCTCTCTCTCTCTCTCTCTCTCTTCTCTCTCTCTCCTCTCTCTCTCTCTCTCTCTCTCTTCTCTCTTCTCTACCTCCCCTCTCTCTCTCTTTCTCCCCCCCCTCTCTCTCTCTCCCACCCAATCTCACTCTCCATATACCTATCAGTCTGCTATACGACCTATCAATCAATCACTCTATCTATCTATCTTTCTATCTCCTTATCTATCTCTTCATTTACCTCCTTACCTATCCATCTACTTCCCAATCTATCTCTCCATACCCACATACAAATCACCAACCGACATACCTATACCCATATTCACCAAAAGCAAATACATCACATTCGAGCTAAAAAAAAAAAAAAAAAAAAAAAAAAAAAAACACAAAAAGCATAATTACATCACATTCGAGCTTAAAAAAAAAAAAAAAAAAAAAAAAAACAGCCTTTCCAAGTAAAATTTCGTGGCTTAATTTAAATCATGATAATACACCCAAGGACAGGCTGTCGGAGGGCTTGTCAACCTGTCATGTGTCAAGGATCCATAATTTCGGGAGAGGAGAATGTCAAATCGGACTAA
>NW_020869023.1:391894-395811 GCF_003789085.1 Penaeus vannamei | reverse complement strand
CTGCCTCCTTTGCTGGTAAACTTGGTTTTTGCGCTTTGTTCCTAACTCGTTGGTCCCTCTCCTCCTCGTCCTTCCCTCCTGCTGGGTGCCTTTGCTTGTTTGTTTGTTTTTTTTGGGAAATGTTTTGGTTTTTTGGGTTTTGATTGTTTTGGTTGTTTGTTTTTTGTTGTTGTGTTTTTTGGTTTTTTTTGGTTGGTTTATTTTTGGGTTGTTGGTCAGAAGGTCTATCCCGTCGAATATTATTTTTTTTAAATTAATTATTTTTTATTATTATTAATTAAATTGTTATTATTATTTTTTATGTTATTGTTGTTAATTCTTATTTTGTTATTGGTGTAATTTTTTACGTTTCTTGTTGTTATTCTTATTTTTTGTTATTGGTTTATTATTGTTATTGTTATTATTATTACTGTTGATATTATTATTATCATCTTAATTTTTTTATTTAATATTGTTGTTGCCTCTAATGTTGACACTATCATAGCAACGAGTTATCCGTTCTTAGTTTCTCTCCTCCCTCCTCAGTATCGCTCTCCCTTGCTTCCTTCTCCTTCCCTCCCCTCCTCCCCTCCCCTCTCCCTCCCCCTTCCCTAAACTTGTCTAAACTTGTTCCAACATGTGTCATCGCCGTAAGCCGCGACCTTGACCTTGTTCTCTGTGTCTTCTGTGTCTCGTCCTTCCTTTTATCCTTTTTATCCCTACCTTCCTTTCTCTCTCTCTTTCCTTTCCACCCTTCCTTTTCTTTTCTTTTTTTCTTCCCCTTCCTTCCTTATTTCTTCCTCCCCTTGCGTTTTTTTATTTGTTTCCACTTTCCTTCTTGTGTACGTTCCTTAAACATTAAGGTAGATAAATAGATTAGATCCCCCTCCCCTTTTTAAGACAAAAAATGGGAAGACAAAGAAAACGGAGGTTACGGATGGAAGAAAGGCGCCAAAAATATAGAGGTTTATTGTTTCTTCTTTATTAAAAGAAATAGATTGCTCGTATCTCAAAGATTTTAAGTTGTTTTTCAAGTATGAGAATTGAAAAGTATATATATATATATATATATGATTGGATTTTGCGAGGTACTTTCGCGATAGACTGCTAGGGTGAATAACGTACTTTTTGGGTACCTTTTTATTTATTTTTATTTTATTTTTCTCATGTTATTGATCTTTTGTTGGTTATTATAGATTGCGTGTAATTATTCATTTGTTTCATTGTTATTTTCGTACTTAGTGTATTCGTATTTGATATCTTATTGGTTTGATATTTTGCATTTGGCATCATGTATATTTTTGAAAATTTGGAAGGAAACTTGCTTGCAGGGAAAGGGAGGAAGGAGGAGGAGGAGGAGGAGGAGGAGGAGGAGGAGGAGGAGGAGGAGGAGGAGAGGAGGAGGAGGAGGAGGAGGAGGAGGAGGAAGAGGAGAGGAGGGAGAGAGATTTAAATAGAGGAGGATTTAATGGAGGAGTAGGAGAGAACTTAAAGAGGATGATGATGATTTAAAGAGGAGGAGATGGATTAAGGAGGGGTAGGAGGGATTTAAGGAAGATCAGAAGAGAAGAGGAGGAGGAGGATTTAAAGAGGAGGAGGTGGATTTAAGGAGGAGGAGGAGGAGGAGAAGGATTTAAGAGGAGTAGTACTAGTAGTAAGTAAGAGTAGAAGGAGTAGGAGTAGGAGTAGGAGTCAGTGACCCCGTGCGAATGAAGAGTGCTCTCCGAGGCGGGGCAGCGTCCTTGATCAAGCACCGCCACGACGGACCGAGCGCGTATGGCGAGCCGCGTGCAAGGCGAGGAGATGTGAGGCGTGTTTGGTTTTCGTCAAACATGTTTAGGTCGTGTTTTCGGGTCGCGAGCTCTTCGTGCGGTCGAGTGTGTTGGGTCAAGGAGCGGACGGGAGGGGTGTTCTGAGATGTCTATGGGTCGCTAGGTTTTATTTCTTCTTGTTCGTGTTCTTGATGTTTTTCTTCTTGTTTTTGTTCTTGTTTTTGTTACTGTTCTCCTTCTTGCTCTTGTTCTTGTTCTTCTTGTTCTTGGTTTTGTTACTGTTCTTCTTGCTCTTGTTCTTGTCATTGTTCTCCTCCTCCTCTTCCTCTTCCGCTTTCTCCTCTCCCTTTCCTCTTTTTATCATCCTTTTTCCTTCTCACGGTCTCTTTATCATTCTCTTCTTTCTCTCTCTCTCTCTCTCTCTCTCTCTCTCTCTCTCTCTCTCTCTCTCTCTCTCTCTCTCTCTCTCTCTCTCTCTCTCTCTCTCTCTCTCTCCTCGCTCTCTCCCTCTCTCTCTCTCTCTCTCTCTCCTCTCTCTCTCTCTCTCTCTCTTCTCTCTCTCTCTCTCTCTCTTCTCTCTCCTCCTCTTCTCTCTCTCTCTCTCCTTCTCTCTCTTCTCTCCTCCTCTCTCTCTCTCTCTCCCTCTCGCTTTCGCTCGCTCTTTTAACTTTTCTTTTCGTTCCTTGTTCATTTTCTTCTCAAGAGGGAAGGAAAGAGGGGAGGGAGAGAAAGCTTCCGCAATTACCCACCTTTTTTATCCACCTTTATTATTCCACCATATACGTCAGCTGAGAGGTAGTGCTCTCAGTTCCCACGAAAAGATGTGGGGGGAGAGGAGGAGAGAGGGAGGGAGGGGATCTGTTGGTAACGTGGAAGGAGATAAAGAGAGGAGAAGAGAACTTGAGGAAAGAATGGGAGGAAGAAGAGAGGGTTAAGGAGAGGAGAAGAACGCGGCTGGAGAGAAGAACGGGAGGAAGGGGAGGGGAAAGGGAAAAAGAACTTGGAAGGGGTTAAGAAAGACAAAGAAAAGGCTATGGTTGGGACAAAAGCGAATAAAGGGAGTAAAAATATAGAATAACGGGTAGAGGGGAAATTGAGGAGAGTGGGGGAGAGGAGGAGGAGGGGGGAGGAGGAGAAGGGGGGAGGGACGGATCGCGTAAACAATTTTCTTTCGGGGAATTCATCAAATTTAGATTCGCTTGAAATGAGGAGGAGGAGGGGGTTGGATGTGCTTGTTGTATACGTTTTATCATACACTCTCACTCCTCACTACTCACTCACTCACTCACTCACTCACTCACTCACTCACTCACTCACTCACTTCTTTTCTCTCACTCTCTCCTCTCTCCTCTCTCTCTCTCTCTCTCTCTCTCTCTCTTCTCTCTCTCTCTTTATCTCACTCTCTCTTCTCTCTCTGTCTTCACTCACTCACTCTCCGTCTCTCTCTCTCTCTCTCTCTCTCTCTCCTTTCTCTCTCTCTCTCTCTCTTCTCTCTTCTCTCTCTCTCTCTCTCTCTCTCCTCTCTCTCTCGTCTCTCTCTCTCTCTTCTCTCTCTCTCTCTTCCCTCCCTCTCCCTCCCTCCTTCCTTCCCTTTCTTCCCTCCCTCCCTCCCTCTCCCTTCCCTCTCCTCCCTCCTCCCTCTTCCCTCCATTCTTCCTCCCTCCTCTCCCCTCCTCCCTCCTCTCCCCTCCCCCCCCCCTCCCTCTCTCGAAGTGCAAAGCAGAATTTACTCAATCATCACATGACTTCGAACACCTACACCCCCTCCCCCAAAGCCTCGCATTGTTTAATGGAATTCGTCCTCAAGTCGAGTCGCGTTGGGTTGGGTTGGGTTTGCGAGTCCGAGTCCGAGTCCGAGTCCGACGCCACAGAGCTTGCAACAGCTTGATTTATCGGGCGGGTTTGGTTGCCGGGGCTTGATTTGCATGTGAATGAGGGCGGTTTTGGCTTGTTTCGTTCTCTTTTGGGTTTGGTGATTAGTCGTTGTTTTTGTTGTTGTTGTTGTTGTTGTTGGTATTGTTATTTCTATGACGGTTATTGTTATTGTTATTATTAATGTTGTTATTATTGTTGTTCTTATTACTGTTTTTATTTTTATTTTCATTATTGTTATTATTATTGTTATAAATATTACCATTATCATTATTGTTTTTGTTGTTATTATCA
>NW_020869023.1:374057-383403 GCF_003789085.1 Penaeus vannamei | reverse complement strand
CTTCTCACTCTCTCTCACTCTCTCTCTCTCTCACACTCCCCCTTCCCTTCTCCTTGTTTATTACTCTGCAATCAGGGTAATGCTGCAATAGATTTATTTACCTACTTCTTCATATCCTTCTCCAAAATGTCTAGACGGAAAAGAAGGAAAGAAAAAAATAGAGAGAAACAAAAGATTGAAAGAGTTTAGAAAATATATAGGCAAAAGGAACTGGGAGGCTAAGAAAAGAAAAAGAGAGAAGAGGAGGAAGAGGAGAATAATAATGATAATAATGGTAATGATAATAATAATAATAATCATAATAATATTCACAAGAATACGAATAATAATAACGATAATAATCATAAAATAATCATCATCATCATCATAATAATAATGATAATGATAATAATAATAATTATGCGTTGCGAAGCTGAGAGAAACTGAGGAGAAAGATTTCCTCAGATGCAGATGATCCTCCCTTGCTTTGATGGGGCTGTGGGTGAGCAGGTGTGGGCGAGGGCGGCCCACCTGTTCCCCGCTGTGCTGTTGGGAAGGGAGAAGGAGAGAGGGAGGAGAGGGATGAAGAAGAGGGAGAAGGGAGGGAGAGGGAGAAGAGAAAGGAGAGGGAGAGGGTGGAAGATGAAGATGGAAAGGAGGGAAGAAGGGGGAGAAAGGAGGAGAGAGAAGAAGAAAAGGGAAAAGGAGATGGGAGAGGGGATTAGGGTGGAAGGAGAGGGAGATGGGAAAAAAGGAGAGAAAGAGGGGAGGATGGAGTGGAGGACAAGGGACGGGGAAAATGGGAGCGAAGCAGCGAATGGGAGAATGAGAATAGGAAGACAAGGAAGAATTGTAATTACCAAGACTCATTGATTACGTGTGTCAGGAAAGGAATGGAGAAATAAATCATGTAAGTATGCCTTTATTTATTTTTGTCGGTTTGTGAATCATCAGGAAGAGATGAACTTAGACGAAGAAAAAAGAAACAGAACAAAAAATGAATATATATATATATATATATATATATATATATATATATATATATATATATATATATATATACATATAGTTAGTTATTTGTTAGTTAGTTAGTTTACTAGTTTTCCCCAACGTTAAAAAAAAAACGTTTCTCTGATCTCTTTACTTTCCAATACTTTCTCCATTTAACTGCTTTTACAGTTACAGTTAACTCACATCTCCCTTTCTTTTCTTTCTTCTTCTCTCTCTCTCTCTCTCTCTCTCTCTCTTCTCTCTCTCTCTCTCTCTCTCTCTCTCTCTCTCTCTCTCTCTCTCTCTCTCTCTCTTCTCTCCTCTCTCTCTCTCTCTTCTCCCTCTCCCTCTCCCTCTCCCTCTCCCTCTCCCCTCTTCCTCTCCCTTCTCCCTCTCCCTCACTCTCCTCTCTCTCCTCTCCCTCCCTCTCCCTCTCCCCCACCCCATCCCCTCCTCCCTCCCTCATCCCTCCCTTCCTCTCTCTCTCCCTCTCCCTCCTTCCCTCCCTCTCCCTCCCTCCCTCCCTCCTGCCGAAGTTTCCAACACGCGGTGAGGACAAGAAAAAAAAAAAAAAAAAAAAGTTTCACCGAGACAGCTGTCCACGCCAACCGCTGTGCAACCGCCTCTCGTTGATGATTCGTCCGCATTAAGAATGAATTGCACGAGAGGGAGGGGGGGTGTTGCGAAGTTGGGGTGGGGGGGGGTGGGGGGTGTTGCATTTCAGTGGGGGATTTTTGGTGAAGGAGGAGGAAAGGGCAGGGGTGGTGTGTTGGGTTCGAGGTTGGGAGATTGGGGTTGGGGAGAGGGGTTGGGTGTGTGTTGGGGGTTAGGGGGTATGGGGTATGGGGAGAGGGAGTGAGAGAGAGAGGTGAGAGAGAGAGGGGAGAGAGAGAGTGAGAGAGAGAGGGGGTGAAAGACACAGACAGACAAGACAGACAGGCAGGCAGGCGGGCAGACAGACAGACAAACAGACAGATACAGAGAAAGACAGACAGAGAGAATAACTCAGACAGACAGACACGTAGCCAATCTGTCTTCCTCTTTGGCTGGTGTGGCCTGCTCTGCGGCCGCCCCTCTGATGTCGTCCATATGACAAGTACTCTTAGTATTTTCCCCCAAACCTTTGATGGCGAAAAGAGTCCATTGATGGGACAAATCTCCATTGATATTAGAAGGATTTGTTGAGCTGGGAAGGGTATATGGAGAGGACAAGACGATGTTTTTTAAAGATCAGCTGATGTTTCAAGGACCTGGGATGATGTTTATTGTTTGGTCCGTTCGCCTCTCCGTCTCTCCGCTTTCAGATTTTGTTATTGTTATTATTATTGTTATTGTTATTGCATTGATTATTATGTATTATTGCATTATTATTATTATTATTTATTATTATTATATTATTATTATTATTATTATTATTATTATTATTATTATTATTATTATTATTATTATTATTGTTATTATTTTATTATTATTATTATTATTATTATTATTATTATTATTATTATTATTATTATTATTATTATTGTTATTGTTATTACTATTTTTGTTTAGTATATCCATATATACCGTTCATATACATACACCTACGCTTTGAACATTTGCGTTTACACTCTTTAGACCAGCCACTCAAAAGCACACACACATCTTTCTCATCTCTCTCTCTCTTCTCTCTCTTCTCTTCTCTTTCTCGTCTTTCTCTTTCTCTCTCTCTCTCCTCTCTCTCTCTCTCTCTCTCTCTCTCTCTCTCTCTCTCTCTCTCTCCTCTCTCTCCTCTCCCTCTCCCTCTCCCTCTCCCTCCCTCTCCTCTCTCCCTCTCCCTCTCCCTCTCCCTCCTTCCCTCCTCCCCCTTCCCTCCCTCCCTCCTCTCCCTCTCCCTCCCCTGGCACGTCGACCGGCCCGCCTGCTGCCGAGGAAAGGCAAGGCGAACACTTCCCTTCCCTCGCGTGCTTGTGTGTTTACCCGGCCGGAGTTTTGTTTGTTGACCCGCGCGCGCTGCAGTAGCGGGCGCCTCATTGCGGGCTGTTGTTCTTCGGTTGCAAAAGGGGCTTCAGTCTCGATGGGGCGGGCAGAGGGGTTATTGTTGTCGGGTCGGGTTGCGCTTTTTTTGGGGGTGTTGGGGGAGGGTGGGGGTGGAGGGTGGGTGGGTGTGGGGTGCGGGGGGGGTGGAGGGGGGTGGGGGGGTTAGAGTGTGTGTGGGTGGGGGGGGCGGGTAGGGGGGGGTTAGAGTGGTGGATGGTGGAGGGAGGGGTTGGGGGGGGTGGGTGGGTAGGGGGTTAGAAGGGGGTGGTAGGTGGGGGTGGGGTGTTAGAGTGTGGCTTGCTGATCGTAGGTTTAGTGTATATAGGTCTGATTGGGGTTGGTTTTAGGAGGTGGGTGGTTTATGGTGATTTTTTTGGTGTTTACTGATGGATTTCATCGGGTTATTGCGCACATTTTGACGTGCATTTTAATGGCATGCATTTAAGACCGTGTGTGTGTGTGTGTGTGTGTGTGTGTGTGTGTGTGTGTGGTGTGTGTGTGTGTGTGTGTGTATCTGTGTTGTCTATGTGTCTGTGTCTGTCTGTCTGTCTGTGTGTTGTAGCTATTTTCTCTACGCCTACGTGTTGTGGGCTTGACGACAAAGCTATTTTTTTATTTGTATGTATGTTGGGGAGGGGGTGAGGGGGTGGGGGTTCTCTTCTGGCCATACCCCCCCCCCCCACGATGGCAGATCAACATTCCGGGAAAGAATCCTCGAATGTGGATTTCTCCCCCCGTCGCCTTAGGTCTCTTACGCCCCCCCCCCTCCCCCTCCCCCCTCCCCAGGATGCTGCGTCTTCCAAGGTCTATACCGTTTTTTTTTCTTTAATTTCTTTCATTTATTCTGTCATTTCTTTTTTGGCAAAAAGGCGAATAATTGAAGGAGGATGGAAGTAGAGGTAGAAATAGAGGTAGAGATAGAGATAAGGAGAGAGATATGAGATTGGGTAGAGGTAGAGATAAGACCAGAATAGAGATAGAGTAAGATGTATAGATAGAGGTAGAGATAAAACCAAAGGATAGAGACAGAGAGAAGTAGTGGAGATAAAGAAAGAGATAAGAGATTGGGTAGAGGTAGATAGAATACCAGAGGATAGAGATAGAAAGAGAGAACGAGGGCAGAGATTAAGGCAAACTGAGAGTAGGTTTAGTGATAAAAATACTCCATAGGCAGAGACAGAGAGATAGCGATAGAGACAGAGATAGAGATAGAGATAGAAATAGAGATAGAGATAGACACAGATACAGAACCGGAGATAGACATAGAGATAGACATAGAGATTGAGGTAGAGATAAAGGTATAGATACAGGCACAGATAGAGACACGGACACAGACAGACACGGACGCATAGAGACAGACGGAGATAGAGCTAGAGACTCAGACAGAGATAGAGGCGAATATAGAGCTTCAGCGAGGGGGCTTTAAGGGACGGAGGCGGAGGGGGGGTAGGGGGGGGTAGGGGAGGGGGAAGTGGGACGCAAACACGACGAGGATCAACATGGTGTATGGAGGAAGGTGCAATTGGTGTGGCAGATGGATTCCTTCCCTTGTTCTCCCTCTCTCTCTTTCTCTTTCTTTTTCTTTCTTTTCTATTTCTCACGTTCTTTCTTTGTTTTGTTTTCGTTCTCTTTATCTTCTCTCTGTCTCTGTCTCTGTCTCTGTCTCTCTGTCTCTGTCTCTCTCTCTCTCTCTCTCTCTCTCTCTCTCTCTCTTCTCTCTCTCTCTCTCTCTCTCTCTCTCTCTCTCTCTCTCTCTCTCTCTCTTCTTCTCTCTCTCTCTCTCTCTCTCTCCCCCCTCTCTCCCTCTCCCTCCCTCCCTCCCTCCCTCCCTCCCTCCCTCCCTCCCTACCCTCCCTCCTTCCTCTCCCTTCCCCCTCCCTCCCACCCTGCTGTCCCCCCCTCCCTCCCTCCCTCCCTCTCCCAGGCAGAAAAAAACACCTAAGGGGAAATAAACAATGAGGAGGGAACACTATCCTGCAAGCAACATGCAGCTTTATGAGGCTGATAAGAGAGTAGTAATGGAGGCGCGTGTGTGTGTCTGCGAGCGAGGGGAGGAGAGGGGTGGGGGGAAGGGGAGAAAGGGGAGGGGAGTGTGGATGGAGAGAGGAGAGGGAGAGAAGAACAGAAAGGAGGGACGGGGGAGAGGAGGAGGGAGGGAGGGGGAGGAGGAGGAAGGGAGGAGGGAGGGGAAGGGGAGGGGAGGGGAGGAGGGGAAGGAGGGGAGGGGAGGGAGGAGGAGGAGGAAGGGGGTGGGGAAGGAAAGAGGGTTGAAGGGGGGGGGAAGGAGATGAAAGGGAAAAGGGGAGGAGAGGAGGGGAAAGTGGGGGGGAGGGGAAGGGGAGAAGTGCAAGAGAGAGTAGAGAGAGAGAGAGAGAGAGAGAGAGAGAGAGAGAAGAGAAGGACGAGAGTGAGGGAGGGTGGATGGGGAGGAGGAGGATGGGGGGGGGGGGGAGGTCAGTCTCCTGGGGTGGCCGTAATAGCTTGTTGCTCGTGTTCCCTTGATTTGTTGGGGAAGAACAGCTTCTCGCTGCATTTTTGCGTGTGTAAAAGAGGGAGAGAGGGAGAGAGGGACTGGGGATGAGTGGGAGGGAAGGGAGGGAGGGAGTGGGTAAACGGAAGGAAGGAGGTATGGAAAAGGAGGGGAGTGGGAGAGGGAAGGGGAAGGGGAGGGGGGGTAGGAGGAGGAGGGAGAGAGAGGGACAGAGAGACAGAGAAAGAGAAAGAGAGAAGAAGAGAGGATGGTGGACGTGGAGATAGGCGGTGTGGGGGGGGGGGGAGATGAAGAGGGCATGGAGGAAATGAGGAGCGGGAGGAGGAAACCGCAGGACCCATTAATGGTGAGGGTGCAAAGAGGGCGGGGAAGGAAATTGGGGGGGAGGGGGGTCGTTGTAGGGGTGGGAAGAGGGGGCGGGTGGTCGTTGACGTGTCGATTTGTTTTATTTATTTGTTATCATCATCGTCGTCATCATCACCATCGTCATCATCACATCGTCATCATCATCACCATCGTCATCATCATCACCATCATTCGTCATCATCCCCCGTCACCATCAATCGTCATCTTCATCATCGCCGTCGTCATCACCATCACCATCACAACCAACCCCACCCCATACACAAAACTACCTACCCCCCCCCCCCTCCTGTCATCCCTAACCCCGTGTGTATGTATGTATGTATGTGTATATGTATGTATTACGTATGTATGTATGCATGTATGAATGTATGTATATATGCATGTATGAATGTATGTATGCATGTATGTATTTATGTATGGATAGATGCTTGTATGTGAAGTGGCACTGTGAACGAACCTTGACTTGCATCTGTGAGGAAAGGTCAAGATGGGGCACTCGCTTGGCACTCTGCTGGCACTCGGCTCTGGCTCTGCTGCGTTCGACGAGAGCTGGGAGGAGAGAGAGAGGCAGAGAAGGGGAGGATGGAGAGAGGGAGAGAAGGGGAGGATAGAAAGAGGGAGAGAGAGCGAGAGCGAGTGCGAGAGAGGGAGAGGGAGAGGGAGAGAAGAGATAAACAGCCAGATAGACAGAGTGATAAACAAACAGATAGAGAGGTCGATAGATAGATTGATAAACAGAGAAGACAGATCGATAGATTGATAAATAAACAGAGAAACCAGATCGATAGATTGATAAATAAACAGAGAAACCAGATCGATAGATTGATAAATAAACAGAGAAACCAGATCGATAGATTGATAAATAAACAGACAAATAGATCGATAGATATGTAGATAAACAGATAGACAGATAGATATTATGCGGCATAGAGCGTGCTGTGTTGCAATAGATAGATTTATGCGTCGGTTGGCATGGGCGTGCTGTGCCAATGATCTCGGTGACAATAGTCCGTTTTTTATCTTTATATATTTATTCTTTTTTTTCTATTATCTCCTATTTTTTACATCCTTCTTTTTTTTTGTCTTGGGTCTTTTTTTCTTTGATTGTGTTTTCTTGATTTTGTTTTATCTTGTTTTTTGTTTGTTTGTTTTTTTACTTTGGTTTATTTATTTGTATGTTTGTTTGTTTTTGTTCTTGTCGTATATTTCCGGGGTTTGATGGTGAGGCCTGTTCCCCTCTCTTTTTCTTTCCTGTGTTCGGCTATTCTCTTTTCTCTTCTTTTCTCTGTTCCTCTGGTTTATTGTCGCTTTCCCTTTTGTGCCTCTCCTTCCGCGCCTTTATCTTGCGTTCTTCCACTCCCTCAAGGTCATTCTCTTTCTGGCATTCTTGCCCTTTCTCTTGGCTCCTCTTCTCGTCTTGTGTCTTTTCTTTGCTTTTCTTTTTTTCTCTTTTCTTTGCTTTTCTTTTTTCGTCTCCTTATCTCTTTTCTGTCTCGTCTCTCTCGTTGTCTTACTAGTGCATTTTCCGAGTTTCCACTTATTCTTCTTTCATCTTCCATTTTTTACTTATCTGCTCTACTTCCAGTTCTCGTTATGCTTTTCTCTTTTCTTCTTCCTCTCTCGTATCTATCCTAGTCCCCCTCCTCCTCCTTCTCTTTTTCCTCTCCGTCTTTCTCTCTCATCTGTCTATGGCTTAGTGACCCCTCAAGAACCTTGTTTTCTTTCGAGCACTAGTACGTACCTCCCTCTCTCTCATTCTTCAAAAGTCAATAATAGCAAGAGTGACTGGTCTCCCAAAATTACACATAGCACAACAGTAAACCAATAGCATCTTTTTTTGTGCACTGCTTTTCTTGCTGCGGTTCGTTGGCGGATAGCGAGTGTGCTGCTCGTGCATGGGGTTCATTCCGTCGAAGGGAGGAAAAGGGGAGACTGTTAGAAGGTGGTAATAGGGGGAGGTTCAGGAATAGTCCTATAAGGGGGACGGCTGGTGGAGGGGTGATGGTCGGCATCACCTAGGACCAGGTGATAAGGCGTTGGGAACTGAGGAATAGAGCGCGTTCAGGGGGAGAGGGGCGCTCGGGAAACGTGGGCTAAGGGGGGAAGGCCTAGAGCGGCGAGGCGAGGACAAAGGGCCAGGAGAAGGGAAGATGGTAAGGGGCACTGAATAGGACCATGTCTCTATGGCAAGTAGATGGGGAACAGGATTGTCCTGGGGCATGTGGAGGCGTGTCAACCCTCTCCTTCCTACCCCTTTATCCCCTCCACCCTCCCCGTAACCCCCTCCACGTCGGAACACGTACTCAGATGCACGACCACACCCTCCGCGTCTCATACCCTTCCTTTCTCTTCCCACCTCCCCCCACCCCCCTCTCCCGCGCTAAACCGCCCTACCTCATCCTTCTTAAAAGATCAGAGGTATGTCGGAAAGCGGGGGCCCTCTGTGTGGCGTGATTGCCAAGCAGGCAGGCAGAGGCAAGCACATTTTAAAGCTTGGCGGTCAGAGGAGGCGCATAGAGGAGCGAGGGAGGAGGTCAAAAGGTGCGAGTGAGGAGGAGGAGGAGGTGGAGGGGGAGGGGGAGGGGACGGTAGAGGAGTGGAGGGTAAGAGGTGTGTGGAGGGGGAGGGGAGGGATGAGGGAGGTTGGAGGAGGCAGGAGGGGCTCGAGGGGAGGAGGCGAGGAAGAAGAAAAGGCAAAGAGCAGGAGGAGAGTGTGGGAGGGACGGAGGACAGGGGGAGGAGGTGGGGAGGAAGAGGAAAGAAGATGGAGGAAAGCGAGGAAGAGGAAAAAAGAGGGGGAGGAGGTGGAGGAGAAGAAGAAGAAGGAGGAGGAGGAGGGAGGAGTTTTTCGGAGGAACAGGACGGCAGGATATAAACAGAATTGGGGCGGCGGGGCGGGGCGGGGCGGTGGGAGGGCGGCAACGGAGGGGTCTGAGGGGGCCGTGGAGGCGAACGTGGGGGGGAGGTCGTGAAATGGGCGTGGGAGTGTCATAGAGAGGGGCCGTGATAGGGTTGGGGGGGTCATGAGGAGGGGGAGGGGTTGGTTGGGAGAATGGGCGTGAAAGAGCCGCTATGGGAGGAGGAGGCTCAGGAGGTCACGTGAGCACCATGGAGAGAGAGAACCATGGAGAGAGAGAACCATGGAGAGAGAACCATGGAGAGAGCATGGGAGGACAGCGAGAGAACGAAGCATGGGAGAACCACGAGAGAGTCCCGGTAGAACCATAGAACCGTCGCACATGGAAGGACTTGAGAGGAACCATGGAGAGAAAAAAAAAGGCCGCGAAAGACAGACCCATGAAATAACCATGAGGCCACGAGACAGAACCGTGAGAGGGCGTGAGGGAGACAGACCATGCAAGGGCGTGAGGGAGACAGACCCAATGACAAAGAACACGAGAGGGCGTGAAGGGAAAACAGAACCATGAAAGAACCACGACCAGGAGGGCGTGAAGGAAACAGAACCATGAAAAGACCACCGGGAAGGGCGTGGGGAATCTT
>NW_020869023.1:344057-349057 GCF_003789085.1 Penaeus vannamei | reverse complement strand
GTGTGTGTGTGTGTGTGTGTGTGTGTGTGTGTGTGTGTGTGTGTGTGTGTGTGTGTGTGTGTGTGTGTGTACATACATATATATATATATATATATATAATATATATATATATATATATATATATATATATATATATATATATATATATATATGCACCTTTCACATTTTCCTATCCCCGTAGCTGCTGCTCTCTCTCTGTTTCTTTTCAGTCTTTAATGCGTTCGCTTACAAAACAGATTAGTTCCCCCGTAATATCCCTGCGAACGACGAGCGATGTCTCCATAACCATACGAATTCTCGTTTTCTCTTTCCTGCCATTTTATTCTGTTCACTCTCCCCTTTATCCACATATCAACATTTCATCCACCTCTTCCACTTTCCAGGGCAAGACGAATCTGAACATATCGTCTTAATTTCTAAAATAGGTCCTAGATTTTCGTCCACCGCAGCCTAGATTCTAAATCAGTCAGACAAGGGGAAGGGAGGGTCTCTGTTCCTGCTTTTGGCTGACTTTTCGGGTTCCCAAATTCCTCCCGGTCTTATTTATCTTATTCTTTATATCATTATTCTACTCTCGTTCCAGCTGGCCACTTTAATTTCCCTCGGCCGGTGTTGGCAGGGTCTTTCCTCTACTGTAATTCAGGTGGCAAACTTTTACATTTCCCTTTTCTTTCTTCATCATTTTTATTTATTTCTGTTTTACTTTCTTCGAGGCTGTCCCTTTCATGGTCGGGACGCTGTCTGGTGTGATACTTTGTCCATAAGCGAATGTCGATTTTTTCATGAATTTTGTGTATTTTTTATATATGAATATGCTTCTTGAACTTGGTGTTTATACCGGTAGTTTATATTGGGTCCATAGTTTTCCTCGAACAGGGAGGGTAATTAAATCTGAAAAAAAGTTGTTTACGAGTGTAGAAATCAAGATATCTAATGTCTAACTCTAGATATGTAGGGTTCCTAGACGTCAGGGTAATTAGAAAAACAAATCGTCAAAAATTTAGAGTACGAGTAGATAAAAATCAGGTTTAGTTATCAAGACAAAGAAAAATAAATAAAAAGACGTGATAACCTCTGGCCAGCACACAGCGGCTTTTCGTGATCATCGTTAAGAAAAGAGAGACATCGGGTGTCCGTTTCCACCTCGTGATCACTGGAGAGAGTGGAAGTCTTTAAAGGTTTTTCCATGTTCCCCTTTTTCAGAAGTGGAAATCTAAAAAAAAAAAAAAAAAAAAAAAAAAAAAAAAAAAAAAAAAAAACTATCCAAGATACGAGTCTTCTAAATATTATCAATAAAAATGAATCTCTTTTTCTACACAATCTGGAAATGTTGGTTATTTGTACCTTCTTTAGATGAGAAATTCATGTATCATACTTTCTGTCCACATCAGTGATATTGTTAACAGGCGTTCTATTCCACACTCTCACCTTCTACAAACAGCGAGATCTGTAAGCTCTCAGAATGCGCCCTGTTACGCAAAAGAGAAAACAGTATCACTCTTGCTCCATTTAAGGTCGTTTCTCTTACCATTCTCACCTGATACTTACGCTAACAAGGCAGTATTTGCAATACTGAAGCTCCAATGACCTTGATGTGAACGAAAATTGGCTGTGTGATTCAGAGAAATAGCTTCAGCCATTGTCTGTTCATTTAACTCCAGTGAATAGGATCTGCTGTACTATCACAAAATCTTGCTTTTAACAGTCATCATTTACAACTTTTTGAATGACCTGCCACGTAAATTGCAAAACAAGTTTCAGCTAGATCCAAAACTATCTACATAACAAATAAAAAATGCTCTCTCTCTCTCTCTCTCTCTCTCTCTCTCTCTCTCTCTCTCTCTCTCTCTCTCTCTCTCTCTCTCTCTCTCTCTCTCTCTCTCTCTCTCTCTCTCTCTCTCTCTCTCTCTGTCTGCCTATCTATCTATCTACCTATCGATCTATCTATCTCTATCTATCTATCTATTTCTGTCTCTCTCTCTTAATCACCCACTTACTCACTCTCTCTCTCTCTCACTCACCCACTCACTCACTCATTCACTCACTCACTCACTCACTCACTCACTCACGCACTTACTCACTCACTCTCTCTCTCTTACACACACACACACACACACACTCACTCACTCACTCACTCACTCACTCACTCACTCACTCACTCCTCTCTCTCTCTCTCTCTCTCTCTCTCTCTCTCTCTCTCTCTCTCTCTCTCTCTCTCTCTCTCTCTCTCTCTCTCTCTCTCTCTCTCTCTCTCTCTCTCTCTCTCTCTCTCTCTCTCTCTCTCTCTCTCTCTCTCTCTCTCTCTCTCTCTCTCTCTCTCTCTCTCTCTCTCTCTCTCTCTTTCTCTCTTTCTCTCTCTCTCTCTCTCTCTCTCTCTCTCTTTCTTCTTTCTCTTTCTCTTCTCTCTCTCTTTCCCTTTCTCTTTCTCCTTCTCTTCTCTCTCTCTCTCTCTCTCAAATATTCGGATAATGACTCATTTGACCTTACTCAGATAAAATATCCCTCCACTACCATCTGGCCTCACCCGACTGAAAAATACATTCAGGTTATTTGTGTTTATATTTCAATTCCGTTATCTCCGTGTTAGAGATTAATTATATTATACAGCTACTACGATTTCATATTGTTTGTGATTTTCGTTTTCACAAGTGACCACTAAATGCGAAATTACCTTGGTTATCCTAACGATTTTCCATTTATTTCCCTTCATACGATAATCGTTAGTATGCCGACCTGATTTTCGAAACATTTTCTTCATTAATCAGTCTTAATCACGAACCTCACCTCATCATTATTACATGGTCCTTGGTAACAACCCCCAGCTGGGTATGGACATGTAATTGATGTTGTTGTCCTGCATGCACCATGCGTTGCTCTGCAAGCCTTAGTCTGTTATGCAACAGACCAGTCACCGTTTCATTAATTTTACATACAAATTAATGTACTATTTTTATGATTTCACATAGTAGTTGATTAATGTTGCAATTACCTTAAGTTTATTGTTATTAGCGTGAATGTTCTTTTTGTGCACTCAGATCTTTGATTATTTTCATGGAGTGCAACCCACATTGCCACCCTCACCTGCATACCTGACCCTCCCCCCATCCTCACCCATACTTCTTTTACCCACCCCCTCCACCCCATCCTTCCCTTAGCCTCCTGTCCACCCTCTCCTCCACTCCGTCGCTTATTTATTCCAACTCCAGCCATTCTATTCCTTTTTTACTCTTACTCTCGCTTTATATCTAGCTACTAATGTTTCTAAATCTAATTCAAACGCTAATATGTTTTTACCTGTGTGCTATACTCTGACTTATTCATTTCATAACTCTCACCCACTCACTTATTCAACTAGTCTACTCACCCCTCGTGCAGCCACATACGCACATTGTCCGGCACAAACCATGTTAATTGCACAAGAATTACATGCGTACTGTTTCTGAGATGATAGTCGACTTGCGCCAATCGTGCATTCTTGCCTTGAATTACGTTTTATCGTGCATGTGTTGTCTTGAGGAAGCATATTTGATGTAATGAGTTGCTCCTGAAACTATGAGGACTGCATTACCTGTTTTCATTATCGCTTTGCCTCAAATTGCCGTTAGTGACGTGTGATAGACAATTTCAGTGAAATGAGATAGAACATTTATTATTAGTCAGACGTATACCGTATGCACTATTGCGCTGCACTGCTGAACTCTGCATTGTTGCATTTTTATTTCTTTTTTCCAAGGAAGTTCGTCGTTCAAGACAAGTTCTTGCAAACTGCAACACCTTTTGATTCCTTGTAGTTCGGCACAATGCTTATCTCATAGATTTTCACCTCCTGCTATCTGAGGCAATTGCAACTCAAGCAAGTCCTCGTGGACTATTGCAATCGTCTCCCTAAGCATGTTCCTCTGTCTACCCTTGGACAGTGAATTATTGAAAAGTAAATGAAAATTGAAAAATCATGCAAATAATTGAATTAACACTGCCATTGCAATGTGATATATTTTTATCATATCTTATGGCCCTTGCTGTCACACAACCCTCCCCCACCCCCACTGCTTGACCTCCCGTCTCTCTCCCTGTCTCTGCCCTCGGTGTACTTCTTTCAGAGAACGCCAGCACCATCCCAGCGAGGACGACGGCTAAAAGCGTATGCCGAGCGATCAGAGGAACAAGGATTACCTACCCACGTCCCCAACGCTAGGACTCCCGACCAACTCTTGAAAGCTACGGCTCAGTTGACCAGGGGTCACGGCGCTGACCAGACCTCCCCTTAAGGAGTCTCCCCCATGCACATGCCCTTGGGCTCCCTTTGCCCACAACGGCACAGCACAAGACAGTCTACGCCACGCTACCTATCACTCCTCAATAAACAGCCAAACCACAATGGAGTCTCAATACCCATCAAAGTCAGGGAAAAACAAAAAACTGACACTCTCACTCATTTCTTTTCTATATATATATATATATATATATATATATATATATATATATATATATATATATATATATATATATATATATATATATATATACTATATATATATATATATATATATATATATACATACATGTATATGTATGTATGTATATATATTCATAACCCGCTTCATTGGACTAGGTACAGTGATACTGGTACTGTGGCCAAGGACACAGACCACATCCTTAGTACTCGGAGGATTCTCCAGAACTGCAGGATTTACCGGAGTGCCGAGTTCTGTGGTACCAACCATAGATTGGTTGTAGCAACCTTATGGGTCCACTTTAAAATACCACCCTAGAATGCTCAATTTGGATAGAGAGAGGGGGAGGAACGTCCAGGGGGTTCATCAAAGCTATCTTTGACTGGTTCACAGCGCTGAAAGCCTGACAGACCCTGTAGTACTCTGGGATTCCTTTAAGCGTGAAACATTTGATGCAGCACAGGAATCCACTGGTGAATGCCCGAGGGCAAGGCAGAATTTTATCTCGATAAAGACATTGGAGGCCACTGATGCACGTCGCACGG
>NW_020869023.1:326557-329057 GCF_003789085.1 Penaeus vannamei | reverse complement strand
GGATTCACATGATGTGCGAATAAGGGGAGGCATCCTCATCTGCTGCGAATTTATCTTTTACTTTTTATTCCTTTTATCTTAAGCTAGGTTTTATTTTTTTTTTTTTTTTTTTTTTTGGTTTGTTTTTACTTACTGATCATTTTAATCTCTTGCCTTGGGAAAGTGTCACTGATTTTAGTATTTTTATTATTGAATCGCAGCAGATAGATTTACGTATTTTTTTATGGTAATCACTTTTTCCCATTTATTTCCTTTGGTGTTTTATTGTTTTTATTTGTTCTTTTATCTTGTGTATATTTTCTTTTATTATAATGTTTCATATCTATCGTTTTACTGATTTTTAACTCTACACCTCCGTCCGCGTGAGCTAATGTAACCCCCCTGATTCTACCAAATAAACGAAGTGGATAATCTGACTGTGCTTTGGCATTACTCTGTACGTGTTATTTTATTGTTTTACTTTTTACTTTGAACCATGTGTGCTTTTACTTTTACGTTTATACTTACTCAGTTTTTCTTGCTTTTACCTCGTCATTTTACTCCTTTCTTTTATTTGCTTTATCCTTTTACTCGTCTTTCACCTGAACTTTTACTTTAGCTTTTACTTTTTACTTTTCTATTTTTACTATCTTTTCATTTACATTCTTCATGTCTCCTTTTATTCATACTTCCTTTTCATGTGATTTTACGTATTTTAATTTAAATGTCAGTTCTTTTTACTATTGTTAAGCCCTTCTGGCAATTTTTGCTGTTCTTGAGCCCTTCCGGCGCACTTTTAGTAATTCTTAAGCCCTTCTGGCACTTGTATTTAGTTTTACTTTGGTGCCTTCTGCACATTGGTTTTTACAGCTCATTTTAGGATTTCTTTTTGCCATTGTTCTATGTACCATCTTCATATTGGCCACGCTCCTGGTAGACCTGCATCTCCAGGGATAGTTTTGCTTGCGAGGTCGTGTTGGTTCCTGGCCTTCAGCTTGGTCCCATCGCCCCCTTTGCGAGGAACGAACGGGGCCCCTCATTTGCCTTGGCCCCCAAGTCTGAAGCCTTCCGCCTCACGGGTGGCTTCCTTTGGGTTCCTCACTCACATAACCTTACAAGTCCATTTTGGTTGTGTGTCATGCATAAGAGTGTGAATGTCATGCATAATTTCCAGAGTTTAAAGGGCGCTGGTCAACTGAACTATAGTTGGCTCGCGTGTTATGCAAACCAAATGAATAATTCTGCGGTTGGGTATTATGAATGATCGATAAATGGTGCTTGACATAGATCATTGGCAAATAGCCATCAGTGACTCAATCAAAATCATTCTCTTTCGCTTCTCATTGATTCATCCATTCGCAATTCCACCCACTCTCTTATTCTGTCTTTCAGTTCTTTACCTCTCTCTCTCCTCTTTCTTTCTCCCACCTCTCCTCTCTCGTCTCTCTCTCTCTCTCTCTCTCTCTCTCTCTCTCTCTCTCTCTCTCTCTCTCTTCTCTCTCTCTCTCTCTTCTCTCTCTCCCTCTCCTCTCTCTCTCTCCCCTCTCCTCTCTCCTCTCTCTCTCTCTCACCCCTCTCCTCCTCTCCTCTCTCTCCTCTCTCCTCTCTCTCTCTCCCTCTCCCTAACCCTCCCTTCCCTCCCTCTCCCTAACCCTCTCCACCTCTCCCTAACCCCTCCCTCCCCTAACCCTCTCTCCTTCCAAACCCTCCCTCCCCTCCCGGTAACNAAGTGAATAGATGAAACTCTTTATATATTGATGAAAATGTAATGATAAATAATAATATTAACATTGATACTGATAGTATTGATAAGATGAAATAATGTTAGATGATAATAATTATTAATGATATAAAATAATGATGCGTGAAAAAATATTATAATATTATTAATCATATAAGATAATGATGATGAAAATGATGATATTACTAATGATAATACAGTGATAATAGAATGGAAGAATATCAATAATATGAATCCAACCCATTTTAGAAAATTGTGATAAATTAAAAAAGAATAACAAGAATAAAAAATAAGAAAGAATAAATTTGAAACAATAGTAATGATATGATGGGGGGCGAATTTGATTGGGATAAAAATGATGATAACGATATTGGATGATAACAATGATAATATAATGATGATAATAAACGATAATACAATGACAACAGTAATAAAATCGAAGAAAATAGTCTATTTAGTAAGTATCTAGTCAGATAGATATTGATAATAATTACATATAATAAACTATAATGATAATACATTAATGATGATAAATACATAACTAATGATAAATAGCTAGTCCTAGATTAATACATAATAATAATATATAAATAATAATAAATAATAAAATAAATAAAATAATACATGAATGACAGTAATAATAATAATAATAATAATAAATAATGAATAATGATGATAATAATAATAATAACCAATGAATAATAATAATAATAATAATGAATAAACAATAATAATAACATCAAGAATAATCAAACAAACACGATTAAATTAATCATATAA